>JAVBJF010000116.1:191297-791297 GCA_033439095.1 Pseudococcus viburni | reverse complement strand
CGCTAGATAACTTTAATTTTACACAATTCATCCTCAAAATGATGGTATGAACCCTCTTTCCTACCATCGATTCTTGATATTGAAAAATGTGAGTAAAAATCTCGTAATGATAAGGATAGAAAAATTTTTGAGAGGGTCGAAAATGAACTTTTTTAAACTGCGGTTCAAGCCCCCCCCCCCACCCTCCCCAAAAGTTACGGTCCATCCCCGCCTATGTAGGTAAATGTTGCATCTTGAATTGAATGTTTTCAAGAACAAATTCTTATTGACTGGAAGTAAAATTTTACAAATTTTTCTTCAAATATTTGCAAGCATTAGAAAATGTTTAAGAATTTCAATTTCAAAAAACCCCAATCTACGGAAGTATTGACCACTTCGGTTCAACTCCTGCCATAACCAAAACTATAAAAATTCGCATCTCACTGAAATATACCCTCAGACTCCACATAGAATTGTAAATTTTCCTTTTAGTATACTCGCTACTAATCTATAAACATGTCACGTTAGGTACTTGGATATATTTCAATACTTCCGCTATATGATTTTTTTATGTTTCAATAATAAAAAGTTTATAACTGAGTAGACTATTCGCAGCATGTAAACGAAAAACTTGAAATTAATCGGATAAATACCGAAAGCCCTTAGCTTCGTCGTACGTTGACTATTCATCATCGATGTAATCAAAAGTTTACATATCTTGGTGGGCAATTCATTCCATGAAGTGAAATATAACGAATATAGCAAGTCTTCGTTCTGTAAAACAACCAACATAATATAAAAATTAACCAAGTATAGGAACCTAGGCAACCTACCTATGTAGCTATACTGTGAGAAAATTTATCGACGTGTATATTGCTGACATTTCGTATATCGTACGATGATATAAGCCTGGATAAATTTAAATAAGCTTCTCATCTTCTGAGGTATAAGTTTTAGAAGAAACGTGTTCTATCTGTTGAGATAGTTTGCTGATATGCGAAAAAGTCTAACGAACTTACCAGGTGACTTATAGTTTCACATATGTAACAACACATGTAAAATCCGCATATCACGATAATGGTGATGAATAAATTTTGTATCTGTACGGTGACGTCTTCGTCCATCTGAGAAAATCAATTTATTTAAATACATATATAAAAATCAAAATGGAAAAATGGAAATTTTCTGATTACCTGGATATTGATATAAATAAAAGGAAACCCGGTGAACATGAACTGAATGATATATAACGATAAAATATAATTTATATATTCCACAAAATCTTTCAAATACCTGGAAATGAAGTGACACATGACGCTGCATCAGCACTTTTCTCCATAACTAATTTATATCTGACCTAATTAGAATTAATTACCTTGATAAAAATTGTTGATATTTGATAATGAGGATGAATCGATGTTGAAGAAATATTTCATTTTGCTTTTTTATCATCCTAACTGTATTTTCGGTTTCGAGAGTTGATTTTTTGAAATTTCCTCGAATGCAATGCAGCATTATTAATTTTTCCGTTTGAAAATTAAGTTCAGTGATGTGAGCTTTAATGTTGCTTAAAATGTAGAAAACCACAGCGATAAAACTCCAATATATTGTGGATAGAAATCCCAAAGTTAAACCGTGCATCGAAATCAGCAGGAAAAATTCCCAATACGAGGTAATCGTCCAAAAATGGCAAAAATGTGGTAACATGTATAACCGCGGATCATTGTAATTGACATTTTTACCAAAATGTGCTCGTAGCATTGGGAAAAATATCGCCATGAAGGTGCTGAGAAGTACCACTTTCATTATCGGAATATACCTCTCGTTTAGATAAATTTTCGTATTAATTAGGATTTTATTTTCGTGAAAATAAGCGGGGTGATTTTTCAATTTGTCCAAAATTGAGAATAATTTTTGTCGTCGAAAATGTGTGATGAATAGATGAATTAAAAGAACCGAAGTTGATGCTAATCCGGCGAACAGTATTAATTTATGGATAAAATAACGGGTCTGTGAAAATGCAATTAATATTGCGGTAATTGTGATCGTATCGCAGGTGAATAACACGATTAGCAGTAATGTCTCATATTTTATGTACCTTTGATTTAGTAGCACTCCCATTGTGATAAGGTGCATTTGAATAACGAAATCGAAATGCATAATAGGTAATGGTTTTCTTCGAGCTAATTCGTATATTGGCCTACTGACACATTATCTGCTAAAAGTTTGTGCACTTCTTGTTATATTTTTGTTATTTTGGAAATTTTCAATATTTAATTAAATTTTTGGTTGTGAAATTTATTATGCATAAATTTTTATATTTCCAAAGAGGAAATTTCGTGAGTAAATTACATACCTCAATTTTAAAATATTTAAATTATTCTATCCTGAAACACAACTTTTGAATATTTAATACATTTAATTATAAATACCTAAGTAAGTACAAGGTTCTTGTAATATTATGTAGGTATCCTCAAAATAGGGTTCAGTTATCCAATAAAATTATACTTTTAGATACATTATATTTTATTTATTTTATAAGCAGCCGGAAAGAAAAATTTTCAAGACATTCTTTTTTTTCTAAATAACAATAAATTAATTAGAGAATAAATAATTCTTAAAGAATAGAAAAAAAATCTATTATTAATCGTGTAAATGTTGAATGCCTTAACAGTGGTGGCAAGCTGGGCATGCATCATTGTGGTTATCATTAGTTTACGAATTTTCATTGGCAAATTGTACCATTGTGTGAGGTACAACGATTCAAGTATATCATCGTTCTGAAAATGTAATAAAAATGATGGTGAAATGAAAATAATTAGAAATCTTCAAATTTGCCAATTTCATTGTAGTTTGATATTTTTTGAATTAGGACTCGCTTTTACAAAATTTCATTCCGCTTTGAACTTTGAGGATAAAACTATGAGGCCCAAAATAGACAAATTTTTGAAAAAATTGTAAAGTTTTGTGCTTTTCCCCCTTGAATTTCGACTTCCATTTATCACACCAAGTTGAAAAGGGGGCGTTGAGCTGCTGACCTTCTCTCTTTGACGATAGAAATGTTGGAAAAATACAGGATTCATATAGAGTACGAAAAATACACAAGTACATACAATTACCGACTAGGTTCAAAAGTGTTTAAAAAAAGTACAAATATCATGAAAAACATTCAAAAAATTCAATGTACGAAATTCTTACAAAATTTGACCAATGAAAATAATAAGTAACAAGGTTTGAGTACCCATCTCATTTTTTAAAAATCACCGAATGTTTGAATTCATTTGCCTCTTGTTTCCGATTCGACAGTTTTTGAAAAAAAAATTATTTAAATTTTACTGCAAATTGTTTTTTGCAACTCTACCGCAATGTTGATTGGAACTCTGTTTGTATTTTTTTTTTTTGTCAACATACATTTTTAAAAGCTTACATGATAAAGAAATATTGTGTTACCTCAGAATATGATCTTATTGAAAAGGGGGAAAATGAGATTGAAAGCAAAAGAGTCACCAGTTTTTCAATAAGTAAATGATCCACTTGATTCTCGGCGATGAAAATTGACTCGAAGAAGAAGGCGTTTTCAAATGCTTAGAGATATCATCAGAGCCTTTCTTCTCTTCTCGTATACAGGGTGTCTGATAAGTGGTCTGCCATACTTCATTTTTGGATATAACCGGGTACTACTAAAAAAAAGTTTTGAAAATTGAATGGGCAAATGATGTTTTTTAAAAAATCACGTAAAATTTTTTTTCAACCATGGGAATGGATAGTACTTTGAAAACTGAATAAATTTTCATTGTATGACTTTTTGCATAACTTGAAAATTGAAGGGCTACAAAAAATTTTGTTCGAAAAAAGTTCTAAAAAAATAAACTAATCAAGGGAATGGATAGTATGTTGAAAAAGGAACAAATTTTGTTCTACAGACTTTTTGCCTAACATCAAAAATGAAGGGGCCAAGGGTCATTCAAAAATGGTGGGCTTCAAAATTTTTTAAATTTTCTCAATTTTGGATGACCCTTGGCCCCTTCATTTTTGATGTTAGGCAAAAAGTCTGTAGGACAAAATTTGTTTCTTTTTCAACATACTATCCATTTCCTTGATTAGTTTATTTTTTAGAACTTTTTTTGAACAAAATTTTTTGTAGCCCCTTCAATTTTCAAGTTATGCAAAAAGTCATACAATGAACATTTATTCAGTTTTCAAAGTACTATCCATTCTCATGGTTGAAACAAAATGTTATGTGATTTTTTTAAATAACATAACTTGCTCCTTCAATTTTCAAGATATGCAACATGTTCATCTAACTTTTTTTTTAGTGGTACCCGGTTATATCCAGTATGGCAGACCACTTACCCGACACCCTGTATAGAGGTGGAATTTTTCAATAATTGAAACGTTCATTACCAGTGACTTTGCCTCCCTCCTAATCCTTTCGATTCGTCGAAAATTTTATCAATTGTACAAGGTGTCTACTGGCCCCCTAGAAAAACCAGCTAGAAATTGTACTGATTTTTACGTTAGTAGCAAAAAAATAAAAGAAGATGAACAGAATTTTCAACATAACTCTTTCTTCAATTTTTAAATTAAGGTAGAAAGGTTTTTTGGGAAAATTTAAAGCAAAAGAATGGGTATGATCGTTTGAAATTTTTACTTGTGCGTTGTAGTTATTTCTTTCAGTTTGTCGATGTAGTAACTTTCAGTTTTGAAAACTCTTTTATAATTGATCATTTTTAGAGATCTTTTTAAAATAAGATTATCTACAATAGGGTTATTCATCCATACTACAACAGACCAAAAATGAAGTTATATCTTCCGTTTTTTCTCATTTTTTTTACGAGTTCCCCTTGGTGGCCTATTCACAAAACCACGATCATTTCTTTTCAAACCATCAAGGGGGTAGGGAGGCAGGCCTCGAAATTTTAATGCAATTGCGATTTTTCGCCATATTTACCCAACTTTGAAGGCTTATATCTCGAGATAGGTTGTAATTGGGGAAAACTGTTCGCGGGGTCTGAAAGATAATTAATAGGAAATTCGAAAACGGTTATCACATTTTGAAAAGCTCAAAGTTGAGCTCAACTTTTATGATAAGAACAATAGATGAAAGCTATCATTTTAAAATATGAAAAAATACCTACAGTGAGTAGCCCTTCGTACCCTTTTTTCAACCAACAAATTTTCAAGATGGGATCTCTAGACCTCTAGAACTAATTTGAAGGCGTAGAATTCGAATATCGACTTACTTTTTGATCCTACCTCCTCCCCATAATTTTTTGAAATATTCCATTCCGTATTGATCACCCAAGTCTGGAGGAAGGGGTCAGTTGGAGCACGGGAAAGGGGTCGAATCAAAAGTCGATATTCGAATTCTACGCCCTCAAATTGATTAGAATTGATATGCCACACGATATTTTCGTTTCTCAACACAGTTTTTCCAAAAATTGAAATGGGGGCCAAGAGGGGCACTAAAGAGTAAAATCCAAAAAATAATCAAATTTTCGAACTCAGCGCCCTTAAAAACCTAACAAACGACAGGTCACACGTTATTTTTGATTTTTTTGAATTTTTACCTCATCAAAGAGGCTAATAGGGGGGTTCAGAGGGGTCGAATGAAAAACTGAGTACATATTTGAAGTCAGCGCCTTCAAATTAGTAGTAATCGATGTGTTAGTTTGCTTTTTCGATTTATTTGAATTTTCGTCAAAATTGTTGACCTTTGCCTCCCGGAGTTTCGAGATCCCAACTTGAAAATTTGTTAAAAGGGTACAAAGGGCTATTCACTGTATTTTTTTCAGATTTTTAAATGGTAGCTTTCACCTTTTGTTCTTATCATGAAAGTTGAGCTTTCACCACCAAATTTCAACTTTGAGGTTTTCAAAATGTGATTACAGATTTCAGACCACGCAAACAGTTTTTCCCCAATTACAACCTATCTCGAGAAATAATAGGCCTTCAAAGTTAGGTAAATTGGTGAAAAATCGCAATTGCATAACAATTTCGAGGCTCGCCTCCCCGCCCCCTTGAGGGTTAGAAAAGAAATGATCGTGGTTTTGTGAATAGACCACCAAGGAGAACTTGTAAAAAAAATTTGAGCGAAATCGAAAGACCTGACTTCATTTTTGGTCTGTTTTAGTATGGAATAGCCCACCATTATGAAAAGTATCTGTAGCGTAATTTACCATGTGATGAATACTTTCACACAAGTAACACCAAATGTAGAATCCATAAATCAACGTGAATATTCCAAATATATTTTTTGCGACTGATAAACCTTCATCGAATGTCTGTAAATATCAAATAATTATAAATAAGGATCGATTAGATTGGATATGTTAAAAACCCATTTATAAGATCTCTCATTTTCATATAAATACCTCCATGAAAAGATAAATGTAAGACAACGTCACACATATGAAATGAATCACATAATATGAAAGAATGAAATTAATGTAATCTGCAAAATCTTTTGTGTACCTATAAAAAAAATTATTTAAAAAATTTAGTAAATTTTTATCGCACATCAGCGGTTATAGAAATACTGCATTATAAAAAAATTAGATGGTGACGAACCTTACCGTTGCAAATATCGTTGATAATTGATGTTGATGATGTATCTTTTATACAACAACCGTCCTTCTTCTGTCTCCATCGATTTAATATTTTTGGTACTAAATTCATCGGTTATTTCATTCAATTGTATATTGAGTTCGATTACTTTAGCTTTTATGTTACTTAATGTGAAATTAGCAACTATGATAAAGGTGTAATACAAAGCTGTAATCGAACCTATAGCCATATTTTGTAGCAACATCAAACAAACGAAATCAGTTAGGGAATTGATATTCCAAAAATGAAATAAATATGGTAACAAGTATAACCCTGGATCGTTATAATCGATATTTTCCGAAAATAAAATCGTTACGTAAGGAACAATACTCATCATTATCAAATTGAAAGCGATTATTTTTACACAAGGGATTAAAAAAATTTTCAAGTCTTTTCGCATATTAATTTCGATTTTATTTCCACCAATGTAAGAAGGAATATTTTTGAAATCATGGACAAGTCTTCGTAATCGGTTCTGTTTCCAGCATCCGATTATTCTGTGTATGAAAAAAGTGATCTCTGCTATCACACCGAATGTTGCGCATTTATAGGTGAATGTTTTCGATATTAGGAAACCATTCAGTGCTGATGAGATAGTTATGATATCAACGGTAAATAAAAATATACGTAAAGTTATTTCGTATTTTTGATAATTTTCATTTACAATTACTCCGATGCTTAAAAATAATATTTCAATTATGTAATCAACAAGCATCGCATGGTTTTTTTCCAAATGATATTAAAACTTTTTTACCATCATTGTTATTAATAATAATTATGTTGATAAATTACCTGATTCGGTCAACTAAGCAGTTGCTACTTTAATACAAAATTAAATAAAGTTTAAATAAATATTCTTTTTAAATTGAAGAAATATTATAAATAAATATCTATTCAATTATTATTGAAAAAAATAACGAAATGATAAACTTGATTACATGAACTTCATCATACTACAATAATACCCAAATATTTTCACCGTTGAGGTTGAGGCATTACTTGTTTGTCTGCACTTTAACCAAAACTCTATCTTAAGTTTACTATATTTTTTTAGAAAAGTATACATTATCGTGCTAATAAAATACGATACAAATATTGATGCATGATAAATTCTGTAAAAGTTGGCGAAAGGAAACCCCGAGGAAGGGAAGGTAAAAATACGAGAGAAAAGATATTTCAATTCTAAGAATCTAAGAAGAAAGTACAAAAAAAAAGTAAAGAAACGTGAAAATTTGAAAATGAAGAGGGTGCAAAATACATTATTCATTTAAAAAATGAAAAAAATGTTTCACTGCAAAAAGTATAAATTCCCCTTTACAGGCAAAAACATTTTTTTTGTTAATATTTACATTTCTTCGGTGAGTCATTTGGACAATATAGAATCTAAAACTTTTCGAGTTCATAAAATAAAGACAAAAATTAGCCTATGTATAGCCAATTGGTATACATATGAATATGGATTTTTTTAAAAGCAAATATATATGTGACCCTACAGGAAAGAAGGACCCTAGTGTAAAAAAATTTTAAAACAATTTTTGGATGCTTTTGGTCGTATTTTTAATACTCTTTCTTTTCTCGAAGACACTTTTTTTTACATTAGGACCCTTCTTTCCAACAGGGTCACATATGTTAATATTTGAAATTATAAGGTACCTTTTAATAAAATACCTATTTACTTATCCTAAATTCTGAGAAAATTATGTACTTACATGCGAATCTACTGTTTATACCTAGACCTACATAACCTACCATTATTTATCCGTAAGTATTTTCAATTCGAAATTTTAGGGATTACGAGATTAATTGAATAGAAAATTGTCTGTTCTTCATTAGTGCATTGATCCGAGCATAAAATCAATTATAGTGTGCTCTCTTATTCCTATGTTCATATTGAAAAATGCAGTGCACTAAGTATTTACTTCCATGCAGTTACAATATTTTGTTTTGTCTTCTCATTTTTTTTATACTTTAAAAAAACGAATTGGTACAAATAATTCAAGTTTAAATTGCAACATTTGCATACTATTACCTAATTTTGTTCTTATTCAATACAAGTACATTGATGAGCGAATAATTAAGTCTGAATAAATTTATAAAAAATCGACAGTTGATTGCGTAAATCCCGAAAGCTTTGATGGTGGTGTGAAATTGCGTATGGATCATCGTAATTATTAATGTTTTTCGAATTTTTATCGGTAATTTGTACCATGATGAGAAGTATAGCGAATGAAGTATTTCTTCGTTCTGAAAACATGCTCTTTAATAATTCAAATTATTTCAATATTTTTTTGATTTTTCAATTTGAAAATATGACATTAGCGCTTCACGTAAGGACAGCGAGAATTTTGTAAGGTCCCATTTTTAAAAAAAAAACTGGTCTGGAACTCAATAAAATATGAGCCCCTTAAAGCTTAAAAAATTTCAATGATGTACTCTAATAAACACCGTAAAATACATAAGTTGAAATTATAATTTTAAAAATCGCTAAATTTTTGAAAATAATCAGGATAATAAATTTTTATTAATTAAGACGAAGTTCAAAAAGTTTTGATTTGAATTTGATGGCTATAAATATTTTGTTTAATTTAATAATGCATGACTGTTTTTGAAAAATAATTATTATTATGGTAACACCTCCCCCTCCTCAAAAAACTAGCGGCTGGTGCTTCCAGAATATTTTTAATTTCTAATGAAGAAAAAATTAGGTACTTTATTAAAGTACTTAGGTATTATATGAGTCGTAACGTAAGATAATCTACAATAATACGGAAAATCAAATTTTTGAACGGAGCCAAAAAAAAATTAAAAAGGAATTTGGGGTCGAAATGATCTATTTTCAAGTTTTAATGAAAATCGATAAACAGTCTTGATGGAGAATTTTCAAACAATTCTACCAATTTTCGAACCAATTTTTCGATTCCTGGCCTAATTCTGAACTTTTCCGTGTTTGAAAAGGAAACAAAAAATCATTCGACTGTAACTTTTTATTTTTCTAAATTTGAGAAAATTTGAGAAAATATTCATGAAAATAAACCACAGAATCAGCTTCAGCATGAAAAACTAATGTGAAGAACTCAGTTTCCAAAAAAAATTTTAAATACGAAATCAAATTTAACCAGGTAAAAGATAAAAACTTTAAACCTGACATCTTCAAAAACAATTTTTCTCTGCGGAAAATTCAAAGTTAGTTTTCTCGCCCCTTATTCAACGTATCTGACTTTTCTGTTTTAATGTTTGTCGAAATAATACTAAATATTGGATACTTCAAGATCTCTATTTCAAAAAATATTGGACCTTTTCCCGCATCGCATCACATATATTCAGCTCTGGGTAAAGATGAAGATAAATTACCAGGCATTGAATTTCATCTGATAAGTAACACCAAATGTATAATCCGGATGTGATCATAATCAACACTAATACATTTTGAATCAATAGTAAGCCATCATCGAATGTCTGTAAACAGGAAATTTTAACATTAGAAAACTGTAATTACCTAATTTTTTTTAATCGAAAATTTGATGAATGATACATTTTAAAAATTTTACTGGTAAAACTCCATTTTTCTAAATCGACTTTTAAAAAAGAGATGGCATGTAAAAAGTCAAAGTTGCTCATTTTGAGTACTGTTTCAGAACTCCTAAGTAAAGTTTTCGAAGATTGTGGTCGGAAAAACTCGTTTGTTTTGAAAATGACCCTACTTTGAGGTTCTCTAGCGCAGACCCCGTTTGGGATAACGGGTTCAAATTTCTTCTGGAAGGTCCTCAACTCAAAGTAAATCACATTTTCCAAGTTTCGTCAAAATCCAGAGTGTGTTTTTTTTTCGATCCACCCTAATGAATATGTTATTTGAGTTGGGAAAGGAGGTGTCAGGGGTGTCAATCTTTAAAATTGGCAACCAAATTTTGGAGATTGCTGGCATGAAAACGGAAAAATTTTGACGAATTGATAATTATAGGTATCTGATGAAGTATCGAAAAGTTTTAGAATTTTCAAATTTAATTGTACGTAAAATTTTTTCAAGTTTTCTGAAGCTTGGAAAGATGTCAAAATGTTACAGATACGTCAGTTTTCAATTTATTAAAGTTGCTCAGCAATTTTGAAAATTAGAAAAAGGCTTGAATATCCGTCATTTCGACAGGAAATTATTTAATGTTATTTTTTTAAACATAGCCATGATTAAAGAGCCTTTGCTTTAAATAAAACCTTGTTTAATATAATTTTTTTTCAACTATTTTGGAAATTTTGTGATGTTTGTTTTATAATCTGAAAAAAATTACCTGGATGATGAGAAATATATAAGCCAACGATACACCCACTGTTAGGACAACGTGAAGCCAAAGAATGAAATGTAAATAATTTGCATAATCTGATACATATCTGTAATCAAATATAGACAAGTACATAATTATTTTTGTATAAATCATACCTACTCTCTCAATTATAAATCAGTGAAAATTATCAAAAATCACTGAGAAATAGTCAGAATTGCATCACAGGAGAAAATCAGTAAAAAAAATTTTACTAAAAACAAAGTGAAAATCTACAGAAAAGTCAGTAAAATTTATGAAATTTGCTGAAAAATCAGTGAAAATCTTTGAAAAATCAGCGAAAATTCGCTGAAAATTGGTAAATTTTGCTGATTTTTCCTGTGCTACAATTCTGACTATTTATCAGTGACTTTTCACTGATTCAGAATGAGAGAGTATTGATACAGAGTGTGCAGTGGCGTACCAAAGGCATCTCCCGGGGGGCGGGGGGGGGGGGTTGATGAAAATCCCAACTCAAATTCTTAAAATTCCCAACTACATTTCGCCGATATTACTGATATTTCAATTTTAAAAAAATGAACCGGTGATTATTAACATAAAATTGGCCATTTGTCCTGAACGAAGCAAGGTATTTATCTAGGTTGAAACAAGAATAAAAAAATTCAAAATAATTATAATTTAATTTGAAAAAATTTGTATTTCAATGTGAATATGAGAAAAATGAATTTGGCCCGAGCGGAGCGAGGCCGAAAATTTTTTTAAACTTCCAATTCAAAGTGCAATAAAACCGTGTTTTGGATTAACAAACTGGAATAAGAAATCGGTCACTTTTACTTTGAAACTATTTTAAAATAAATACAAAGAGGCCGAGCGCAGCAGCGAGGCCAAAGCTTTTGAAAAATTGGTTTTTAAACATCAAAAATAAGTTCTATGGAGAAAAAATATAATGAATATTAGTTGTAATAATTTTGAGGAAAAACACGAAAAAATTACTTCTCTAGGATTTGGATTATTTTTAAATTATGAAAAGGGAAAAATATGAGTACAATCAGGCCGAGCGCAGTGAGGCCAAAGTTTAAAAAAAAATAGATTTGGGAGATGATTTCACGAATGGATCGGATGTTTAAAAAGGGACGTTCTCCACCAAAAAAAATTTTTCGAGGACTTAGAATGAAGTTTCTCGATACCCCTGATTTAAATTTTTAAGCTTAAAATTTACCGACTTGATTTATCAAGTAGATTCAATGACATCGGAAGCTTTTTTTCGGAGGGTGGAAAGTGAGTACAAAGACTTGGAATAACAGAAAGATTTTCAAGGGAGGACGGAGGAAACTTTTTTTGGATTGTTGATTGAAATAATTTATACAGTTGTAATTTTGTTAATGCCCGAGCGAAGTGAGGGCGAAAATTTGAAAAAATTGTGTGTTTAATGCCCAAAAAAGGCTTTTTTCATCAGTTGGGAAAATTTCTAATGTGTTGAAATGTACAATTTTCCCAACTCACAAGTAAAAAATTCTGTCAGGGGAAAGCTACCCCCTCCTCCCCCCCCCCTATCGGCACGTCCCTGAAAGTGTGGCAATCGTATTCTGCTGCCTATAATTTGATTAATCAGCAATCAAAACAGCACGAAAGTGTGATTTGATTTGCCTATTTTAATATTTGGAGAGATCACGAGACTGAATGGATTACATAAAAATTTTGTCATTTTTACAATAAGTATCAAAAGTGGAGTTTGCATTCTAATCTGTCATCAGGTGGAAAAAAGTGAACTGAAATTTACATAATAGATTTGTAAATAATAAATAAATCGATTTTATTTTAAACACTCGGTATGATAACTCAAATCTACATTTTATAATTATTAATTACCGTCTTATGTATTGTTGATAATTTATGATCACAATGAATTTCTCATAGAATAACCGATCATCTTTCTTTATTACTAATCCTACGTTTTGTTGAACTGGTCCATTAAGTTGTGTAGAAAATTCATCGATCAATTTATTAATCTGTATGTTGAGTTCGATCACTTGAGCTTTCAGATTACTCAACAGGATAGTGGTTATCGCAATAAAAGTATAGTATAAAGGTGCCATAAAACAAACAAATAAATTTTGTAAAATTGTTAAACAGATGAAACGTTGTAGCGAGTTAATGTTCCAAAAATGAAACAAATGCGGCAGTAAATAATATCGGGGATCGTTATAATCTACATTTTCTGTGAATATTATTGTTATATAAGGAACAACATTCATTATCGCTATGATGAAAAGAATGAATTTTATAAACGGTATAAAAAATCTTTTTGAATCTTTTATCATGTTGATTACGATTTGATTTTCATCCAGAAATGTTGGAGCATTTTGAAAAATATCGATAATTCTTTGAAGCTGTTCAAGATTTAAGCATGCTATGATTCTGTGGATATGAAGTGCGAACAGAGCTGCGAATGTGCCAAAAGTTGCGCATTTGTAAGTAAATGTTTTCGACGTTAAATATGCATTTAGTGATGATAAAACAATAATGATGTCTACCGTGAACAAAAATATGCGTAAATTACTCTCATACTTCTTGTATTTTTCATTTGTGATCAAACCGATGCTCAAGAAGTGTATTTTAATCAAATAATCTATAAATTTCAACATGGCACTAATTTGAAACACAAACTTCAAATGGTTATTTTTTTATGACGACGAAAGAAAAATAAAAATTGTTAAAAAAATGTGATAATCTTTGAATTTATACAGTTTCAAAAAATAATTATTGAGAATTGAATAAAATAAGAATATAATTTTGAAGGTGACCATGTTCTTTTATACTTGTCAAAACATATTATGGCAATGAGATACATATAATTCGTATGTATCTATGTATTTTCATAAAATGTGATACAAAGGTGTAGATATTTCTTTTCAAATATCGGTTTTTTATAAAAGATAATAATTACCTATTCGAGACTAGTTCAGTAAAATAATTATCTATATCTAACTATTCATTAAAACTGCACCTTCACAATCATTATAATTTTCTATTAATGCAATTCAGGGATAATTGTGTTTTTGTTTTTCTGTTTCGTATTACGAAATATTATAAAATTATAAAATTCTGTATTTATTTTATATGAAATACTGTTTTATTTAAATAGGTAAGTACTTAGCATCAATTGACGATTGAAAACACGCGAGTTGAGAAAGACGAGAGAGATAAGCTGCAAAAAAAAATCGATATCAAAAATAAAATAAAAAATTGTTTCGAAGGTCTGATCTTGCTTCCAATGGTCCAAGCTCTAAAAAATGCTCCAAAACAATTTATTTCAATTTTTTTTATTACAGATAATATATATTGATTTCAATACAAATGAATCTAGTTATAGTGATGTAAAATTTTTTAGATAGGTAATTGAAGACTGAAGAGCTTTATTAATTTTGACATTACTTTTAGGTACCTACATAAATGCAGCGTATATCATTCTATAATGTTCTTATAATTCGTAGAAATTGTTCTTTTCTGAAGGGCGCGGTGATACGATGTAAGCAGGGCTATTCCATACTAAAACAGACCAAAAATGATGTCGGGTCTTCCGATTTCGCTCAAAAATTTTTTACGAGTTCCCCTTGGTGGTCTATTTACAAAACCACGATCATTTCTTTTCTAACCCCCAAGGGAGCCGGGCGCGGCGGGGAGGCGGGTCTCGAAATTTTTATGTAATTGCGATTTTTAGCCAAATCACACAACTTTGAAGGCTCATATTTCCAGATAAGTTATACTTGGGGAAAAACTGTTTGCGGGGTCTGAAAGATAATTAATAGGAGATTCAAAAACGGTAACCACATTTTGAAAAACTCAAAATTGAACTTTGGTGGTGAAAGCTCAACTTTCATGATAGGAACAAAAGATGAAAGCTATCATTTAAAAATCTGAAAAAATTACAGGGAGGAGCCCTTTTCACACATTTTTCAACAAACAAACTTTCAAGATGGGATCTCTAAACCCCTTGGGAGTAGAGGGGTCCACAATTTTGACCAACCAAAATTCAAAAAAATCAAAAAAGTAGAGTAAGACATCGATTATTACTAATTCGGAGGTGCTGATTTCGAATATGTACTCATTTTTTCATTCGACCCCCCCCCCCCCTGAACCCTCTATTAGCCTCCTTGATAGGGTCAAAATTCAAAAAAATGAAAAATAACGTGTGACCTGTCTTTTGTTAGGTTTTTGAGGGCACTGAGTTCGAAAATATGCTTGTTTTTTGGATTTGACCTTTTTGTGCCCCTCTAGCCCCCAATTTTGGGAAAAACCATGCTGAGAAATGAAAATTTCGTGTGGCATGTCGATTCTATCTAATTTGAGGGCGTAGAATTCGAATATCGACTTACTTTTTGATCCGCTTCCTTCCCCGTGCTCTAACTGACATCTTCCTCCAGTCATTCGGTGATCAATACGGAATTAAATATATCAAAAATCACGGGGAGTGGGTCGGATCAAAAATTTCGAGGCCCGCCTCCTTGGGGGTTAGAAAAGGAATGATCGTGGTTTTGTGAATAGACCACCAAGGGGAACTCGAAAACAATTTTTGAGCGAAATGGGAAAACCCGACTTCATTTTTGATCTGTATTAGTACATAGGTACGGAATAGCCCAGCAGTAAGCTAATGCACTCAGATTTTTAGTTATTAAGGAGCATCGATGAACGAAAATCTCGGCTTGAAGAAACGCAATGGTGAAACTAATGAAAATTATCACATCTACGGTAATCATAATCAACCATTTTAATAAATATTTATTTAAATGCACCTATTTTAGATTTTTAAATATGCCAAGTAATTGTGAAATGTGCTGTGAGACAATAGTCAATTGGCATGATTTTTGAATATTTTGTCGCGAAATATGAGTAATCTCTTCTCTCTCATTTCTGAATCAGTGAAATTTATCAAAAATCCCTAAAAAAAAAAAACAGTCAGAATTGCAGCACAGTAATAAATCAGTAAAAAATTTTTCACTAAAAGCAAGTCAGTGAAAAAAAATTACTGGAAATCAGTGAAAATTTACTGAAATCTCAGTGAGATTTATTAAATTCACTGAAAAATCTGTGAAATTCTTTGAATAATCGGTGAAAAATCTGTGAAAATCAGTGAATTCGGGAACCCTGCAAAATTACGTGTATGTAGTTGCGCCAGACTAGAAAAAAGGGATACCCGTAATTGCGCCGAATGGATTTGATTAAAATGAACGAATTTTCCCATCCTTCACGAAATTAAACCTAACTTTAAAAAAAATAATACAGTAGCACATGATTTGAACGTACGACACACAGTGGGCTAGGAAACCCTCTAAAACGCTCGTCCTGCTCAAAATCTCTGAAAGGTATTTTAAAAAGTAGTCATATTATGTTTTCAGGGTCGTAGATTTCAAATATAATGAGAAAAAGTTGTAGGAGTGGTGGTGGGGCAAGAGGAGAGGGAGTCAAATTGAAATTTCAGATGGTGTCGTGTAATATGTCAAAATATATATTTTCGAGACTTTAGATTACGAATATTGAACTCAAAAAATTGTAGGAGTGGTAGTAGGTCAGCAGGAGGAGTTTAGTTTAGAATTTTTTGAAGAAGTTTTCCAACTCCAAATTTTTTCCTCGTAATTTTTTTCTCAGAATTTTCTCAACTGAAATATTTCTGACGTATGTAATTTTCTCCACTGAAATTTTTTTCTGAAGAATTTTTCCATCGTTGAACTTACATCTTTTTTTGAAAAGAATGATTTCTGTTTGATTGACGCCATAAAAATTTTGAGGAAAAAAATTCGAGTTGAAAAAATTATGATTGGACGTGGAAAAATTTCAGATGTGAAAATTGCGAGAAAATACAATTTTTACGACGTCAATCAAACAGAAGTCATTCTTTTCAAAAAAGATGTAAGTTCAATAATGGAAAAATTCTTCAGAAAAACTTTGGTCGTGGAAAAATTACGTCAGAAAAAAATTTCAGTTGAGAAAATTCTGAGAAAAAAAGTAGGAGTTGAAAAAATTTACAGTTGGAAACTTTTTCAGAAAATTCTAAACTGTTTAAAACCACGTAAAATAATCTGGACTTTGAAAAAAAAAAGTCGAAACGACATTCAGCGATATGAGTAATGACGTCATGAAGGTATTCGAGTTCCAGGTTTTATTGTCTTGTTTCATATACACGTACAACTTGTACATGAAGATTCAAAATCTTGCTTTAGACTTGAACAAACGGTTCACGATTCGTTCATTTTAGTCCAGTGGCAGATGGTAAGTAAACGGCAAAAGATGATAGAGTTGTGAAATTTGGTATGGTGTACAAGGACATCCTAATAAATTTTTTGAGACCGGGAGGCAATCGCCAAACCCCATAGGAGGGGCTGGGGGGAGGTTTAAAGGGGGGTTCAGACTCCCCCTTTTTGAAATTGGGTTATCGGTCCAATTTTGGTGTCATTTCCATATGATTGAATCCCGCTGAGTTCAAAAATGTCATTACTATCAAAATCCGAGGGAGAGAAGTGCCTCAAATTTGAGATTTCTCAACTCGTATTTTCGCATTTTCCCTCAAAACTACCTAAAAATGACATTTTTTCAATTTTGCACCCCTTGACGACCCTCCAACCGAATTTTTATTACGATTTTCGAACTCTACGGGTAGATTACCATATATATCGATCTTTTACAACTTCCCATACCCCTACTTTGAGTGAACAGACCGGTCTAAAGGTGCTGAAATAGGGTCAAATTTGCACGTTTTTGGGTAAAAATCACGATTATTCAATTCTGTACGAAATAATATTTATCGGTCGAAGTTCTTAATACGCTGTCTGAGTAGTACAGGTCCAACACAATAAATTAAAACCCAGAGGCACTCCGAATACCCTCCCTGGAGGGGTGAAGGGGGTCATTTTTGACTGCCATTTCGCCCAATTTCTACTATTTAGAAAGTGAACTTAGTATTACAACTTTTTCCATCCCGTAATTACGATTTAAATTACTGGATAATATTTTCCAATGTTTCTGAATCCAGATCAGTCAAAAATTTTCATTCAGTTCAAGGGGGAGGGGGTGACTATTTTGGGGAAAGGAGAATATTTTCACAAAAAATCGATATACGTATCGAAATCTTGGTTTTCGAAGACGCTGATTTCAAATACGTTATCGATTTTGCAATTCAAACCAAGGGGTGAGATGGGGTGAGCCTATTTAGGGGAGGGGTACATTTTGGCAAAAAAATCGTCATGCGTATCGATATCTAGGTTTTCGAAGGCACTGATTTCAAATACGTTATCGATTTCGCGATTAAAGCCAATGGACAAGCAGGGTGAGGTAAAATTTTGACTAAAAAATCAACCAACGTATCGAAACGTACTATGTTAGTAAAAACCTTTATAAAATTGTTAGTTACCCTCCCCCTACATAGACTCACCCTGCTTGTCCATTGGCTTTAATCGCGAAATAGATAACGTATTTGAAATCAGCGCCTTCGAAAACCTAGATATCGATACGCATGACGATTTTTTGCCAAAATGTACCCCCTCCCCTAAATAGGCTCACCCCATCTCACCCCTTGGCTTGAATCGCAAAATCGATAACGTATTTGAAATCAGCGTCTTCGAAAACCAAGATTTCGATACGTATATCGATTTTTTGTGAAAATATTCTCCTTTCCCCAAAATAGTCACCCCCTCCCCCTTGAACTGAATGAAAATTTTTGACTGATCTGGATTCAGAAACATTGGAAAATATTATCCAGTAATTTAAATCGTAATTACGGGATGGAAAAAGTTGTAATACTAAGTTCACTTTCTAAATAGTAGAAATTGGGCGAAATGGCAGTCAAAAATGACCCCCTTCAACCCTCCAGGGAGGGTATTCGGAGTGCCTCTGGGTTTTAATTTATTGTGTTGGACCTGTACTACTCAGACAGCGTATTAAGAACTTCGACCGATAAATATTATTTCGTACAGAATTGAATAATCGTGATTTTTACCCAAAAACGTGCAAATTTGACCCTATTTCAGCACCTTTAGACCGGTCTGTTCACTCAAAGTAGGGGTATGGGAAGTTGTAAAAGATCGATATATATGGTAATCTACCCGTAGAGTTCGAAAATCGTAATAAAAATTCGGTTGGAGGGTCGTCAAGGGGTGCAAAATTGAAAAAATGTCATTTTTAGGTAGTTTTGAGGGAAAATGCGAAAATACGAGTTGAGAAATCTCAAATTTGAGGCACTTCTCTCCCTCGGATTTTGATAGTAATGACATTTTTGAACTCAGCGGGATTCAATCATATGGAAATGACACCAAAATTGGACCGATAACCCAATTTCAAAAAGGGGGAGTCTGAACCCCCCTTTAAACCTCCCCCCAGCCCCTCCTATGGGGTTTGGCGATTGCCTCCCGGTCTCAAAAAATTTATTAGGATGTCCTTGTACACCATACCAAATTTCACAACTCTATCATTATTTGCCGTTTATGTTCAAAAAAATGCAATCTGCCACTGGACTATTTCGTATTTCTGTTCTAACATTTTCATCCGGCGCAACTGCGGGTATGTGTTTTCGGAACGTTAGGGCAATTCCCCACATCTCTGGCGCAATTGCATGTAACCCGACTTTTCCTGTGCTGCAATAATTCTGATTGTTTATCAGTGATTTTTCACTGATTCGGAATGAAAGAGTTTCAAAATCATAATCTTCAACTTACAATTCTATCTTCACAGTGCTTCAACTAATCTACAAATTGGTGCCTATTTATGTACATATTTGAACTTGAAAAATCCTATCTCAATACCGAACTTTTTTATCTTTAACTAGCAGCAAATTAACCATCGAATAAATGATTTTTAAAATTTGTCCACCGAGTCCAAAATTGACAATGAAAATTCCAAATGCTCTGATGATTCTTGCTCGTTGAGTGTGTACCATCGTCATAACTAGTAACTTGCGAATTTTCATGGGCAGTTTGTACCATTGAGTTTGATATAAAGATCGTAGAATTGCTTCATTCTGTAGATAAACAGAAATTAAATAACATGTTATCTACATTACAAAAAAATATTGCGCGATTACTTTGGAAAGATTGACATAAAATTGGTACCTTACCGTGTGACTTATGGTTTCACAAACGTTGCACCATGTGTAGAATCCATACAGTAAATTTATTATAACTGATATGGTCTGTAATATTGTTCCAGCGTTACTTTCTAACATCTGCACAAAAAGATTGTCGTCGAACGATTAGAAAAATTACCCAAGGGCAGGGTTGGTCAAAGTCTGCTCTCAAATGAAACTCTTAACTGTCTCTTAAACAGATTCAGAGTATTTTTTTCAGTAACTCGCTGTCCACGAATTCGAAGCCTCATTTTGAACGTGCTTCTAAACGGGGTTTTTCTTTTTTTTTCAGTTTAAATTTTTTCAATGTTCAAATTTTTCACAATTTTTTCTACTCAAAAAAATGTTTCTCGAAATTTTTCAACTCTGAATTTTTCCAATTTTTCGTAAAGTATGAAGTGTATTTTTAAAATATATAAAATTGAAAAAAATAGAGAAAATTTTGAAGTTGGAAAAAATTTTTGCAGTTGAAAACAATTGAGAGAAAAAATTTTAGAGTTGAAAAAAAATTGGGAAAAATTTATAAGGGTACGTGTGATGCGTTGTGAGATAAAAAGGATTTCGTGGTGAACGTGAAATAGGTATGAAAAAAATTGAAGACTCACGAAACAGAGACTCGCCCGAGACTTCAGACTCGTTGGCGACTTGGAGTCTTTTCTATGTAAGACTCGCACGATTTAATTCCGAGTCGAAATTTTTAAAGACTGGAGAGTTTTGAGTCAACGTATCAAAATTCACAAACCCTGACCAGCCCTGCTGATAGGTATTCTCAAATTTAAATACATACCTTAGCTCCCAACAAAGTAAATCCAAATGCCAAGAATACGAATTGCAGAACATAATACGAGATTACAGAGCCGAGCAAACCGGAAAAATCTTTTACATACCTAAAAAAGGAATCGTATTTTTTAGTTGATTATAAATGGAATTTTCAATCTCAAGATGCATGCATCAAGCCAGTATTCCATCACCTACTTTTGTATGTACAATTGATATTTGATAATGTTGACGAACTTTTCCAACACCAAATTTTCGTTTTCTTCCTTCAGAAACGCTAAATTTCGACCATCGCCAGAATTCGTCAACAGATCTTGTCTTTTGACAAAATCACTGATTAAATCTTCCATTTGTAAATTCAATTCATTTATGTGAGCTTTAATATTACTCAGAATGTGGTTAATAAATGAGATAAAACTGAAATATGTTGCAGCAAAATATAAGATGGTTATATACTGTAAAATTTGTATCACTACGAATCCCTTGAATGAATACACATCTCGGAAGTGGAATAGATAGGGTATCACATACATGGTCGGATCATTATAATCGATATTTTCATTTGAAAATACGTAAACATACGGCATCGCGGTTGCTACTAGTAAAAAACTAACAACCCTCGTTATAACAGGATAGAAATTTTTCCATAATTGTAGATTTTCGTTTACTTTAACAAGATTTTCATTAAAATATGGCGGATCGTTTTCTAATGTTTTGATAATACGCAATAACTGGATTTTTCTGATATTAATCTTGATTCGATGCACGCAAAAAATAAATGCGCCCAAATTTGTCGTTATTATGGAACATTGATGAACGAAAAGCTTGGCTTGAGGATACACGTATATAAATATAACAAAAATTGCCACATCAGCCGTAATCAGAATTGTGAGTAAATATTTTTCCAAAAAAGCGTATTTTCGATTTTTAAATATCCCCATAATGAAAAGATGTACTGCGAGGAAATAGTCGATTAACATAATTTCGGGATCGCGAAATGTACGAGTATTTTACACTATCACTTTCTCACGAATGATGTTTTTTGGAACTTGAGAAAATCAAAATAACTAATACAAATTTTTAATGAATTTTTGTTCTATCAAAATATGTACATTTATACGAACATTTTACATATTTACATAAGTATTTTATTCTATAAATCAGCTCGTTTCAATTTTTAAAATGTGAAAAAACGATCCAACACCTATGGAATTAGCAGAATGTAAATAACAAATGGTATTATAATTATAGCCCTTCGTACGTTAAAGTTCGTTAAAAAAAAATCCACGTTGATCATTTTTTAATATTCTGTTTCTAAAAATCACTTTGTTTGGGAAGATTAGCCTATTTCGTGTTTTTAGTTGTCAGTTTTTATTATCCATCCGTGTCACAATATAAACAAGGCCATTTTTATGTAAAATTTCAACGTTTTCATTTTTTTATAATTTGGAAAATTGATGAATATGACCTTGAAATCTTATGAAAATTTAAAAATTTATTTTCTTGCAAGTAAATTTTTTCCAACTGTTTCGGGCAGGGATGGGAAACCAGAACTGGAACTGGAACTGAGAACTGGGAAAAACTGGAGCTAGTAAGTGAAAAACTGGAACTGGAACTGGAACTGAAATTATGAGAACTGGGAACTGAGAATTGGAACTGGAACTGAAAGAATTTCAGTTCCAGTTCTAGTTCCAGTTCTGACGATTTTTTTTTAGTTTTTATTGGCAATTCTTGACTGTGGATATGAAAAAAATTAAAATACCGGGTACGGACGGGGTATCCGATTTATTCTGGCACTCCCATAGCAAATTAATTAACAATTAAGTACATAATTAGCAATCCAATCTAGAATTTTCTTTTTTCAGTTTTTACCCGGTATTTTAATTTTTTTCATATCCGCAGCCAAGAATTGCCAATAAAAACTAAAAAAAAATCGTCAGAACTGGAACTGGAACTAGAACTGGAACTGAAACCTATTGGGAACGGGAACTGGAACTGGAACTGGAACTGGAACTGAAATGATCAGAACTGGGAACTGAGAGCTAGAACTGGAACTATTATTTCTTCAGTTTTCCATCCCTGGTTTCGAGGGGACCGAAAGAAGAATCTAATCTGGATTTTAAAATAATGAACGTGAAAAAATGAGTGAAATGAAAAAGTTTTTTCGATAATTTAAAAAAAAAATCCTTCATGCCCGTAGAAAATTAAGGGAAACTGGTCTTTTAGAAAAATGAATTTTCGACAGAAAATCAAAATGGGATATCAAACGTTCAATGCAATTCGGGTAGGGGAAATGGGGATTTGACTATAGATTCAATAAAAATATAATCCTTAAAATTTGATTTTTTGACATAAAACCAAAACGAGGTTATTTTTCACAATTTTTATTGAATTTTTTCAATAATTGTAATCGATTTTTTTGGAATTTTTGTAGAATTTTTTAGATTTTTTTTTAGATTTTTCAAAAAAAAATTGAATGATAAAAATTCTTGGAGTTAAGAAAAAAAACAATTTCTTTTAATGCTAAATACAAACTACAAAATATTTTTCCTTTTAACCATTAAAAAATTGACTACTGAATAAATAGCTCTTAAAACTTGCAATCCTAATCCAAAATTAATTATGACTATCCCAAAAGCTCTGATATTCCTCTTTCGTTGAGTATGCACCATTGTGAGCAGCATCAGTTTCCTTATTTGCAATGGAAAAGTATACCATTTTGTGGTGTATAAGGATCGCAGAAGCAACTCGTTCTGTGGATGGAAATTTAAAATTATTTAATTTTTTATACATTTTTGGAGCAGTTACGAAAAAAATATATAAAAAGTAAGATGAATAAACATAAATAATATTTGGTTTCCATCTTACCGTGTGGCCCACTGCTTCGCAGACATAACACCACGTGTAGAACCCATATAAAAACATAATTATTGGTGATAAATTCTGTAAGAATGTTCCAGCATTGTTTTCTAACATCTAAAACATAATCACTCGTTATACATTCACCTAGTATTTCATCCCTAGTGGATATATTACCAGGTGCAACAGAGAAAAAAATATATCAGACATGTTGTCTATCCTCAAAATTGAAGGAGCAAACGAATTTTCAAAAAGTTTTGAGTCAGTACTTTTAATTATATACGTTTATGTTTATCTAATGATAAAATTTAAAAGACAACGTTATATTCCAGGTTGAGAAAGACTCAAGGGATTTTTTCCAATTTGAACGAGAATAGAATTTTTGGAAAGAGGCATGCTTCAAAATTTTCGTAGCTAAAATTTTAGCTACCCACGTACATTTGTCGATTTTTCGTTTATTTTTGACAATTTAAAAATGCCATTTTTCAACTAAAATGTAATACCTATTTTAAAAAAACAGGAATTTTCTGGTTCCTAAATTTTAATAAAACAGGGTGTTTGTGTTTTGGGAAATCGGAAAAAGTTGGGGAAAAGTGAAAGAATTTTTGAGATTTTCACTCTAAAATTGGGTAATTTTTTCAACACCGTAAAATTTTACCTGAAACTCGTTGGAAATGTTTTATTTTTTAGCAATAATAAAAATCAAAAAGTGATATTGTAGCATTACAAAACTATGAAAGTCGCGGATCATTATCAGTAAATTGATTTGTGTGTGTTGTGAGGAGGTGTTAGACAAGCTGAAGAATTCATACGAAAAAATTATGATTAAAAAATTAATTTTGTTGTTTTACAACTTGTGTTGAAAAACTGAAAAAAAAAGAAATACTTGGAGCTGAAATCACTGCTCTATTATTATGACATTTTGTCGGACACCTTGGTAATATAGATCTGAAAACATGATTAGATTGATTTGAAAAATTTCTCAAGTCATGAGAATTATTTATGAAAAAAGTGGACACTGTAAAAATTAAGTTAGTCCCTAACGACCTTCCGAAATCGAATTTCACCTTTTCGATATATTGTAAAGGCTTCAACAAAATTTTGATTTTTTCCAGTATTTTTTTTTTTTTTTTGATTTTTACAGAAGGTGGGAAAATTAACCAGTGCAGCTATGAATCGAGTTCTCGTATCTTTTTGATTGGTAGTTGAATGAGAAAATTCATTTGGCTGAGATTTACAGGCAATGATCTCGGGTACGTTTTTAGGCCAGCTTTACCTATATTTTACTATTGAAGCATCTTCCACGTTGAAGGCGGGCAAAAAATCATCAAAAGAAATTTCGTTCGGGATTTTTTTGATAGAACGTTTGCTTCCCAAATTTTGAAAATAAGCAATATGTTCATCTCAGTTTTTTATTTCAGTAGTGTCAGATTATTTTTAAATCTTCTTGCAGGTTATTATCCATTCTCCAAACAGCAATAAAAAATTCGCTAGCATTTAAAAATAGGTACCTACCTTCGCTCCGAGAACTGTGAAACCAAGTGCCAAAAGTACGAATTGAAGAACATAATATGAAAGGATGGAGTCGAGAAAATTTGCAAAATCTTTTATGTATCTGAAAATAATTATTTTGTTAAGATCGAAGTGGATAAGGGAAGTGGGGCAGGGTGCAAATCGAGTAATTTCCGTCTGTGGTGTGGTTGAAAAAAATTTTCTGCGTGATTGGTGGATAGGTATCACTTCGACACAAAACAGAAAAAAGTTACAGACCTGACGGATTACTTGTCTTGGCGTTATTATCAATAATGTGATTTTACGAGATTTTCGTAAAATATCAAGTTTTTAAGTTTTGAAAAAAAGATTAAGGTAATTTTTTTTGTAATTTATATTCAATTTCCTATCAAATGATGTATCATTTTCTTCCCAGTACACTCAGTACAGTGCGTTAAAGAAAAATAGTGCCGGTGGGACAAGATGCAAATCGAAAATGGGGCAGAATGCAAACATTGTTTTTGAATATGAATTTTTCGAAAAAGTCACATATGGTACTAAACATGCTTCAATTGATATTCTTGTGATATTCTTTCCAAAATATCACATTTTTGCTTTAATTTTCACATAAAATATCAAAAGTTTGGCTAAAAAATCGGAAAATCAATTAAGGCAGCAAAAATTATGAATATGGGGGTTTTAGAACTCCTCTTTCCAGCAAATACACTTTTATTTGAATCTGTAGTATCCCCCTCGAATGTGATTGAGTAAATTTGACAAAAAAAATTCATAATTTTTCATTATAGGTATCTTTACTGTTTTCATCTTGCCCCATGGAATTTTGCATTCTGCCCCACAGGTGGGGCAGAATGCAAAAAAAGTGAAAAAAATTAAAAAATTCTGTAGGGTTGAGGTATGCACCAAAATGGAATTTTTTCAGCGAAATGAAAGATAAATGTTTGAACTTCAATTTGTTGCAAGAATCAGACGATTTGGCCAATTTGAATAGATTTGGCAGAACATTTGGTCTAGGTTGGTGCATCTTGCCCGGGCTTCTCTTACTGATTTTTTCAGATTTTTAGGAAAATCTAAACATTATTACGAATGACATGAACTTTTTTAATGAGAAGGAAGGAAGAAAAAAAAGAATAGGTAATACGTATACGTACCTTTGTATGTATAACTGATACCTAATCAGATTAATGAATCGATCAACGAACTGATTGTCGGTTGTCCGTTTCACCATCACCTTATTTTTACTTTTATTTGAATTCTTCGATAGATCCCAATGAACAACACCTCCATTGATCGAATTATCAATTTGTAAATTGAGTTCAGTTATGTGTGCATTAATGTTACAAATCATGTAATTGATTAATCCAATGAAACTAAAATATATAAAAGCAAAATGTCCAATTGTTATACATTGAAATAATTGTATCAATGCAAACCCCTTGAACGAATGTACGTCTCGAAAATGATACAGAAAAGGTATCACGTACAAATCTGGATTGTTATAATCGATATTATCATCGAATAAGAAGTTTGTATACGGCATGATGCCAGTAATTACTAAAAAACAAAACATTTTTTCAATCGTAGGATAAAAATTTTCCGATAATTGAGTAGCCGTATTAATTTTGACTCGGTTCTCACTAAAATATGGTGGATCACTTCTCAATGTTTCGATGATACGTAGTAACTGTTTTTTTCTTGAAATTGCAATACTTCGATGAAGACAGAAGACGAACGCACCCAACATCGTGGTTATTATGGAGCACTGGTGAACAAATGTGTTAGCTTGAGGAAACACGATTATAAAAGAAATAAATATCACGATATCGGCAGCGATCATAAAATAAGATAGATATTTTTCGTAATTTTCATATTTTCGGTTTTCAAAGATCCCGAGTACGGTAAGATGCACTGTGACGAAATAATCAATAAACATGATTTTTTATCGCATGGGATGAAAACTGTTTAGGAAATAACTCGGTTCTTGAGAATCAAAAATTCTTCCTCACTGTCACTTTCTCATTATCTACTGATATACTATGTTTGTGAAAAAAAAAACGTATCTATTAATGATTCAGGCTAAAAATTAATTATTTTTTCATTTTCTAATATTTAATTTAATATCTTCGCGAAAATTTCTACAAAAGCGTTTCAAAGGGTGTGAGGGGAACGAGGGTAGTGAAAATTTTCCTCATTAAAACTATTTTTCTTCGATATAAAAATTTTAAACTGTGTCAATAAAAAGAATTATAATCACAGGTTTTGGAAAGCTTGTGACACGTGCGAATACGAATCCATATTTTTGATTAATTATTTACGTATCTATTTTGTTTGTATTTCTGCGGATATTCTCAATAAATACCATGAGTTATGAGGATAAGTTACATAAGTTGAGACGGACTTGGAACTTGGAAACAACTTTTTCAAACGAAAATAATTTATAAAAAATCCTAAAATTAATACGGTACATATATACATAGACATACCTATCTGTGCGAAGAATTTTTTTGTAAAAAAAGAAATATATGTCCAAAAACTAATACAAATATCTGTCTGTTAAATACATATTTTAGCACACACACCCCTCTCCCCCCCTCATAAAAAAGTCAAAATCATGCTATTAGCCATTTAAAAAAAAAAAAAACGAAAAATCTCGCTTGATGGAAATATCATGTGTCATTATGATAAGTAGGTACCTATGTATCACTGAAAAAAATCATTTGCCTCATTTTTTCGAATTGCTCTGAATTTTTTGTATCGTTGAAAACACAGCTTTGAGAGAAAATACCAACGTCATGATAGCTATTTCCTGAAACATATCACGATTGATTCGATGACGTCACATAGTCTAATCGAATAATTACAAATACGAATAAATTATAAAAGTATAATTCTATAAATGGTATAAATACGGAATTCACAATGAGAGATTATATTATTCTTGTCGATTATTACTTAAATTCTAAAGCGAAATCGTAATTAGGGGGATCGGGAGGAATGACTGGAGGATCCTGAGGAATATTGATACCTTCGGCATCTAACAATCGTAATTTGATTTCCATTGATATTAAAGTTTCTAAATCTTTTTCCGCTTCTTTGCTGGTCATTTTATTACCTGCAAAAATACCTAAATTGGTATTATTTTTTCTATTTCAGGATGATTATTTGAGTATTACCTAGTAGAGCGTTTACACCATCGGTCCAGTAATCAAAAACGACTTCATCAGGAGCAACGAAGTCCAAGGAGCCAACTTCGATCGAGTCGAGAGTCAAGGAAAATGCTAAATGGTGAATTGCTTTATTACTACGTCCTCTGAAAATTATTATAAATATTTATTAAAATAGTGAATGATTGATTAATGTGATGGAATGGATCGAAAAATTATATCCTAGGTTTGGACCAACTTCACAGAGGTGGTTCATTTTGAGCCGAAAAACGTTCATACAAAATTTCAACCCCTTACCTCAAAGTGGGTTGGAGCTAAAGACTATTCAAATTGGTCATTTCCAATTTTTTTTCAGTTTTTCACCAAAAATACCTATTGAAAAATTTTCAAAAAAGCGGATCATCAATTCGTCTTAATTTATGACATCCCTCTGGCCTATTGACACTTTCATTTGATACCACCTGATATCTACCATCCATTTTGTAGCTGACAATAGGAAAACGTTTTTGTAACCTTTTTTGGGGGGGAGGGGAATTTTAGTGAGAAAACCTCAAAGTTGAATCGAGATCTCAAAAAAACGAATTGAAATTTCACTCCCTCCTCATATTTTATTTCTCCTCGGTTTTATTTACTTTTGTTTTGCACGGTTTCAAAAAATTAAAAAAGGTCATCAAAAACTAGAACAAAATATTTTTTGAATAAGTGACGATCAAAATTATTGTCATTGAGTTCCTTTCAAGTTTAACCTAAATACAACATTGTTCAGTGTTTTTCATTTTTACCACTATTTTAGATATGAACACTACAAAATCTTTATTTTTGTTGACAAGATCTCAATTTTTATTTCATCGATGGCCTATTATTGAAAAATTTTGGAAATCTTTTGAGGGGCATTTTGACGAAATTTTTAAAAAAATCATAAATGGCAACTTTGAGAGTCCCTAGCTCCATCCTTTTTTGACGTAGGGAACTGGAATCTTTTGTGAAAGGTTTATGACTTTAAGTGAACCATCTCTATGAATTTGGTCGACACTCGAGATATATTTGTTTTTTATGATCCACTTTAATATTTAATTGGCGATAACGTACCTCAAATCCTTCATATGGGGACAATCTTTACCAGTGACTAGAGCTTTGATATCTGCTACTTGCAATTTAGTGGTTAAATCGTCTATAGATGGAGTGCTTTTTTCGTCACAATCTCCGTAATGGAAGACTTTATAATTGGGTGACAGACGAACGTACCAGAATTTATCTTTGACTCTCTAAATAAAAATAAAATATTAATCGAAGGCTAGTTATGAGAATATTGTGTTGAGTAACGAATGAATACCTGTCCTCGAGTGGAGTATTTGGTGAATCGAGTTCCATCCACTAAATAGCCTAATCTTTGTTTTTGTATTAAATCGACAATTTCCGGAGTAATTAATTCCTTCAATTGAACAATCGGTTCAGCATGACTTTCCCATTCTTCTCGATTGATACGTTCTTGTTGCCATAAGTTTATTATTTCGGAATACGGTAATGTTTGCAACTTCAGTTTCAGTTTATCAAAATTCATCGGTTGGGTTTGCAATGCCAATGTTATTTGTTCTCTTACAACGCCGAAAACCTATTAAAAAAACCATTAAATTGAAAGAAGAAAAAAATTGTAAATAAAAAATATTCGTGGATGATCGGACCTTCGTAAAGTCTTCGATAGTTGCTCTCATTTCTTTCCAAGTTTTATTCAGTAAATTGATACAAATGCAGTAGAATTCTTCGAAAGGATGATCATGAGTGAAGAACATTGGATAATATGTGATATTTTGTTCGTTCGGAGTCTCGCCGATACGTAGAATTTGACATAATAATTTCACCAGTTCGACTGAAGTTCTTCCAAAAGGACATTCGTGTTCATCTGCTCTATAGGAATTCTCCAAAACAACCTGTAAAAAATTAGTATCGAATTAAAATACAAAATCAATTATTTTTTTGTTTTTTATTACGAATTTGATCTTACTTTGGTATACGCTTCCATGTGATTTTTGGCGAAATAATACATACAATCTAGAGCCAATAAACCAGGAGGAGTTTCGTTGAAATCGAGGGCAGGATTAATGTCACATTTGAAGCCCAATTTTTTAAAATCTTTGGTAATCGTTCCTCCTAATAATTTTCTATTGACTCCTTCGCTATTACCGTTGTTTTCGATCTCGAATGCGATACGTCGTAGTTCCTGGAAGCATCAGTTATTACCACGTGTACATTTTTTAATAGATTCTTTCGGTTTATAGTTACCTTTATTTTTTCATGACTTTCTAAATCTTGAGGATCCATTTTAGTATTCATACGTTGCTCCAATAACGCTAAACAACCGGTTTGCAATACATACAGTTGATGTGCCATTTCAGCTCCGATCTGCAAACCGAAAAAAAAAGTTTGAATTGAGGACGGTTCATGATATGAGTCGAAATCCAAACACTGTACATACCTGATCGCCCGAAGATTCGATAATTTTAGTCAAAATAATTCCTCTGACTTGTTCAGACCATAAAACGCTGGCGATTTCTTTACGCCTAGATGCGTCGGCTTTAGAAAACAAGGCGTTTATCAAAGCGATGGCGTTCTGTTGCACGACTGGATTGGGATTTTCTAAATGGAAAACTAAATTTGGAAAAGTGATCTGTTTTTCAACTTGAGCGTATTTTCCGGTACTATTTAACACGATGCTCTCCAGTATTGATAACGCTGCTTCGATCACTCGATATTCTTGTGTTTTCGAACGATTGTTTACATATCCGGCTACGGTTACGATAAACGAAGATTCCAATATATCCCAAGAAACAATACCATGATCCATTAACTCGGTAAAAGATTGCAAACAATAAGCTAACATTAAATCCTGATATTTTTTCTGCTCGATTACATTTATAATGAGAGCCAAGCCTTGTTTATTGATAAATTCCAAAGCAAACGTCATATCCGTACTGTGTTTCGATAACTGTTGCAGTGCTACAGTTTTTTCCTCGTTCGACCCGGTGTTCAATTTCGATAAAATATCCTGAGCGGTTTTCGATGGCGAGAATGTTAAACGTAATACTACACCGTTTTTTATCTCGTTTCGGTTTTTCTCCGTGACATAACTTTGCCTGTTGTTGTCGCTGAATTGTAAAGCATACTGGTCCGGTTGGGAGAGCTCCCAAGCTGCGCATAGTTCTTGAATGATCGTTGCCAGAGGTTGTTTTTGATTGAATTCGATCAGTTTGGGGAATAGATCGTCCGATTCGACAGCGATTTTTACGATATTACTGTCCCGAATTTTCATGGCGAGCTACGAATCTGTATACCAACGCGAATCAACGGAACTTTTGCACTATCACAGACACATTTTGTCGAATGATTCGTTATCAAATTTACATCGTCGTTAATGGTTGAACTGTTTTATTAATCGTGAAAAGCGACGTCATTTTGCTACGTTGATATTAATTGGAACCGACAAATGATTAAGTGATGATTGAACTTTTTCTATTGATCGTTCATTATCAAAAAAACTAATCACAATCTTTGTTTTTGTTTTTGAAAAAAGTTAGCGCCGTTGTAATGTAGCAATGCCTCGACGAAAAATAACGTCAGTTTTCTGGTAATTACCGCGTTATTTTTAAAAAAATATTTTTTTAAAATTTGGCGATAAATTTTTTTAAAAATTTTGTTCAATTTTTCATACATTTTTAATTTTTTATTACATAAATATAATATTGTTGTTTTTACTTTATATGGAAATTTGAAATTCAACTTGGTAATGTCGCACCCCTAGTGCAATAACAACACATCTCAAAAAAAATTGACCTTCGTATTTTTTCCTGAAACGTGCTCATCTTTGATCAGTTTTCAATTTGCATCAAAAATAATGAAGTTCATTTTTTTTGAGATGTGTTGTTATTGCACTGGTGGTGCGATGTAGCCTGTAGAATGTAGATGAATGTGAATTAGCAATTAGCACAATTTTCACTTTTCAAGACAAATTTTTTCAACTAGCCAAGCTTTTATTTGCGTAAAACTGTCCAGGATAGTCTCCTGATTAACTTCTAAAAAGTTCACACTTCCTAGACCCCGTGCTAAATTTTTTACGGATGCTCCAGTGCTCCACCCCCTTAAAAATAGTTTTTCCCAATAACTCATTACAGTTTGATTTTACAGCAAAAGTATCTCAGCACTTTTTATTCTACACTCAATTTCCTACAGGCTACATTTTTTTGTCTTCGAAATTTTTTTGTACGATCACTTAAAGAGGGGATAAAGGGTCCAGAAGAAGGGTGGTTTTGGAAAATATGCTTTAACACAAAGTACCTATTACGCTTAAAAATTAAAATCATCGCAAATAGTGAAGGAAAACTATTATTATATCAATTTATGGTACCAGTTCTTCTTGTGACTTTCGTGTAGGTCTCATCCCCTCTCTCCCCATTTATAACGCCATTTTTGAATAGATTCAAACAATATGATATAGTCGACGAGCCGAACCTACCAAAAATGAGCCGAAATAGGAAATACTGAAAGCTGGAACCTGCCCAAAAGTTCAAGTATGAACTCCTATATCGAAAATCACCAATCTGCCGATCCGCAGCTGGTGCTGGTGCTTTTAAGCACAGCGAAACCTACTAAGTTCATACAATTTTCATGAATTTTAATCCGAAAACATTAATGGTCGAAATTGGTACGTCTGTTTTGTAATTAATGCTAGTTTTCTTGTAAGTAAGAAATATGGAGTAATTCAATAAGTTTTCGTTTTCTAACGATTTTTTTTTTTTAAGGATTTTATAATTTTAAAACTGAATTTTCAATCTTTTTGTGTGATATTTGGTACTCGTCTGACTTTTGTTTTGTGTTAGTAAAAAATGTTTACTGTGCTATCTTTGAGTTATTCAAGAATCCAGAGCCTTTGTTCAAGGAAATGAGGGAGGGTGACAAATTCAGCCAATTTTTGTTCTAAATTCGAATTTTCACATTTGGGAAGAAACATAGATGTAATATTCGATATTTATTTTTTTTGCGTTGCTCTTATAATATTTATTACAGAATAAACGGTCTTTAATGCGTATAAAAATAAATTTAAATTAACCACGTACATTCCAAAACACTTGAGTTGATATTTTCGTTGACACAACATCAATGCGAGCAGGAAATTCTTGCGAATTTCAGGTGTAAAATAATACCACGACGTGTTATAAAAGGAATTCATCATAGATTCATTCTGTAACCAAATCTATCATTTAATGTCTATAATTCATTATAACTGGCAATAGCAAATATTTTACCGCTTGATATATTGTCTGCGCCACATTGCAGTACAAATGAAGTGCCAACGTAGCGTGCATTACCAATGTTGATGTTTTGATTAAAAATATATAGTCATCGTGTATCTGAAATGAAATACTAGATTTAATAGAAAAAATGTAATTTTATCTGAAATTTTCAAATAAATTACATTCATACAGATTTACACACCTGTAAAAATACAAAGGTAAATAAAATTGTCGCCGAAACATTCCACGCAAACAGTATACTGAAAGGGTTTTCAAGAAATGAGATAATATCCACGATGTAACTAAAAACCGAACGTGAAATATCGCAATTAAAATTTAGGATATTAATGGTGGTCCCATAGTATCTGGTTTTTCATTCACCTATGAATAAATCTGTGATATTGAACGATTTTCTTGAGCTCCTCGTTGGTAGAATTTACGAATTTTCGTTTCCAATTTTCTCCTCGTCTCAGAATGTAACTTCCGCAATTAAACTGCTTGTCAGACGTGTGCAGTTTTTCCAACGCCATGTATTTTTCAACTTGAGCAGTAATAATATTGCTGAGAGAATGGTTCACTTGTCTAATATGCATTTCTAAATTGGTTATCGAGTATATCATGAACACTGTGAATGTGAAATACCCAACCATACACGAAAATGCAATAGCCCCTTCAAAAAATCGTTTATATAAATGCTGCTGTAACGTTTTCGTTTTCCAGAATGGATAAAAATACGGTATAAGTTGTAAATCTTGATGATCCAGCGTTATGTCTGATTTCGTTACGAGGTAAAAATAAGGACAGAATAAAGAAAAGGTCAGTGAAAAGAATACAAGTGTGATTTGAACACCAAAGTTACGTTCTGTTTTGGATTCTGCCTCGTGAGATATGTCTTTGCTAATAAATTCGGGCCAATTTGGATTCGTGGATAAAACCGTGCTGATTATTCGAAGGAGTAATTTTTCATAAATTTTTGATAAATATCTTAACGAGCATCCGAAGCAACAGCTGAAAAGTATGGCGATTATGGTAGTTAAATAGATCATTTCGCGAGTTTGGAATAGACCGAAAATCATTCCACCTATTAATAAAATATCTCCGGCTGATATGATTATTTGAAAAATGTAAGAATATGGGGTTTTATTATAATGTATTGATGAAGTGAATTTGAAACTTTTAATAACGAAATTCAAAAACATCCTCGTTTTAAAATTTGATATCAAATAGATAGGTACCTGAATCTGAGCTTGAAGAAAAAAATATCGAAAATTCGTAATAATTAGGATAACTTACGTAGAAAAAATATTTTCAACAAATTACTTCAAAATTGTAAAAATTCGTTTCTCTTTCACCACTTTGCATGCACTAGACTTATTAAAACAACGCTAATAATCATTAAAACCAAAATATTACATTTTAATAGACTGAAAATTGTACACATTACAAAAAACGAATTGTTTACGTGTTTCGGTATCAACACCCTTTTTTAAGTCGGACTGAACGAGTACACACGAAACCATACCTAGTACATCTTCCTTCCTATTTTAGATACCTACAATTTCATCACACTTCGATTTGTCAATATTTTCTACGTCTGTTTTGTAATTAATGATAGTTTCCTTGTTAGTTAAGAAAGGTGAAGTAGGTACATACAATATACCTACATAATTCGATAAGTTTTCGTTTTCTAACGATTTTGTCCATAAGCGTACCCAAGAAGGGGGCTCAGGGGGCTTGAGCCGCTTCCTTTAAGCTCGGCAAGGCGATTTTTTTTATTATAGAGTATGGTTTTTTGAAAAAATTTCGCCCTCGCTTCGCTCGGGCAGTGTTTTAATAGCTATTTCTTAAATAAACAATAAACATACCACTCTCTAAATTTGAATCAGTTAAATTTGCAGAAATTCTGTCTATTTTAATCAGTAAAATAATTATCATTGAAATGAGTGATTTTCACTGATTTTTCGGTCAAAAATGACTAATTTTTCAGTCAATTTTGACTGAAAAAAAAAAAGAAAATCTTGCCATTTTCAATTGTTCTTCGCTCAAATCTGTAGGTATGTAGTATCTGCCTACAGTGCCTACTGAAAATACCCTAATCACTCCAGTCCCACTGAAATGACAGGTTTTACTTCATTTTTTAATTGAATTTTGACCCCCTCCCTATTTTTCTCGAAATCTGAGCCCCTCCCTTACATAATTTCTGGGTGCTCTTATGATTTTGTCTTTTTTTTAAAAAACAGAATTTTATAATGTTTATCGGTCATAAGAACATTGAGCGGTACCAGGGATTTGGTCACTATAACTGATATGTTGTTATAACCGAAAACCGATATTGTTTTTTTTTTTTAAATCGGAATTCTTATGTTAAGGGATGTTGGGGGGAGGAGGAGAAAGAGAGGAAGTAATCAAATGAAAAAACAGTATTAAATCAGTTTTAAGCGACGAAACATTTGAATGGTGAAAAAAATGGACAGATTTTTCTAAAATTGAGGGTCTAGAGAAGATAGGCCACCGTCGACCGAGCATTGTTAAAAAAAAAGAAAAGAAAGGAAAAAGACACTGCATAAATAATATTTAAAGAAGTCGTACTTATATCTAGTCTCCAAACCGTTCGAAAAAAAAAATTAAATGCCTTCCCAATTCGAAGCAAAAACTGTTTTAAAACTGACACTTTTACACTCAAGATTTACAACCAGAGATTTAAGTAAAATGTATCATCTTTGAACAATTGGATCGATTCTTTTCTATTGTATTTGTGAAGAGGGTGCAAATACCCACGTTTTTTTTTTGTTCACACTCCAGGTCATTGTATTCCTGGACAAGAGTTGGCTTAGGTTTCACAAAAAAAAGTGAGTTTTAATGCCTGGAGATTCTTATATCCGATTATTTTACCCTGAAAGGACCAAAAATCAGGTTCTTAAAATATTGACGTATTTTTGAAAAATAATTCTTTGGGTGGAAAGTGAATTTTAAAAATTTTGGTGCTTTGATCGTACAAATGGGGTAGCTATATGCAAGTAGTTTGAGTTCCCTTGGGTTTTGTGGGTTCAAGTATTTTAAAATTTGAATTATTCAAAATTATAGTATTCTTAGGTAGGTATATATTTTGTTCGAAAATTGGAAAACGTGTTGCTTTTATCCTTCATTTTATAAGGTTACGTTGAATTTGTCTCTTTAGAGTTAAATTCTTGATGTAGATATTATTTGCAGATTAATGGTATGATGGAGGGAACGTTTCTTCCCAAATGGTGATTCCTTATTCATTTTACTGTAACTTTAATTCAAGTTAAGTACCTACGTTATGAAAAATTTTATGAAATATTTTTCGACGGTCAATTGAAAAAAGTCTCTTTGAGATTAGAAAATTGCCCTTTTTCAAAAAAGCTGCATGAAAATATACCCCTTTTTATTTTAACGTTATTCTTTCTTCCTTTTAAATTTTTTTTCTCGTGTCCAATACTGTTTTTTTTTCTTTTTCAGTATCTCCCGTCCGCTCTCTCTCATCTTTATTTTTTGGTTTTACTTTTTTTCGCATTTTTCATCATTCATAATGATGTGTATTAAGGTAGATTGTCTTTTATTTTTATTAAAAAGATGTCCTGTTGTCTGATCATGGTTTGGAAGTTGTCGAAGGAGGAGGAAAAAAAGAAAGGGAAATTCCTCGAATAAAAAAAATTGAAGATAGCGTTAGTACGATATCACTTTTGGACCATTTATGACACTTTGGAAGAGAATTAATGTTTCCCAGAGAATGGCATTTGAAAACCCTCAGTTCTTTCGAAATACTGTGGAAAAAATCGTGAAAATCCAAAAAATAGCAATTTACGATTATTTGTCTGAATACCTAAATGGTTAAGGGCATAGTTCGCATTTCTTTTTGCCTACACACCCCCTGCCAATTTACATTACGCTTATGGGAGTTCATGAAATATTACTTTACTCGAAATGAGAGTGATGAAATGGGCTCAGATTTGACATATACATTTTTCACAATGGTCTCTACAATCCTGTGCATGGATTACTCGTTACATCGAATATTTTACGAGAAAATTGAATTTGAAAAATCAGTGGATTTTTCACCGATTTTTCAAATTCAATTTTCTCGTAAAATATTCGATGTAACGTGCAGTCCATGCACAGGATTCTAGAGACCATCGCGAAAAATGTATATTTCAAGTTTGAGCCAATTTCATCACTCTCATTTCGAGTAAAGTAATATTTCATGAACTCCCGTAAGCGTAATGTAAATTGGCCACGGCACGTATAGGCAAAACGGAATGCGAACTATGCCCTTAAAGATGAATTTTCTGAAACCTTATATTTCCGCATTGAAAAATATTTTAAAAATTTCCACACTTGAAAAATTTTCAAAAATTGTATTTTTAATTTTAAAAAAATTATAATCTTCTGTACCTTGATAAGTGCAGGGTTTTACACTCATATACTTATTTTTTCTGAGCTGCTCGAATGATATTTATTGCAGAATATACGATCCTCAAAGCATATATAAAAAAATTCAAATTGATCACGTACATTCCAAAACACTTCATTTGGTATTTTTGATGGCATGATGTCAATATGAATATAAAGTTTTTACGAGCTTTGAGAGGCAGATAATACCAAGATGTATTGTAAAAAGAATCCATGTATAATTGATTCTGTAACAAACCAGGTTTTATTTTGAATAGGCTTTTAAACATTTATCTACCTGTGTGTATTAGTATTAGTTTACCCACCGTTTCATATATGGTTTGAGCTGCGGTACAATAAATATGTAGTGCTAAAATCCCATGTATGACAAGTGACGATATTTTTGCTATGAATAAATAATCGTTGTTTAGCTAAAATAACATAGCACATAGTGAGTTTTCAAATAAATAAGAATTTAATAAGTTTAATTGTTTTTACGAACCTGTAAACATACAAAAACGAATAAAATTGTTGATGAAACGAACCACAGAAAAAATAGACTGAAAGGTTGTTGTAAAAATGCGATAAGATCCTTGATGTAGCTAAACGAAACAAAAATTGTGAACATTTTTAATATATAATCTATCGCTTATTTTTGGAGAAATATGAAAAAATTCCCAAAAATTGAAAAAAATTATGTTCTTTAAGGAAAAAAATCATACATTATTTAATAATTTACTAAATTCGATTTGTCCTAGAAAATTTCCATCAACTTTTTTCTGTAGGTACGTATATGTATCTAAAATAAGTTAGTCTACATAGAACTTGCAAAAAAAATGAAAATTTTTAGGTACCTATCACATTAAAGAAAAAATGATAGGTACAACATTGAAATTTTCGAGGTGTTTTACAATAGTAGATAGTTTCACTAAAAATCTTTTTTTTTTATTCATACCGCATTATTTTTTTTATTACTTTACCTGTTAATAAATTGATGGTATTTGATGATTTTGATAATCTCATATTCCGTTCTCGTAGCAAATTCTCGTTCCGCGTTTCTACTCAATTTTCCTAAAATATAACTCCGGTAGGTATATCGAGACATTTGAAATTCTTCCAAAGTCATGTATTTTTCAACTAGGCCATCGAAAGCGAATCTCAGCAAATGATTAATTTCTTCGATATGGGTTTTTAAATTAGTCATCGTGTACAACATGAAAGAAGTAAAAGTCAAGTACGCTCCCATGCTGGAAACCGCTACAAACCCTTCGAAAGTCAACTTACTCAAATGTTGGACAAAATTTTTCGTTTTCCAAATCGAATAGAAATTCGGAATAATCTCCAAATCAGGGTGATCAAACTGAATTCCTGGTTTCGTGATGAAATAAAAATAAGGACAATACAAGCAAAACGAAATTGAGAAAAATATTAGCCCGAATTCAACCTTTGAATCGTGTTCGGTTTGGATTTCAGCTCTTTGCGATATTTTTCTATCAATAAAATCAGGCCAATTTGGATTCGTCGCTAAGACAGTGCTTATGATTCTGAAAAGTGATTTTTGGTAAATTTTCGATAAATATCTCAACGCAGTTGCATAGCTGGCGCAAATAAACAAGGCCAAGATTGTAGATAAATAAACTAATTCGCGACTTTGAACTATACCGAATATCATTCCACCGAGTAGAACAATATCACAAATCGGTATACTTATTTGCAAAATGTAAGAGTAAATCTTGTTTTTGTTAATGGATAAGGTGAATTTGAAACTTTCAATGATGAAGTTTAAAAACATCTTTGGTTTTACGATTGTGACAAATCCGAGGAAATTATAGAAATGAAATTTTAAGTACATGTAATGTTGCCCTGAGTTTGAATTTTTTTTGCTGAAACGTTTTCCTATAATGTATAAAATGATATTAATGAGATATTTTGATCATTTTTCAGTCGCAGTCTTTTGGAATTGAGGAGTACCTACAACTGTTTTCTCCTATTTTGTAATATGGGTAAGTAGTAATTTGACTCGTATGTGGTATAACTACCTATTAAAAAATATATGTGGATTTCTTGTACGACACAGTGAGGTCATTAATTATTGAAATATTATGCCCAAAGGACTATTTTTCTTCGTTTTTAACACACGAAGGTATTCATTTCATTATCGAGATTTCATGGTATAGCGTCGTGAATAATTTTGTGAAATACCTACTTATTTTTATTCAAACATGGAAGGAAGGTTAAAGGAAACGGGCAATTCGAATTTCAATTTTGAATGAATGAATTAAAAATTATTTTAGGATAAATAATGTTAAAAGTATAGACACTGTAGAGGAAGACTGCAAACGTAGGGGCTCCGGGGAAAGGGGATTACCTGAAAAATTGATAAGAGTTTTTAAATAGTTTACGTAGTTTTCCGCAAAAGCGCTGGATGGCACAAGTTCCTTTTTTTAAAAATCTGCAGCCAATGAATTTTTTTATATCATTAATAGTAGGGTATCAATTTCACGAAAAAACACATCCGCTCAACTGAGCTGTAAAAAGCAATTTTATGATTGATTCGTGCACTAGACATTACAACAAACAAATTTAGCCCAGATGCCTTTTTTTACCCCTCCCCCTTTTCCGAGGGTCCATCCCCTTTCTTAAAAACGCCTGTAGCGCTCCTCCTATGGGTTCTAGTGAAAAAAATTCCCCACAAAAGTTGTCCCTCAACATCTCAGCTACAAATTACTTTCCATAGAAAATCCAATTTGGGGCCACCGGTGCTCCTCAAATTTGAAAAAAGTATTTCAAAAAATCATAAAAATCACGTTTTTATCATTTTTACCGAAAAGTTTCTAAGATGAGTAAAATTTGTAAATAACCAAAAGGATTCAGAATTAAATTTTCTACTCGGTGAGTTATATCACGATTATTTTCGTCCTGCTCCCCGTTACATACAGACCCACCCCCTCCCACACATCAAAAATTTCGGTCTTCTAGAAAAATTTTCCAGCAAAAATTATTTTTCACCACCTAATCTACAATTTCAGTCATTATAAAAATTATTTTTCATAACTTACGTGTATAATGTACACCATTATACCTTTGTTGCTAGTTGCAAAAAGTACGTCTTTATGAGCGACCAAAATTGTAGGGCTATAAAATAATTCAAACTCCCTAGTGTCATAATGTAAACTTTATGCAACAGTTTTTCGTAAAAGTTGATCATTTGGCTACACTGTTTTTGGTAAACATAACAGATAAGAGGATAGAATTTGTTTCTGCTTGCCAATTTTGGAATTTTGTAAATGTATCTCGTAATTTGTTAAGGAATTTAAAAAATCCGCGAACATATCAGTAATTTACTTGTAAAATGATCAAAAAGAACATTGATTCATGAAATTACGTTAATCAGTGGTTTGGTGATTTGTATACAATTGATAAATGGCAGAAAAACACGCAATCACCAGCTTGTAAAGTAGTCTATGAATTGTAATATGATATATATGTTTTATTTTCTTCAAAATCAGAATCACTCGTTTATTTTTGGTTAATGAAATGAAACCAGTGAAATCTTGAAACTGTTTCATTTTGCAACCTGGTTTATTTTGGTCGCCGAAAAGACGAACTTTTTGCATCTAAACAACAAAGGTACAATGGTGTACTATACACGTTCGTTATAAAAAGCACGTTACATTACTTGATTAAAGAAGTGAGCGATTATAAACTCGTGCAATTACAGCTCTCGCCTTCGGCTCGCGCTGTAACTTTACACTCGTTTATAATCACCCACTTTTTTAACCTAGTAATGTAATGTACTATTTTGAACAATCATGTATTTTTGAAAGATATTTTTCGAATTTAAGGGGTAGGGATTGCTCAAAAAATAATTTTTATAATGACCAAAATTGTAGATTAGGTGGTGAAAAATGATTTTTGTTGGAAAATTTTTCTAGAAGGCCGAAATTTTTGATGTGTGGGAGGGGGTGGGCCTGTATGTAACGGAGCGGGACGAAAATAGTCGTGATATTACTCACCAAGTAGGAAATTTAATTCTAAATACTTTTGGTTATTTACAATTTTTACTCATCTTGGAAACTTTTCGGTAGAAATGAAAAAAACGTGATTTTTATGATTTTTTGAAATACTTTTTTTCAAATTTGAGGGGCACCGGTGGCCCCAAATTGGATTTTCTATAGAAAGTAATTTGTAGCTGAGATGTTGAGGGACAACTTTTGTGGGAAATTTTTTCACTAGAACCCATAGGAGGAGCGCTACAGGCGTCTTTAAGAAAGGGGGGCGGACCCTCGGAAAAGGGAGAGGAGTAAAAAAAAGGCATCTGGGCTAAATTTGTTTGTTGTAATGTCTAGAACACGAATCAATCATAAAATTGCTTTTTACAGCTCGGTCGAGCGGATATGAAATTGAGACCTGACTATAAATAGAAGAATAAATTTCATTGGTCAATTTTGTATGACGTCAAAAAAATGAATAATTTTGAATAAATATACATGGTTCGTAGAAAAGTTTCTCCTTTGTTGTTTATTTTTACTTATCAACGATTTAGAATTATCTCAGAACTGCATTCTAATTGTGGAACCAACGTCAGCACACCATACAGTGATAAAAAATCATTCCAAAAAAAGATGTAGCAATTTTTGGCTACTTTGCAGTCTTCCTCTACAGTGTCTAAAGTTGAAAGCATAAAAAGACACGTTTCTCCTATTTTTCGATGGTTTCTGAAACGATTTGCTTGCCCAGTGGAGTGCAAAAAAAACAGGAAAATGGAATCCCACTTTCTACTCCTTTGGACCCTGTTGCGCGTCGCGCTTTATTCTTTGGGATGTGCAGCGCGCATCGGGAAGTCAGAAAGGAACAGAAAGGAGCAGATAGGCGCAGAAATAATGCATGAAAAGAGCAGAAAGGAGCAGAATTTTCTACTTTTTTGCACGCCGGGCAGATTTACAACCTTTGGCTACTTGCGAATTAATTTATTAATGAATAAGTAAAAAAAAGTCATTCCACAAAAAGTGGAGCTTTATTTTATAATATCACAAATCGCGAACTGAAAATTCGGATGAAATTAAGAAAATATCAGAAAAATACAATTGTTGAGCAAAATAAAATTTTCGTTTACATATTTTGTGTTACACGTATGATATTTATTACAGAATAAACAGTTCTGAGCCCATATATAAATAAATTCAAATTCACCACATGCATTCCGAAACATTTCACTTTATATTTTCGTTGACTTAATGCCAATATAAACAGAAAACGTTTACGAATTTCTGGTGTGAAGTAATACCAAGATGTATTGTAAAAAGAATCCATGATCAGTTCATTCTGAAAAAATACACCATCATTCATTCATTCAAGTCGTACTTACGTTTCATGATATATAAAAATACTTGAGCAATATTTAGGGAATTGAATATTTATTACCGCTTGATAAATCGTATGAGCCACATTGCAGTATAAATGAAGAGCCAATATTGCATGCACAACCAACGTAATAGTTCTAATTATCACCACATAGTCGTTTCTGATCTAAATTAGGTAGATATATATTAAATTAACGTGATTAATAAAAGAAAGGAATATGTTTTGGTTGCAGTTTTCAATCATTCATGCAAATAACTATAATTTGAAATTTTATTGCATTTTTTGAAAGAACATTTCGTAAAATTTTTTTTTTTTATTTGGAAATTTGATTACCTCTCGAATAAACTCTTCAAAGTAGAGAGGGTCAAAATACAATTATTTGTATTTTTTAGAAATTTGGAAGGGGCAATTGAAAAAAAGTTATCATAAAATGTGTACAAAAATTCTTAGCACCTGGTCTCAAATTTTACCTGTTAAGAAAAAATGTTAGTGTACATGAAAGAAATTTTCAAGTACCTATGGGATTTATACTTTAAAATCCTTTCAAAATATCAATAGAGATTTTTTATTTTCAATGATTTTTCGAAAAAAATATGATTGAAATTTTTAAATTTTTAAACTTGAAGCCCAACCAAAGATTGAGAAGTAACTGAGAAGAGAAGGTTTAATGCCTGTACTGTATTTTCATGTTCAATGATTTTAATGATTGTAGAAGAAGGAAAATTATATGAAAAATTGAGAATGGCGACCAAAAAATCAGCCTTACATTATCAACAAACCTGTAAAAATACAAAAATGAACAGAATTGTTGAAGAAATATACCACGAAAACATCATACTGAAAGGTGTCTGAAGAAATGTTGTAATATCGGCGATGTGCCTGTAATAAAGAAGAATTTTCCTTATTGATACAATCACGTTCAGATATTTTAACTCGATAATTTCGACTTTATTTTGTGCTCAGAGATAGGATTCAAAAATAGAGTACAAATTCCGGCTCAGCATCCTAAGGAATTAGAGAATGGTCAAATGGTCGATTCCGAAAATAGAGTCGAAATTCGAATTTGATACTCCCAAAAACATTACAATGTATTTTTAATCTTTGGGTGAGGAGAGGTAACTTCTTAAAGCTTTGAAAGGTGCTGAGATAACTCTTCAGAAATTTTGGGTAAAAGGTCTATGCCGAATGCAATATGCCTACAACTATTTTCAGCCTATTGTATTCTTGCATAACTTGTAAAACATTACTACTTATCCAAAAAAAGGGAGAAATGCACTTTAAATTGATTTGACAACATGAAAATAACTCGGGTATGTTTTAATACAGGGTGACCCAAAAGTTCCGGAACGCAACTTTTTTTGTTTCCTTGCGTTGATGGAAACGAAGGGTTGCCTACGTGCAGGTTGACAAGGGACAACGTCAACGCTGTACTCAAAATATCTGAAAAAGGTTCAGTTGGGGAGACAGAGTTTCCAATTTCACGAAAACTTGATTTGTTTTGTAAATTTTTGCCCTTTCAAATTTTTGATTAGGCAAAATTTGCATGCAATGATTTTTGATCCTTATCCAAAACTCTACATATGCAACTGTTAGTTCTTAAATATCTCAATTTTTAAAATTTTCGAAATTTTAGGTTTTGACATTTTTTTTTGAAAAGTACAAAAATTGAAAAAAGCCCAGAATTTTTCAAAGATTCTTAATCAATGAGAGATGAATACATATTTTTCAACGGGAATGGAGCTTCAGCTATATCGTAAATGGGTTTTCATTATTCGTTGGACTTTATTAGTTTTTTTACGAAGCAATTTTCGCGTTCCGGAAATTTTACGTTGTAGAGAAATAAAAATTCGGCGATGTAATTTTTTTGGGAGAATTTAAAAAACTCATTCATCTTTTTTGAACCCCCTCCAGCTCTCTAATTTCCGTCTAAACGACCCCAAATAATTTATTTTAATTAGAATAAGGGTTAAATTTTAAAAATCCGAAGACATTCTGGTTTTGAGGAAATTCCTCCAATAGTTGGCCTCCGATAGGAGGCTAACTATCAATTATTATGGGAGACTCTTTGCATAATAGGCACTTACATTCTCTTATTCGTTACCTATTTTTTAAAGAGATGCACATTGTTTATTTGCGGGGATAAGTTTAAGGTTTAGGTACATACCTATGTGAAATAAAAGCATTTCCTTTGATTTTCTTAATTTAAAAAAAAATTCATAAAATAAATGAAAACATTTTCTACGTTTTCACAAAATGTGATAAGAAGTATGTTTGATTAAATTTTTGAAACAAAATTAGGTAGTTAAGCTTCTTTTGAAAAATGTTTTTTTTTTTTTTTAAATCATGGATGTTTTTGCATGATAGGTATGTAAATGAATCCCTATTTTTGAAAATACACATAAAAAAATTAAAATTTATTTTCTGACATTTCCATGATTTTATTTTACTTTTTTTCAAGTACCTACTAATAACTTTTCAAGTACATGGTCAACATAAAAAAATCTTAAAACTGGTTTATGTATTACCTGATGGATATTTTTATAAATTCAAAATTTTGATATTTCTGTGCAGATTTTCATTGTAAAAATTTATCTGGCATTTGTATGATTTTTTAATATTTTACAAAGTTTTAGATTTATAAAATTTGATAACTTCATGAATTTGTATTAGAATTTCAATGCCAATGAAATTTGAAAAAAAATGTTAAATTGATTATAATTTTTTCCAAGATTTTCTATGTCTGATGAAATATAATTATGTCGGATGGTCTATCTTTTCGAGTATAAATTTTTTTGATATCCCTTCTATTTTTTCTTTTACAGAAAATTTGATGAAATTTTTACAAACATTTACCTGTGAATAAACTGTTGGTATTTGATCATTTTTATCAACTCTTCATCGGCAGATTTCGCGAATTCTGCCTGCATTGCTGAATTTGAATTTCGGAAAATATAACTCTCGCATACGGTTTGATTATCAGAATCGGATAATTTCTCCAATATCATGTACTTCCTGACTCGAGTCATGATCCCATTTTCAAGCAGATAATTGATCTCTTTAATATGCTCTTCAACATTGGCCACTGCATATATGATGAAAATGGTGAAAGACAAATACACCACCATGCACGAAAAATTTATCACCATTTCGAAAAATCTTTTTGTCAGATGTTGCTGCAAAGTTTTCGTCTTCCAAAATGGATAAAAATAAGGGACCATTTGTAAATAAGGGTGATCAAACGTGATGCCTGGTTTCGTGATGAAATAAAAATAAGGACTGTACAAACAATACGTCAATGCGAAAAATAAACAAATAATTTCAACTTTTAAATTTCGCTCCATTTGGGTTTCTGCTCTCTGAGATATCTTTTTATCGATAAAACTAGGCCATTCCGGATACGTTGATAATATTTTACTCATAATTCGTTCGAGTAATTTTTCGTTGTATTTTGACACATATCTTAATCCTATACCAAAGCTGATGCAAAAAAGCAAGGCCATTATGGAACTTAAATGAACCAATTCGCGGGTCTGGAATAGAGCAAAGAACATGCCACCGAATAAGAGCACATCTGCTAATAATATTGCTATTTTAACTATGCCACCGTGCGTTTTGTTTTCGTATATTGACGATGCGACTCTGAAATTTAGGATTACGAAATTCAAAAACATTTTGATTTTGTGACGAATATGTATACCTGGTTATAAATTGTGAAAAAAAAATATCGATTAGGTATTAAATAGGTATGTACAAAATGAATAAAAGTACAAAACAAATTACCTTTGTAAGTAATTATAGTTTTGATTGCTGTGTTTAAAATTAATTTAACCTAAATATGTTTTTTTTTTCAACACGGTAATTCCCATACAAGCATTTGACAACTCTAAAGCACTGATTTTCTTAGAATGAATACGAGGTATGTTTGTTTGTAATAAGGAAAATATTTCGAAACAATTTAATTATTATGTGCAAGTTGTTGATAGCTGGCAGTCGTTAATTATGTATTTATCCCTGGGTGTTGTTCTCAAGCTGAAGGAAATCGTTTTTCTTCCTTTTCAATGACACAACGTTTTCATTTTATTGTTTAGACTTCAAGGTTAATTATGTGAGTGGGAAATGGTTTCTCTATAATTTTACCTACTTATAATATTGTAGATATGTGAGGGCATATGTGGAATAATTTATCAACATATGTCTGGAAATTTTTCACATTCATTTTTTCTGAACAATTAAAATAATATTCATCGCAGAATAAACAATTCTTAAAGCGTAAATGAACAGATTCAAATTCACAACATACATTCCGAAACTTTTCACGTTATATTTTCGTTGGCAAAATGTCAAAGTGATCAACAGATTTTTACGAGAGTTTGGTAATAGGTAATACCAAGCTGTGTTGTAAAACGAATCCAGGATTAAACCATTCTGTAATCAAAATTATTAAAAATGATCTCAGATTTATATAATTTTAAAATAACGAATTTAGTTTATTAAAATCATTATCACCATACGATGTACTGCTTCAGCTGTGTTGCAATACAAATGCAGAGCTATTGTGCCATGAATGACCAGTGATAACATTTTGAAGATGAATATGTAGTCATAAGTTACCTGAAACAAGTCATTTTCATTTCCTGGATGTGAAAAATATTTTAGAAAAATTAGCCAAAAGTTTATTCAAGAAAATTGGTCTCATACCTGTAGAAATGTGAAAGAGAATAAAATCGTTGTCAAAATGTACCAAGCTAAAATAGTCCAGTGGCAGATTGCATTTTTTTGGACATAAACGGCAAATAATGATAGAGTTGTGAAATTTGGTATGGTGTACAAGGACATCCTAAGAAATTTTTTGAGACCGGGAGGCAATCGCCAAACCCCATAGGAGGGGCTGGGGGGAGGTTTAAAGGGGGGTTCAGCCCCCCACTTTTTGAAATTGGGCTATCGGTCCAATTTTGGTGTCATTTCCATATGATTGAATTCCGCTGAGTTCAAAAATGTCATTACTATCAAAATCCGAGGGAGAGAAGTGCCTCAAATTTGAGATTTCTCAACTCGTATTTTCGCATTTTCCCTCAAAACTACCTAAAAATGACATTTTTTCAATTTTGCACCCCTTGACGACCCTCCAACCGAATTTTTATTACGATTTTCGAACTCTACGGGTAGATTACCATATATATCGATCTTTTACAACTTCCCATACCCCTACTTTGAGTGAACCGACGGCTCTAAAGGTGCTGAAATAGGGTCAATTTTGCACGTTTTTGGGTAAAAATCACGATTATTCAATTCTGTACGAAATAATATTTATCGGTCGAAGTTCTTAATACGCTGTCTGAGTAGTACAGGTCCAACACAATAAATTAAGACCCAGAGGTACTCCGAATATCCCCTCCTGGAGGGGTGAGGGGGGTCATTTTTGACTGTCATTTCGCCCAATTTCTACTATTTAGAAAGTGAACTTAGTATTACAACTTTTTCCATCCCGTAATCGCGATTTAAATTGCTGGATAATATTTTCCAATGTTTCTGAATCCAGATCAGTCAAAAATTTTCATTCAGTTCAAGGGGGAGGGGGTGACTATTTTGGGGAAAGGGGAATATTTTGACAAAAAATCGATATGCGTATCAAAATCTTGGTTTTCGAAGACGCTGATTTCAAATGCGTTATCAATTTTGCGATTCAAGCCAAGGGGTGAGCTGGGGTGAGCCTATTTATGGGAGGGGAACATTTTAGCAAAAAATCCTTCATGCGTATCGATTTCTAGGTTTTCGAATGCGCTGATTTCAAATACGTTATCGATTTTGCAATTCAAACCAAGGGGTGAGATGGGGTGAGCCTATTTAGGGGAGGGGGTACATTTTGGCAAAAAAATCGTCATGCGTATCGATATCTAGGTTTTCGAAGGCACTGATTTCAAATACGTTATCGATTTTGCGATTAATGCCAAAGGGTAAACTAGGGAAAGGGGTAACATTTTGACCAAAAAATCTGAAGATGTATTGAAATCAGGGTTTTTAAAGACGAATTACACAATATTATTTAAATGATACAGTGTCGATTTTTTATTGACGTGGAAAAATAATTGCAATTAGCGAATCGCAAAATTGATAACGCATTTGAAATCAGCGTCTTCGAAAACCAAGATTTTGATACGCATATCGATTATGGTTCCTTATCAGGATGGAAAATTTTGGCGAGAATAAGATAGGTGAAAATAAATCTTAGAATGGGTATATACATTAGGGTGGAGTGAAAAAAAAAACATATCTTGGATTTCGACCAAATTTGGTGAGGTGGTTTACTTTGAGTGGGAGACCTCCCAAAAAAATTTTGAGCCCCCAGGGGGCAAGTGGAGGGGAGTTGGGGGGCTCAAAGTGCACCTCCTTTTGAAAAAAACGCTGTTTTTTGTGTTTTTTTAGTAGAAAAAAATTGTGCGAGAAGCTGTCGTAGCACTTAAAAGTTGCAATTTGAATTTCTACGTCTCCCTAAACCATCGCCATCCTTCTCCGATCAAAACTCAGAGCGCTACCAGGGGGTTGAAAAGTTGCAGATTGCAAAATTCAAGTAACATTTCGAGCAAAAAATGGCGCATTTTCAGGGAAGAAATGGCCAAATGAAAAAAACAATTCGAAATTCGTGTTCAGCAGGTCAAAATACCCCGATAAACACACTTTTCGCGATAATTTTACTTCAAGTCTGAAAATTCATTTTTTCATAATGAAAAAGCAGTAAAAAAAAGTGAATTTTATCATGAAAAAATGAATTTTCAGACTTGAAGTAAAATTATCGCGAAAAGTGTGTTTATCGGGGTATTTTGACCTGCTGAACACGAATTTCGAATTGTTTTTTTCATTTGGCCATTTCTTCCCTGAAAATGCGCCATTTTTTGCTCGAAATGTTACTTGAATTTTGCAATCTGCAACTTTTCAATCCCCTGGTAGCGCTCTGAGTTTTGATCGGAGAAGGATGGCGATGGTTTAGGGAGACGTAGAAACTCAAATTGCAACTTTTAAGTGCTACGACAGCTTCTCGCACAATTTTTTTCTACTAAAAAAACACAAAAAACAGCGTTTTTTTCAAAAGGAGGTGCACTTTGAGCCCCCCCCCAACTCCCCTCCACTTGCCCCCTGAGGGCTCAAAATTTTTTTGGGAGGTCTCCCACTCAAAGTAAACCACCTCACCAGATTTGGTCGAAATCCAAGATATGTTTTTTTTTTCACTCCACCCTAATATACATTTACCTACAATTTTTTTTAAATTTCATTTCGAGGTATTTCCTTTATTGTTTTAAAATCGTGATTTTTATCCATGTATTAAAATATTTAACGATATGATTATGGTTTTGCAAAATGAAAATTTTGATGATTCCTGGTGATGATCTATATTTAAACGGACTACCTAATAATTTTCTGAATTTTTTATTACTTTCTGTTTCGATGTCCGCATTTTTAAAATTCATGTGATGAAATAATAAATTCAAAAAAGGATCCAATAAAATATTATTTCCCTTTAATAAACATTTGAATAATTCAAATAAGGTCTATTCAAATATTTTAGGAAATATCTAAGGCTGATTTCGTAAAACAAGATCTTATTCCAAAAAATAAGTTTTTTTTTACAAAAATACCTATCGACACGTTTTAATTGAATTTCGTCACTTATCTAGATGGTTAAATGGGCGAATATTCATGTATAGGTAAGTATTTATTGTCTGTCGATTATATCTTGACACTTTTCGCAGGGTTACCAATTATCAAAAAGTTCCAAATTTTAGGAGATCAAGATCTAAGCTTCGTAAAAAACGATGCAGGAAATAAACAACCAAAACATTTTGTTTCCTTCAAAAAATTGGAACTACCGGATTCCTAATTGCTAGCCATCTACTTGTCATACTTTTTTGTTAATTTGAGAAACTCAGCAGCACTTTTTGACTGCTGATACCACTGTAAAAAGTGTCATGTTATAATCAACAGACCGTATAAAAATATAAATTTATAAATATTTTCAGACTGAAATGAGCGATGAAATTGTGACTCGTGCAGGGACAGGGTACCTAAAGTCGGAAAACGGAATTTTGCACTAGAGCCAAAAAACGAAAAATGGGCAATTTTTTCAAAAATGTTTTTTTTTCGTTTTTAAGTGGTTCAGACCTTTACGCAGCTGTTACCAAAATTTCACTTCGGAAAACCTACTACAACATGTCTAAATGACGTTCAAACCGACTGAGGAAAAGGTACCTAAAGTCGGAACGTTAAAAAAATGTGCATGTGCTGCAAAATGCGGTATGTTGAAAGTAAGGGGAGCCTCGGGATTCTTCCAGACTAGAAAAATAAAGTAAAATACCCATAGATTTGTGTGTGCAAATTCAACTGTACCTACTGAGAAATACATAATTTCTGAAATATTGGTTTGTTGGAGAATATTGAGATATAAATGATCGAAAATGGATGTAAACGATTTCCTATTCTCCTAAGGTGATTTCCGACGTTAAAAACGAATTCCTCGTGAAATTTCAGTACAAAAAAGAGGTTCTGAGAGCTTTTTTGATAATTTATACAGTATGAAAAAAAGGATTTCTCTTTGTAATGCAGCTTTTTTCAAAATTAAACTCATCATAATAGTAAATTTTTCATTTTTCTCTCCTCTTAAAGTAATTTTTGAAGTCAGAAACGAATTCCTCGCGAAATTTCAGTATCAGAAAATAGTTTTGGCAGCTTTTTTGATGATTGATACATGAGAAACAAAAGTAAAAACTTAAAACGCGTTTTTCTCAGAATTTTGTTTTTATAGAATTCTTATTTTCTCAACTTCAAATGTCTCTATCTCGGCGAAAAATGGACCTTGGATGCTCATCAAGGTCTCAAAATGTTCCTCTTGGTCTCCTTCATCATTTTAGCTCAAAAACTCATTTTTGAAAATTCCGACTTTAGGTACCTTTTCCCTGCACGGGTCACAATTTGATTTAAACGTCTCGGTTCTCGGTATATTTGTTAACAAAACTTCATTTTTTGGAAAGAGAATTATTTCATGGAATGAGTTATTTTTCGGAATAAGCCTTATTCTCCAAAGTATGTGAATAATCATTTGAATACTTGACCATTAATTTTAAATGATAGTTGACATTATTTTGACCTTCTCGTTTTCGAACGTTAAACGGACAAAAATCTACAAATTTAGCCTCCTGGCGCAGAAGCCCCCTTCTCGAATCTACACATCTATTTTTTCTTTTGTATGGTATTAAAGCAAACAATGCTTGAAAAGTTCTTTAAACTTGGATTTTCAGCTATTTCTATATTTTTCCCCAATTGTTCTGATTCTTAAATCAAATATTTGCTTACAAGAGAACCTTTATAAGCCAGCCTCGCCGATTGAACCGAAATTTGGGTCACTAAAAGAGTATGTCACTGACATCTGGGAACCTAATACATGCTGCTCAAGTTGATTACAGCGTATTCCAGTGCAATAATTTCAATGCTCTGAAAAAAAGTCAACAGTGAATGGGAGCTCTAAATCAATTCAGAAATTATCGCTATCGAATCGGGGGATCGATGATAGTGAATAAACCTATTTTCAGATTTTCACATCATAATTTCCTGTTTTTGAGAAAAGTCAAACATACTTACCTAATCATGAATCTTTTCAGCCATTTTCAAAAATTCACGGTGAATTTTTGAAAATGGCTGAAAAGATTCATGATTAGGTAAGTATATGATGGAGTTGATTTTTCTATTAATAAGAAAAATCAACTCCAGAAGCTCGAAATGCGTGACATGCTCTTCAAGTGCGAAATTTTGTCTTAGTAGGCGTTGACGAGTTTTAAAAATTTCCCTGTAAGTGAATATTTGATTCAAGAAACGGAAAAAACTGGAAAAATATAAAAATAGAGATGTAATTGAAGTTTGAAGAACTTTTTGAGTTTCGTTTGATTTAACAGCGCGCAAAAGAAATAAATACCTATAAAGTCGAGTAGGGGGGCTTCTGTGCCAGGAAGCTAAATTTGTAGATTAATTCGTTTATCTAGTGTACCTATGCGTATGCTCGCTCTTATTTTACCGAGTTTTTATTCCACTTAATGTCAGGTCAATTCCATTCTGTTTTGCAAACTTCTTATCAGTTTTCATAAACCATTTTAAATCAATTTACAAAAAAAATAGAAACAGTCAGAACTATGATATAAGGGCACCCGCGCAAAATCCTCCCAATTGAAAAAATCATTTGTAAATAGGGTAAAAATGGGGAAAACTTCAAAAATGCAAAAAACATTGTGGAAAAACATGATATTAGGGTTCCCTCACAGTACCCTCACAATTTAGAAAGACACTGGTCAGTAGAATAAAAATGAAAATAAATTTTTAAAAAGCCAAAACGATTGCCGAAAACATGATATGAGGGTATATACCTTCACAAAATCCTCACAATTTAGTAAATCACTTGTAAATAGGAAAAAAGTAGGAAAAAATTCTATTATTTTCACAATTTCGGTTTTTGCCGGAGAAATACATCTGAGTTGGTCTATTTATGGTGCAAAATATTGAAAAGAAATGGAACTTTTTACAATTTTTTCGAATCACGTGACGATTTTTCTTATTCTTTTTTAACTGAACGAAAATTTCTCCCAATAAAGTAGGTATTCATGTTCGAAAAGTTTCCGACTCAAATTCATTGAATTTTTCCAATCAAAAATGCAATTTAATTTTGGGAAGAGCTGCTTTCAATTTGGTTCGGCCGTAATTTTTGGTTCTGGTTTTTATTTTTTGTTTATTTATAATGGTCCAGTTATTTCTTATTTTCAACAACACGAAAAACTGTAATCAACTTTAAGAAATATTTCTATTTTCTAAAACAAAAAGTGAATGATTTTTCAGAAAAAACACGAATGAAAGCTTTTGTGAAATTAGATGGAAAATTATTCAAACTAAGTATTTGTATCTTACTATCACGACATTCATAACAGAATAAACAATTCTTACAGCAAATATAAAAAGGTTTAAATTCACCACGTACATTCCGAAACATTTCACCACATATTTTCGCTGACACAAGGTAAAAATGATTAATAAATTTTTACGCGATTTGGGTAACAAATAATACCACGATGTGTTGTAGAATGAATCTCTTAATTTTTCATTCTGAAAAAACGGCAAATTAGTTGAAGAAAATGAATTTTCAATTTTAAAACTAGATATGTATTGATGCTTTAAACATCTTATTCACCATATGATCCATAAGTTCCGCCATATTACAAAGTAGACGGAGAGCTACATTTCCATGAATCACCAAAGAAAACATTTTCATCAAGTATATTACGTCATCGGTAACCTGTAAAGATACGTTGAATTTACCGAATTTAGGAATTTTTAAAATTAAATTGTGCTTGAAAATGCTATTGAGCAATTTTAAACGTACTGTTAAGAAAGCAAAAGTGAATAAAACGGTCGATGAAATGTACCAAACAAATAATGACGTCATGGGTTTATGTAAAAATTTTGTAACATCCGCGAGGTAACTAAAGTGCAAAAGAAATCCCAATTAATATTTTAAATAAACCATTGCAATTGATTAATACCTATATTTTGATGGATTAAATCTTACCCATGAATAAAATTATGATACTCGATTATTTTACCAAAATCTTGATCAAAACGTTTTTCGTATTCGTCTTTCTTCAAATGAATAGCATCTCCAAGTATAAAACAATCTTCCTTACAGTTCGTCGACGTGAATAATTTTTGATAAGTCATATATTTCTCCACGAGCTCATTGATCATTCTATCTAGCTGACGATTGAGTTCCTCAATATGGGTTTCCAAACTAGTGAGAGTGTAAGTAAAAAAAGCCGTGAAGATGTAATAAGGACAAAGACAAGTACTGGTGACTGCATACTCTAAGCCTTTTTTACAAATGTAACTGAACACGGAGTTGGTTCTCCAGAAAGGATAGTAAAATGGAATAACTTGCACGTCAGGATGATCGTATCTAATTCCTGGTTTGGTAATGAAATACATCCAAGGACAGAATACGCATAAAGAGCTAGAAAATATGAAAAAAATGATCTCGGCTGTAAATTTTTGTTCGTTCCGAATTTCAATTTTTCGTGTTAGTTGATCATCTACGAAATTGGGGTAATTTGAATGAATACCGAGAATTCGATTCATTATCTGGTGCACGATTTTTTTATCGTAAATCGTCATAAGGATTTGGGAATAGGCGTATGATACGCATAATACGAAACCTAAAACCAAAGATAGGTAGCGTATTTCTCTCGTTTCAAAAACTGCCATCGCCATCCCAATAAGTTGTACAATTGGTCCCATTGTTAAGAGGATTTCGAGCTTGCGAATGAGTGGCGGACTTTCTTCCAATACTGAAATAAATCTAAGGCTTTTGATTACGAAGTTTAAAAACATATTGGGTGAAGCTGGAACAGAAATATTTATGGATGATTTGCAATATTTTCCAATAAGTAAGTTGATTTACGTAGGCACTTACTTTCTGACGAATTTCTCGGATACTTGGTTAACTTAAAATGTTTTATTTGACTGAATAAAAAAATAAAAAAACCAGTAACCTATGTGAAAAATATTATTATTGTATTTTTCATTTGCTTTTGGTCGTTTTACTGAAAGTTTACACTTCAATTTGTGAACGCCGACATACCTTTTCACTTTTCGGTTCATGCTGATGTATTTTTTTTTTTAAATTGACGTATTTTTTATTACCGATTTTAAATGTTGTTTATTTTAAATAATTTTGTTTATTACCCAAACATCGAAAACATGGAAAATACCTATTGTTGCTATGTAATTTTTTGCGAAATTTGTGCGTGTTGCAAAAATTAATTTTATTCCTAAGATTAGTAGGTACTTAATAGCTACCTATCGTATATGCGAAGGTATAAATTGTGATGAATTAATTAAACAAATAATAAATGAGAATTCAATCTTGAAATACGTTTCTTATAAAATAATAAATCTACCAATTTCGTATAATGTAATTTTGAAATAAGGTGTATTTTTAAAATTTTAGTTCGATGAATTGTTTGATTTTGTTTTGAAATTCAAGTTATACCTATTTCATTTTTACCTTAAATAATTAGGTATAATTTAATGAAAATGGCAGACTTTCACCTGATGTCTCAAAAAGGTACATAAGGGCCTCCTCCAGCTGTAAGATAGTGAAATTGGCGTTTGATCGAAATCTAGTCAGAACTGGTTCTAAACGCTACCCCTGATGTGAAAACTTTTCTCACAAAATTTTGGTTCCCACCCCATCCCACTCCTTCTGAAGATACTTTATCCTGTATATCGAAAATTCAATAGATTTATGTTTCTAGAGGGTGGATGAAAAATTTTGAAATTTTTACAGATGTAATTGATACTATTTAGTAGGAGTACATAGGAAGGTAAAGGGATTTTTTGAAAAAAAATTGGTGTTGAATTTTCTCAATTTTTTTAAACGTATGCTGCAAAGTTTGAAAAATTTAAAAATCACACGACAATGAATAAAAAAACGTTTGCTTTGAACTAAAAGCTTTTTAATTATGGATATGTTTTAATGATGAATTTTTTAAATAAAAAAATATTAAATATTAAAATTTTTCAGTTATGACGACTTTTTGTTAAAATGTTGGGTATTTCAGCATTTTTCCGCTCAATTTTCAGAATTACTAAGCAATTTCAATAGAAAATATCAGATAGTGGAGCCTTTTTTTCTATTATCTAATTTTCAAAACTGCTGACCAAATTCAATTAATTGAAAAATGATAATTAAATTTGACAATTCATACCTATGACATTTTGATGTTCTGTCGGACTTACGTTGTTAATAACAAGTCTTATGAAATGTTGACATCGAGGTCCAAATTTTGATAAAATTCCAACATCCATAACTTTTCGATATTTTATCAGATGTCATATAAAGAACAATTTTCCGAAATTCTTCCGAGTTCTTTCAAGTCCAACAAAATGCCATTATGTTAGCGATCGTCAACTTTGTTTCGCCAAGACTCCTTTGGATTATTCCATCTATTTTCAACCAATTTTTGACCCTAGTTACTTCGATTTTTCCCAGACTTTTTTTATGAAGTCATGTTTGCCCACCAAATGGAAAATCACTCTCATCTCCTCCCCCTCAAGAATAATTTGGATTCCTTTTTTCTCGTATTGCCAATTTTAAATGAAAGTATCAAATTTTGAGAGCCATCGAAAAGGATAATAAAAGGAGATTCAAAGTCACTCATGGAATTTTTCCATGGTTCAAAGTTGAGCTTTGTCATTAAAAACTAATTTTTAACATTACAACGAAGATTTTAGCACTCCATTTAAGAGCTTGTAATAAATATAATAAATTGATTTCATTATGGGTAATTATGAAGTATAAGTACAGTTTTCGTTCTAGAATCATGGAACCCTGAATTGAGTTCAAGATGTCCCAAAATTGTGACCCAAATTTTAAAAAAAATCAAAATTATGCGTAACATACCATATATGTAATTTCATATGTTTTTTGATGCTCTCAATTCGAATATCAACAGTTTTTGAATTTAACGCTCTCCAAAAGGGTCCGAATTTTACTCAAAAATTGAAAGTAGAACGAATGGCATATTGTTTGTTATATTTTCGATTGCAATGAGTTCAAAAATTTATTCATTTTTCAGTTTCGATCCTTTATCAGCCTCTCTCGTCTTTCCCCTCCTTATTCAAATTCGTTGTAAATGATAATATCGTGTGGCATATTGTTTGTTATAATCATTTATTCGAAATTTTTTTGTACAACTATACCTAATGAAAATATCGATTATACCAAGTAATTGATACCTACTTTATTTTTTATGCATCATCAGTAAAATATTCATCACAGAATAAACAGTCCTGACGGCAAAGATGAACAAATTCAAATTCACCACGTACATTCCAAAGCTCTTCACTTGATATTTCTTTTGACATAATGCCAGAATAATTGATAAATTTTTACGAGATTTTGGTCCCAGATAATACCACGAGGTGTTATAAAACGAATCCATGATTTTTTCATTCTGCAGAAAAAAGGTCATGTTGTTCAGTATTGTTTTCTATTTGATCAAAAACAGGGGTGGTAATCGATTCGATTTCAGTTGTTGGTTTTTAACCAGCATGAAATACATATTTAGTATTTTGTTTTTATTTTTTGGTTTCGATTTTTAAATTTAAAAAAAAATCAAAATCTTTATAGGTAGGTAGTTTGTTCTTACAAATATTTTCTCTAAAATTTAATTTTTTTTGTGAAGAATATTTTTAGTTCTGATCCCCAAACACCGATCAATGATGAATTTGGAATCAGCAATTTAAAAAAAAAATGAAAAGGTAAAACAAAATGATGGTATTTGCAAATTTTATTTCTTCACCCAAATTTTATGATTGGAATTAATTTTTTGAAAATCTCATTAAATTGATTGAAAGTTTTTGGATACCTATCAAATAAGTATCAATCATCCCGATAATTACTTTTCAGGGTTTTACATTGAAAACCTTTAAAGAAATAATTTTTCAACCAAAAACATTTCCATTTGTTTTTTTTTTTACTTTCAGTAATTTTTGGAAACAACGTTACCACCCCTGATTAGAAGTTGACAAATGAGTATAAAAATTGTCAGAATACTTTAGCATATACCATGTCATACACAACTTCAGCTACATTGCAATACAAACGAAGTGCAACTGTGCAATGAATCACTAATGACAACATTTTCATGATGTAGATGAAATCATCAGTTACCTAAAAATTATACAGGATGCTTATTATTTATAGCTACTACTCTACTTATAAATTAATATTTGAAAAACATTTTATACAGTTATGAAAGAAAAAGCGAATAAAACTGTTGAAGAAATGTACCACACGAATAATACTGTCATTGGTTTGTGTAAAAATTTCGCAACATCCTCTAAGTAACTGAAAAAACGAAGAAATGATTTGCACCTAATGTAATTTTAATGACTGAATACTGAGTTCATCTTGACTAAAATGCAATTTTACCTGTGAATAAATTGAAAATAAGCGACGACTGCGACGAAATCATCATTAATTGATTTTTCAAATCCTCTTCTGTCCTTTTTCATTTCGCCATCAAAGTAATAACAATTTTCTTTTTGGAAACGTGTGATGAAATATTCTTCATTAACCATATACTTCTGAGTATTTGCATCAATAATGCTATTCAGCTGACGATTGATCTCTTCCGCGTGGATCTCCAAATTTCCTACTGTATAAGTTATGAATATAGTAAAAATGAAATACACCGAAAGACTCGCCGTGGAAATCAAAAATTCAAAATTTTTTTTCATCATGAAACTGGAAACTGAATCGGTTTTCCAAATTGTATAAAAGAATGGGATAATTTGTACATCAGGATGATCAAGTCTGATACCAGGTCTGGTGAAGAAATACAAATATGGACAGAATACGCATATGGAACTGGAAAACAATAAGATTGATATTTCCACTGCTGATGTGTGTTCTGTGTGTTTTTCTCCCTCTTTCGTTATATTCTTGCGGATGGAAAGATAATATGAGTGTATGCCGAGTATTCTATTTATAATCTCCTGTAATAAATTTTTATGGAGTAAGAATAATATTTGTAATGATAATCCGGTCAGTACACAAAAAAGAAATCCAAATATCAGAGTCAAATAACGAATTTCGCTCGTTTCAAATAATCCCCATAATATCCCTATAACGCATAGAAGTGGTTCAATTATGAGATATGCTGAGAGACCTCGACTAATTGGATTGTTTTTCATCATCGTTGTGTATTCGCAGCATTTAATTAAGAAATTTAAAAACATGCTGAAAAAACTGAAAAATAGATTACGTATTTTGAATTGAAATAAAGAAAGATGGAAAATTCATTGCAAAAAATATTTTACCTTCTGAAGTCATCAACGTTGATAGAATTTATCATAGGTAACACTATTTTTTGGAATAATTTATTTTGAATTTTTCTTTGCAAAATAACACAACTCATTACAAATTAAGTTCCTACCCACCTACCTATTTTGAAAATGAACACCACTTTTTATTAATATTATGCTAACAAAAATATTAGTTATGAATATGTAATAAGGCTATTTCATAGAATAATTTGCAACAACCCTTTATTTATTTTAATTTTAAATTATATAGCCAAAAGAAATGATACCTACAAAGTACATATGTGAGTATAAATCAACAATGCATTTGGTTCCAAAATAAAAAAGGTAGTGCAAATTCATTCATTTTTTTTCATCATCAATACGAGATTCATTACAGAATAAACAAGCCTCACTGCAAATATAAACAGGTTTAAATTCACTATGTACATTCCAAAACTCTTGACTTTGTATTTTCTTTGACATAAGGCCAAAATAATTAATAGATTTTTACATGATTTTGGCTGCAAATAGTACCATGAAGTGTTGTAAAATAAATCCATGATTTTTTCATTCTGTAATCAAAATTTCACGATTACAAAAGTTGACTTCTTAAAATAATTGGTATTCGTGGTGTTTCCGATAGGTGAAGAGCACTTTCTTCTACCTAATTTTCATCAATTTTTCTATTTTTTTAGAGCAAATTTTGAATTTTTCAAAAGTTCAAGCCGTTACAAAGTATTTAAAAAATAAAAAATTTTCCATTTTTACCGTTTTTTTTTAATTTGAAATTTTATTTTTATGATTTTCCATAATTTCATGTGGGTGTTCGGTGTATCTTATGCAAAGGAAAAAAAAAAACACCCTGTTGAATGGTGCAGCTATCAACTTTTTATCATAAATAAACTAATAACAAATTTTCTTCTATAATTTAAAATGTAGAAAAAAACTCATAACAAATTTTCTTCTATAATTTAAAATGTAGAAAAAAACTCATAATTGGTCTCGGAACAAATTGCCTATATTTACTAGATTGAAAGAAGAACCCTAGTTGTACATATGATACACTGGGTTTACAATAAGGTGAATTGAAAAAAAAAAAATTCCTGAATTTTTATGAAAATTAATGAGGTAATTTACTTTCAGTGGTATCCCTCCTAGAAAGATTTTCAACCCAGCCCAAAAGGGTACATAGCTAGAAGCCTCAAAATGGGGTCATTTTTGAAGAAAAAAAACGGGGGTTTTGCCATTTTTGGGTAGGTAGTGCCATGCCACGTTTTGGAAACCTCCACCGTCACCCCTAAAAAGGTGTGATTTGAGTTTCTACGCCTCTCTAAACCATTAATATCAAACTTGGATACCATTTTTCTTCCTCTACAAGAGGGTTGAAAAGTTCCAGCTTATAGAATTTGAAGATTTTTTTGATTTTTACTAAATTGAAATAGCTCACTAAAACATCTCAAAATCAAGCCAAACAACTTGCTGTTTTCTAGAATATTTTTTTGTAGGTAAGTAAGTACTGCTATCTGCATTTTAATTTACTTAATTTTCATAAAATTCAATTTGTTCATTCACTGAAACATGTAGGAGGGGGAAATGAGTTAAGATACATTTTTGAATCTATTCCCCTTCTATGTTTCCACTCCACCTCATCCCTCCATCATATTTCCACTGTTAAATAAAAACAAATGGGAAAAGGACTGAATGGCTGAGCGCATAGGAAGGGGAGGGGGTCAAGTAAGTGTTGATATGTACCTCCAATTTACATTTTTCTACTATTTTCATTACTGAAACACACAGTTTAAAATGATTTTATACCTGTTATCTCGTTTTCTAATGATAGTATTTTCCTCATAGCCCCCTTTTTTCATGACTCTCTTATCTGCTCTGCTTATGATCATACAAAAAAAATTGGAAATTGACCATAGAACAAAAAAGCACTGAACTATTTTTACGGCAAAATCGAATCCAATTGCGATAGAAGCAAAAAACTGTTTTTATGGGGGGGGTGACTCTTGGGGGTTACTCAGGGGACCTCTCTTGACAGTTTTCCGCAATAAAAGGCTTTGCTGGCCAGAAATGTTGTTTTTTTGCTTAATTTGCCTACACTTTAGGAACTCGAATCAATTTTTTTTGAGGAGACCGAGGTTCCCAGTTGGTGGCATTATGCAAAATTTGACAGAAAAAAAGTTGTTTTCAAAGTGACTCCGTTTTGAGGTTCTACCTCCCACTTGGAAATAAATTATGTCGCCAATTTATGTCGAAATCCGAGATTTTTTTCAATCCATCCCAATAAACAACCATTAAAAAAAGAAATCTTACTGTATTATAAATAATTTCCGCAATGTTACAAAAAAGACAGAGTGCTACATTACAATGTATCACCAGTGATGCCATTTTCATGAGGTATATGATATCATCAGGAACCTACAAAATAATATTTTTTCTTAAATATCCAATTGAAATCAAGTTAAGAAAAATAATGTTTTATTCACATCTAGAAACGCATAGGCAAATAAAACTGTAGAAGAAATATACCATCCAAATACAGCTGTCATAGGGAGGTGCAAAAATTTAGTAATGTCTGCGATGCACAGTGCGAGATTTCAGGATTTGAGGCTGCAAAAATAGAATTGATGAAGTTTGAAAAAAAAAATTGGTAACTAGGGGTTTTTTGGGGTGCTGATTCCGATTTTCAACTTTTTTTCACCCCTTCTGCTGACCCATCCCCCCTACAGGGGGATGAAAACTCAAATTTTTGACAAATACCGTGTTGGGCGTCAAATTATATGTTTTTTGGGGTGCTGAATTTGATTTTGAAATTTTTTTTATCCCCACTGCTAAGCCACCCCCCGTACAGGGGGATGAAATCCAAATTTTTTGAAAAATTCCATGTTTGGTGTCAAAATTTATGTTTTTTGGAGGGTTGAGTTTGATTTTAAACTTATTTTCACCCCTTCTGTTGATCCACCCCCTGTACTGGGGGATGAAAACTCAAATTATCAAAAAATTCCATGTTGGGTGTCAAAATACATGTTTTTTGGAGTGCTGAATCCGATTTCAAACTTATTTTCACCCTGTCTGTTGATCCACCCCCTGTACAGGGGGATGAAAACTCAAATTATTGAAAAATACCACGTTGGGTGTCAAAATATGTTTTTTGGACTGCTGAATTCGATTTTAAACTTTTTTCACCCCTTATGTTAATGCATCCCCTATTCAACAGGATGAAACCCTCAATTTTGAAAAATGTCATGTTTGGTGTCAGAATGCATGTTTTTGGGGGTCCAAAATCAACCTCCCAGATAATCTTTAGAAGAATATAAACTCAAATTTTTAAAATTATTGTGTTGAATGTTGAAATATTTCTTTTTTTATGGTAAAAAAATTGATTAAAATTAGTGAAACAGTCAAAAAAATTGAGTTTTCATCTCCCTATACAGAGAGTGGGCCAGCAGAAGGGGAAGGAGGGGGGAATAAGTTTGAAATCGGATTCAGCACTCCAAAAAACATGTATTTTGACAACCAACATGGAATTTTCCGATAATTTGAGTTTTCATCCCCCTGTACAGGGGGTGGGTCAACAGAAGGGGGTGAAAATAAGTTTGAAATCGGACTCGGCCCTCCAAAAAACATATGAAGAGGTCTTTTCCAAAGTGGCCTAAGTCAATTTTTGAGAAAAATGAGTTTGATGCGCCATCTGGTGGTATGAAAGGATACCCATCTGTGGTAGGTATTCCGACCTACCAACTCATATTTTTGCAGTGTTACCAGCACTTTTAAATCTCGTTTTCTTCCAAAGTGGCCTAAAGTTTCATTTTATTGGGTGCCAAAGTGGCCTAAGTCACACTGTTTTTGGTTTTGATGGCTGCCTCACCTGTAAAACGAATTCATGAACATTTTTCCCAGCTGAACCCCAATAAAGCTTTATGAAACATAATTTTTTTTTCTTGATTTTCGCGAATTTAAAGAATTATTTCACTTTATGAAAGTACAAAAGTCGTAAGTTTATCTCGATATCTGTTGATTTCAGAATAATGATGTGAAAATGCTGATATATGGCATTGATTGAGGGGGGAGAGGTGGTGGTAATTTGCAGGGCATTGCTGAATAGTACCTACAATGCAATACTTCGTTTAATAAAAATTTATTCTACTTAATTGGGTGAGAAATGCAAAATTGAAATATCCAATTTATTCATAATTCACAAAAATCACGACTTTGCCAACTTTGAGGGGTTCCAGCTCACTAACATCAAATTTTTGAAGATCGAGACCTTCACCAGTTGTTAGGTATTCCACTGTACTATAAATTTAGAGTGATATGGGAAAGAAATGTTCAAAGGCAAGCCGTATAAACGTACTTTACTTCGTACGCAAAATCAACTTTTTTGACTTAGGCCACTTTGGAAAAGACCTCTTCATATATTTTGACACCCAACATGGAATTTTTCAAAAATTTGAGTTTTCATCCCTCAGTAAGATCACTGTACAGGGGGTGGGTTGTGAGAAGAGCCAAAAAAGAGTTCAAAATCGAATTCAGCACCCCAAAAAACATATATTTAGACACCAAACACAAATTTTCCTGAAAATTTGATTTTTCAACCCCCATTTCCTCAAAAAAAGCCCATTTTTGCCCAAGGTTGCGGGTGGTTGCAAAAAGTGCTGGGTGATACTTGAAGCACATAATTATATCAAATTATTGATAGTGGAACCATTTCCGGATATTACCGGAGTTGAAACTACGAGGCCAATCTGTTACTTGAATTATTATAAAAATGTCCTGACTTTATCTCCATTTCATGAATAACTGTTGCATTAAACCAAAAAAACAAACACACCATGTGAAAGAACACAAAATTACCTTTAAAATGGTATAATAACATCCTTGTTTTATAGTAAAAACGTTCGAACTATTCCTCTTCGAAAAATATGATGCATAAGGCAGTGTGTTTTATTGCATACAATGTTATCTTTATCATGGCGCCATGACAATCAGACGATAAGCCACAACGAAAAAATTACATTAATCTGCTAGTTGGAGTATTCCAAAACCCTAGACAGATTTATCGCATCATTTGAGGAACTTCGAATTTTTGATTTTTGCAGCCTCAAATCCTGAAATCTCGCACTGTGCGATGTAACTAAACAGAGAAATTTTTAATTTGTTTTCAGAAAAACATACAAAATAATAATGTTACAAAAAATAATCTCACCTGTGGATAAAATTGTAATACAATATTATTTTGACAAACTGTTCATCAATTGATTTTTCATATTTTTTTCTGCCCTTCTGGTCAAAATGTCCAAAAATGAAGCAGTTATTTTTTTGGCCAGTTGGTGTTAAAAATTCTTTAAATCGTATGTATTTCCTGACATTTGTTTCAATTAGGTTGTTTATTTGAAGATTGATTTCTTTAATGTGAGCATTTAGATTAGTCATTGTGTAGGTTATAAAAATAATCAAAATGTAGTATGCGAGGAGACCAGTAGCAGAGATGCTGATTTCAAAACATTTTTTCATCATAAAGCTAAATATGGAATTGGTTTTCCAAGTTTCATAAAAGTACGGGACTACTTGAAGATCGGGATGATCAAGGCTGATATTAGGTTTGGTGATCAAATATAAATAAGGAAAAAGTGCCCATATTGAACTGGATATTATGAAAAATATTATCTCGAAGGTAGAGTTTTTTTCTGATTCTCTTTCGGTTGCTTGTGATATATTTTTTTCTATAAATTTTGGATAATTTGTGCTTACACCGATCAATTTATCTACAATCCTTAACACTACTTTTTTATGAACTAGGAATAAAATTTGATGTGATAATCCATATAAGAAGCAAAACAAAAACCCTAATATATTAGTTAAATAACGAATTTCATTTATAGTTGAATGAATTGAGAATATAATTCCTGTTGAGGCTAAACATGGTGCGACTATCATATATACGTTAAAAAATTTTCCAAAAGAGTTATTTTGCATTCTTGACATATACTTACAACATTTGATAAAAAAATTTAAATACATGCTAAAATCTGCAAAAGAGAGTTAAGTATGTATAATTTCTTAGTTAAATTCTAAATTATTGCATTGACTTTTAATTTGAATATGAAAGTACACAAATATTTATTTACCTAGGTACTTGTTTAAGAAGATAAAGCAATATTGCATCAACTTATTGAATGTTTATGTATAAACTAAATCAAAGTTTCAAAGAAGAAAATTATTACATTCGAACCTTTTATAAAGGTTGGAAAATGATTGTATTATTTAGCGGAATAAAGGCTTGTTATCCGCAAAAATGAAATTTCTAGTTTTGTTTTGTATAAATGCAGGGACTAGTCATTAAATATGAATAAATTTCATATGTAGTCAGTGGTGTGGTTATGTAAGGGCATTTTCTAAGGCTTCAATCCTTTAAAAAAATGGTTTTCTCTTAAATTAGGTAGGTATCAATAATTGAAGTAAACCAAAATCGTTGTTTCTACTTTTTTTTTGTTTTATTGGTACCCGCGTTTTTATTTTGTTTGGTGGAAAAATGCCATGAAAAGTAAATTAATTTTTTAAATAAGTATTTCTTAAAAACAGAAAATGATAATACTTGATAAAACTTGAATAAATTTTCAGAACCCCTTTTTCCCTTGTTTTTAAGCAAAATATTCACCATTCTTAATAAAGATGTTATTTTTGTCATTAAGGTAGCATTCACAAGCTTTGGAAATAAGAAATAAGAATTTTTTAATGAATAGAAATAGTGACTTTGTGAGAAATATTTGGCTTTTCTTATTTCTAATTTTTGATGCTTGTGAACAGTCCCCAAGAGGAACATTTTTTATAAATGCAAAACAAAGGGGAAAAAATAAATTTTTAAAAAATTTCACCAGTTGTAGTTTTCTTTTTCCATTTTTAAGGAAAATTCTTTCTTTTAGAAAAATGCTATACCCATTTTTAAAAAGAATGACAAGAAATATTCAGTTTTTAGGTTTTTTAATAATTATAACTAAAAAGGGAATTCTTTTTCAAAATAATGAATAATGAAAAGCTGCAGGAAAATCAAAAAATTCCTTTTTCCCTGTCATGTTTAAGAACTAATGATTTTTCACATGAATTTGTCATGGGTTACAAATGGGGTTACCAATGAAAACTGAATCTTAAAATGACTCACTCCCCTTTCAAAATCAAAAGTTGAACCTTCCCTTCTACAAGTCTCCTTGAATGGGGCGGAGTGTGTTTGCATCTTGTGTCATTAGAAGGCCTCATAACTTAACTAGAAGGCCTCCTGCATAGTGAAAACATATCTGTAGCTAACTGAAATGTCCATACATAGTATAAGATAACATTCAAGAGTGTACCTAGACCTACCTAAGCAGTATCCCACACACAATACAAAATTGCAAAATAATGAAATTGATGGTTGGGTAAGATTTTCCGTTTTCTAGTACTTTCTAAACGCTTCCAAAAAATGATTTAACATCTTTTGTCATATACGTGTTGCTACCTCATTACATAGTAATTAAATTACAGTTGGTTTGATTATTACACAAATTGTAATTTTCTGTATCTACCCAATGCTGGATCCACTCCAATTTATGGTTTCTGAGTGTGGACCTATGTTTATCAATATTTTAGTAGGATTGCCCACACCAATCCTATGGCAGTGATCTAACAAACAAACCATCAAATCCCAATTAATTATCTATACTTATTCTCTCTATTCCCTCAATTTCATCCTGTTTACTCTGCTTTTCTAATAATTGAATTATAACCATAAAAAATTTAAGTAAAACAAGAAAAATAAAATAATAATTTAAAATTAATTAATATATTAAATCGAAATAACACTAATTTTCATTGTGAAAATAAAGTTGGTAAATTCCAATTTCTATTTTATTTTGTGCTCACAATTACTTTACATTAATCTACATTGATACATTATTACAAGTATGCAAGGGGTCCTCCATAGTGCTGCACAATAATTGGATAAACCAGATAATTCGGAAAATCAGAATCGGATAAGATCCCATTATCCGAATTGACCCAGTCACATAGAAAAAAGTTTTTCAAAAACATTCTACCAGAGAGTGGTAAATAAAGAATCGTGAAATTTGTGAATTTCATATGTCGGCAATAGATAAATTATGCAAAATGCAACACATTTTAATGTATTTTCAACATATAATAATGAAGCAACCCTGTTTGTTCGAAATTTGAAATTTACGTAACTGAATTCAGGAATATTTAATTTATCAAATCAAATCGTGTTTGTAGGAAAGTAGCGAATATTTATCAAATTTTACTTTTAAATAAATTATAAATACGATAAATAATAATGATTTTTGATGGTAAGTAAATGGATTTAGTTGAAGCTCTAATGGTAATGTTATTTCCTTTCATTTCCTCCCAGAAGCTGAAACAAAACCTGTAAAAATGAAAATATTTGGCTGGGAAAGGAACTGAAAATGAAGTACAATTCTTAGACGTAGTAATTCATTTTGCAATGTCTTTTCTCTGATCCCTGAATTATAGCGATATATGAAAATATTTGGCTGGGAAAGGAACTGAAAATGAAGTACAATTCTTTGACATAATAATTCATTTTGCAAAGTCTTTTCTCTGTTCCCTGAATTATAGCGATATATGAACGTATTACTGAGGATGAGTTATGAGATCACGACATTCAGTCACCATCTGCGGAAAATACATTTAAATTAAAAACTACTAGAAAACGTTCAAATGTATGGGAATGGTTTTATAAAAAACTAATCGATGGCGAAAAAAAACTCAGTGTAAAATATGCGGTATCATGATGGCATGCAATATTATTTAATATTCAGAGCTTGATTGAAAATAAATCACTTATCTTTCAATGATTCGCTTGTTAGGTACACTGGAGGCTGTTATGCACATAATTTGAATCTCATTCTACATAATTTGGAGCACTTAATTTCTCAAACCCTACAAAAAGTATTATTAACCTATAAATTTACTAAGTTAAATTCTTGTAACTAATAATATTACATTATTTTGACTTTGGGTTCCTAAAATTGTGACTTTTTTTCACTCATTCTGTCTGTCGACCAATTGATTACATACCTTGGCCAAAAGTGAAGACACAGATAGAGTAATGTTAATTCAGTGTGTGGAAACGCGGTGAGACTCCAATTATTTAATGCTCAAACAATATATCGAATTACAGGCACATGTAAAACTGTATTAGAAACGGTAAATTCACAAATATCCCATGGGATAACTTCTTAGGTTTTTCAGTGATTTCTTGACTTTTACTTATGTAGTTTGCTACTTCCTATGACAAATTAATACATTAAAATTGTCTAAAATTTACAATACTTTATTGAAATGTCCTGATGGAGATAGAAAACAATTATGCACTCTCCAATGACGACATTGCAGTAATTGATGATATTCTTCCGGTCCTAGAGTCCTTTCACCAATGCACAAAAAAAATAAGTGCTGCCCGTAATGTTCATCACTTCCGTTAATTTCAACTAATGGGATAGAAAATACGCTTCACAAACTTCTACCAACTAGAGCAATAGAAACTGGACTCAATTTTATTAACAGATTATTAACAAGTAAAAAATGATTTTATAAAAAACTTTAACCAATTTGGGATTTATTCTGTAATTAATTTCATTTCAACTTTTCACATAGGTGTGAATACTAGGTTATCAACTTATAAAAAATCTGAGCAATACGTCATGGCCGAGTTCTTAGATCCAAGGTACAAACAAAAATGTATTTCAGCATCCAAAGATGTACCTGCTACATTAACAAAGTTTATAAAACGTATAAAAAAGGAAAATACAAAACTTCACAATTTGAGTAATGAGCAGCCCAGCAATTCAAATAAAGTGACATTAACTACTAGTTCAAACAGAGTGCCATTGACTTGCCACAACAGAGTTAAAGTTAATAGTACTGCATACTTAGATAATCTGTATCATACACAGCTACATCACAATTTAATTTTCAACCTATATATGAAATTGCCAAACCTACAAAAAGGTGCAGATGTAGCGAAGTATTAGCACTCGTACCTTAAACCAGTAATGAAGAGCCTGGCTATAAAATATTGGACAATTTGGCCAACTTCAGTCGATTCAGAAAGATTATTTTCATCAAGTAAATATGTATTAACAGATGAACGGAATGCATTGCTATCACAGAATGTCGCGGATATCATGATAATAAAGAAAACTCTATTTACGTGAAGGTTAAATTATACTAACCAATTAACTATGTAATCCATTATGTAGAGAAGTTTAATTTTTCGTTGTTGTTTCTTGAAGTTGTTAACTTTTATTTTCATTGTCTACCTTTCAATAAAATTTCAATCTTGATCAGTGTAGTTTGGAATTTCTCAAAACATGGCATTGGAAACAAAGAAGGAAATAGGCATTGGAAACAAAGAAGGAAATAACCACAAAATATGTGTATATTATCCACTCTTAATCACATTCCAATTTAAAAGCAAAAATGGTACTCATCAAAATCTAACGGATATACAGATGGAAAGATCACGTCACTTCACTTCAACATGATTATTTCAATTTCTTAAAATAATTATAAAATAAAAAAACCATTGAACAATGAACACTAAAATCATAAAATGAAATGATTATCAGATAAACGTAATTGGGCATTTCTGAGTTTCCAGCCTAAACAGTGAACTCTTGAATTTAAAAAAAAAACGATTCGAATAAAGTAAGGGCAAAATAATTCGCAACCAACAATTCCCTTTTCCCAACTAACTTTTGTAATTTTTAGGTTTTTTTTCCATTTTTTTCCTCAAGAAACACAGTTTTACTAATTACTGATAAGAAACAGGTTAGAAACAAATAATTGGTTATGATTTCCGATTATCCGAATAATCCAATTATCCGAATATCCCAAATAATCGGTGATTGTGCAGCACTAGTCCTCCAAATTAAAAAAAAAAAATCGAATAAATTTTTTTCAAAATGATGTTGCCCAGTAAATTTGAGCATAAGACATAACCTAAATTCATAAATTTACCTACTACTTAAGCACAAAATCTAGTCTAAAGGATGTCTCAAGCACCTAGAGTAACCATGATGAAACAGTCAAAAATGAAAAGAAAAGAAAAGTTCAGTTAAATTAATTATATTTATTTATCTGCCGAACTGTTGACAGGTAATTCATATCAACTCAACTGGCTGACAACTGAAAAATCACTTAGGTATAACCAAAACACCAACACATCTACCTAAGAAAAAGGAAATATAATATCATGAAAACTATGCTACCTAAATTAGATAATATGCACAATTATCTTACCCTATCACTGATCCACAGGTTACAATCATTAGGTAGGTATTTAGGTATTATATCAACTTGATGGATTCTATGGAAAACAATAGAAACTTTTGTATGAAGGGGGAATGAAAGCAGAATTTTGTGTTATATTCTCATGTAATGTGTTATAGTGCATATTACTCTTATTTACTATATTAATTCTAGTAGTTCTTTTTTTTTCTGTACTATAAATGCAACATTAATTATAGAATACACAATTCTCACTGCAAATATAAACAGATTTAAATTTGCAATGTACATTCCAAAGCATTTAACTTTATATTTTCTTTGACATAATACCAGAATGATTGATAGATTTTTACGAGATTTTGGTTGCAAATAATACCACGAGGTATTGTAAAGTGAATCCATCATTTTTTCATTCTGCAACAAAACATCAAGTTTTAATCAAACCATTTTTAAAAGAGTTTTCACTTGAATAAAAATGAAATCTATTACTATTTGGTGAAGATGGTCTGCTATATTACAATATAGTAGAAAGGCTATATTACAATGAATGACCAAACACAGCATTTTAATGAAATACACCACATCATTATTGGAGATCTAAATAGATATTTGTTTCACATTGTTAATAACTCACAAAAATCTAAGAATAAATCATTTTTAAAACTTACCCTCAGTGTGTAGGTGAATAAAACTGTGGAAGAAAGATACCATGCAAATACTGCTGTCATTGGTTTATGCAAAAGCCTGACGACATCTGCAGTATAACTGGAATTTATTTATAAAAATGCTTCCATCATAAAAACCTTACAATTGAAAAAAAAATCAGTGAAAATTTTACCTACGTATGGATGAAATTATGATAAGTGACAATTCTGATGAATTGATCTTCTATAGATTTTTCATACTGTTTTCTTTTTTCATGTTGGATTTGTTCAAATAGAAAGTAGCCACAATTCTGGTTGGTTGAGGTTGACGATAGCTTATTAAATTGCATGTATTTCCTTACATATGTTTCAATGATATTTTTAAATTGAAAATTAATTTCTTCAAAATGAGCTTCCAAGTTATAAATGGTATATGTTAGAAAGATTGTGAAAATGTAGTATGCACAAAGTCCTACTGCAGAAATGATTACTTCCATGCATTTTTTAATGCTGAAGCTGAGAAAGGAATCTGTTTTCCACATATTAAAATAATATGGAACAGTTTGGACATCAGGATGATCAAGTTTAATGCCAGGCTTAGTGATTAGATATAAATAAGGACACAATACCCATAATGAACTGGTCAATATATAAATTAAAATCCCAACTGTTGAATTTTCTTCTGCTCTTTTCTGTGCTATTTTTGTGATGTTTCTATCTATAAATTGGGGATAATTAGAGTGTGCACCGAGTACTCTATTCATTATCTGCTGCAATAGTTTTCTATGAAATATGAACAATATCTGAATTCTGGTTCCAAATAAAAAGCAAATTACAAAACCCATTATTTGAGTCAAGTATCGAATTTCATTTGTTGAAAGGAGTGATAAGATGATTCCAGTGATAGTAAAACATGGTCCAATTGCCATATATACTCCTAGAATTGGACTGATGGAATTGTTTTTCATCATTGATACATATTTACAACATTCGATAATGAAATTCAAAATCATACTGGAACTGTCAAAACATACTCAGAAGTTGAAAGTGCTTCTACACAGAACTATTTTCATTAAATCAAAATTATTTACCTACTTGCTTACTTATAGCTTTCTAATGAACTTTCACAGAATAATAGAACAATATTTATTCAACATCTGGAGTTGTGTTTGCAAAAGACATGTGTCAAATTTTCAACTTTTCAAGAATACCTTGGTTGTTATATTATTCATTATTTAAAAAGATTTTTCTAGGAAGATGGTTGGGTATTATATTGTGGATATTTCATCACACCTTCATTAAAAATGCAAATTTTATCCATTTCAGATTTTGCAATTTCATTTATGAAACATTTGACGAGTAAAAGGTAAATGAATGACTACATGATAAATATTAAACTTAATTAAAATCATCTATATTTTATAAAGCATTTTGTTTTCTATAAGCCTACTTTTCCTATACTGTTGATACCACATTTTTATTACAAAAACATTTCAATTTGTGAGGTACATTCCAAAACTTTAAACTTTGGATTTTTGTTTATATATAGCGAGCCTAAGTAATAAATTTTTTCTCAATTTAGGTCGCAAATAATACTACGGTGTATTGTAAAATGAATTTATTATTTTTTCATTCTCTCACAGTATACCACATTTATTTCAAAATTACTGTTATAAAATTTATAATTTCCCAGAAGAAGAAAACATGCATTATCTAATACCTACTACCTACCTACCATGTGCTGATTGGTTTTCAACGTTTCATTCATAAAAAAACGTTACACCTTTCAAAAATTAACCTCCAGCCCCAAGCTCAAGGCATATCCATGTAAAAATATGAAGTTGAAAAACAATCAAAGGAATAAAAGTGGAAAAAATTTTAGCCAATTTAAAAATAATTTCCAGCTGTAAATTTTTAATTTAGATTTTCTCAAAATTTTTCCTACTTTGATTTTTCATATTTTTAAAAATCATTTTCAACTTGAGAATTTTTCCCAATAATTTTAAAATTTTTCCTCATTATTTTCACCAAGTACATGTATTTTCTTCCTATTGCAGTGGCGTCATCAGAATTAAAAATTGTGGCAGAGGGCACAAAAGGAGCCGTGTGTTGGACAACTTTTTTTTTGCTTTTTCGAAGTGAAAAAGGGGGACTGATTTTTTTCACCTACCAAAAATGGGGAGGGGGTAAAAAGGGAGTCTTCTTCCGCACTTTTGTCTCACGATCAGATAGATCATAGAATTGTAATTTTGTTCATGCCCGAGCGAAGTTGCAAAGTTTTGATATGATTGGATTTTTAATGCCCTAAAAATACATTTTTTCATGTTTTAATAAATACAACATAAATGGGGAGGCAAGCGGGGACCAGAATTTTTCGGGGGGCTACCCCCCTTGACGACACCTTTGTGTCTCAATCATGTAACTTGGTTAATGATTAATCTTTTTGACATGAATTTCCAAATTTGCGATGGTAAAAGAAACGAAGCTCTAGAAATGACAGCTTTTGAAATTTTCTTCACAAAAAAACTAAGAATGGAATCAAATTTTTATGTTTCATAAGAAAATGAAACAAGTTGTAAATCAGGATGATCAAGTTGTGCGAATGAATTTCCATTATTCTTATACTTACTTCCTGAGTGTATTATTTTAGGAGGGTAAGTAGTCTTTCTGAAATCTGCAATTTGAAAGTGTCCAGGTGTCCTTTTAAAATACATTTTCCCAGATTTACAACTTTTTTAGAAATATAAACTACATAGATATGTAAAATAATGAAGTGAAAATGTCATGAAATGTTTTTTTTTTTTAAATTGTATTAGGTAAATATCAACAAAAATGACTTTTTGAGTTTTGCTGAAATTTTAGAACTTCCTAAATAAAATTTATGAGTGACCATAATTATGTTGAAATGAAGAAATGAAGAAAATATAAACAATATTGTTTATTGTTAAACAAATTATTAATGTTTCAATAAAGTATTTCAATGTTTATTGGGACTACCTGAGTAAATAAAACAAATTGTATGTATACTTCAAATTAATTAAAAACGTACCTAAATAGGTACCTACCTATTAATTTTATTCATTTTCTCTGTACCATCAATACCACATTCATCACAGAATAAACAATTCTCGCAGCAAATATAAACAAGTTCAAATTCACAATATACATTCCAAAACTTTTAACTTCATATTTCTTTTGACATAATGATAGAATAATTGAAAAATTTTTACGTGATTTTGGCAACATATAATACCAAGATGTGTTGTAAAATGAATCCATAATTTTTTCATTCTGTAACAAAATTCAGATTATTCTCAGTGTAATTTTTGTCGGGATTTTGTGTCTTATATATTATGAAATTTATTACCATATGATAAATCATCTCAGAAATATTGCAAAATAGATGTAAGGCTGTATTTCCATGCATAACTAAAGATACAATTTTCATAAAGTAAATGAAGTCATCAGGAACCTAAAATAATTATCATTAGACCAACACAGGAAAATTTTCAGTAGGGTGGATCAAAAAATGAAAAAAAAAATCCTAGATTTTAACCGAGAATTGGAGAGGGGATTTGCTTTGTGTGGGGCAGAGGGTTCCAATTTTTTTTAGCTCTTTCTTGTCCTCTACAAGGAAATTAAAAAGTTGATGCAGTTCTAAAAATTGAAGACGTATTATCATTTTGCTTAAATTGATTTGTTCACTGACAAACACCTCAAGATTGAGAAAAAAAATTTTGGAGGATAATTTTTTTAATTTTTAGAAAGTCTTCCATTTAAAGTAAATTACTTCGTCAATTTTTGTCAAAACCAAGGATTTGTTTTTTATACATTTTTGTGATTAAATATCCTGTAAGAATAGGTAAATTAATTCAATTACCTCAAAAAAAGCATATGCAAATAAAACAGTAGATGAAATGTACCAGGCGAATAGAGCTGTCATTGGTTTGTGCAAGAATTTCGTAACATCTGCTGTGTAACTAAATGAAAAAATTCTATTACCTACTACAGTTCATGATTTAAATGCTTTATTGATCTCACCTATGTATAAAATTATGATAAGTGATGATCTTGACAAAATGTTCGTTAATAGATTTTTCATATTGTGTTCTTCTGGTTTGATTAGAAACACGCTCGAATATAAAACAGCTGTCTGTCTGGGAGCATGATGTTGAAAATTCTTGAAATTTCATATATTTCCTTACATCCGTTTCAATTATTTTGATCAATTGGCGGTTGATTTCCTCTGTATGAGCCTCCAAGTTGGCAACGGTATAAGTGATGAAAATTGTAAAAACGTAGTACACGCAGAGGCCAGCAGCAGAAATAACAAATTCGAAACATTTTTTCATTACAAAGCTAAAAATTGAATTAGTTTTCCAAATTTTATAGAAGTAAGGAATGACTTGAACATCGGGATGATCTAGACTAATTCCCGGATTCGTGATCAGATATAAATAAGGACAGATCACCCATAACGAACTAGTCCAGATGAACAATAAAATTTCCATCGTTGATTTTTCCACTGCTTGTTTTTCAGCCAATTTTGTAATTTTTCCAGGAATAAAATCCGGGTAATTTGAGTGTATACCGAGTACTCTGTTTATTATCTGCAGCAGCAATTTTTTTTTGAAATATGAAATATATTTGTAATGAAAGTCCAAATGAGACACAAAACATAAAACCGAAAATCAACGTCAAATAACGAATTTCATTTGTTGCAAAAATCGATAAAACAATCCCTGTAATGGTTAAACATGGTCCAATTGTCATATATGTTCCACATATTAGGCCATACCGATTATCCTTCATCATCGACTTGTATTCACAACATTTGATTATAAAATTTAGTATCATTTTGAAAGAGACACAAAATGGGCAAGTCTACTGATAAATATCTATAAAAATATACAACTGTTTTTGCTCATACTTATTCGTAAAAATACCTTAGACGGATTATCATTTATTCATTAAGAAGAAATTCGTATAATTTTTTGTGCTGTTATTAAGTATTGCAACACGAACCTAGTCATTAAAAACGAATATTCAGCTAGGTACAATTTTTCATCCTTTGATAGATTTATTGTCAAATATCACGTTTCAACGTTTAAATTTCAGGGTATTAAGGAATAGATTGGAAAAACATTTAAAGTTTCTTGATGTTCTTCATTTGTAAGGCGTTGGGCGATAAGGGACTTTGTGGTGAAAAAAAATCGGGCATAAAATTTGCCTAATTCGTCTAAAAAACATATTTTCTATACGAATCATGCAAAATTGATTCAATTCTTTTCACTCCAAGGTCCCTTATCGCATAACATCTCACATTTATTTTTTTTCTATGTGATTATGATACTTTTTTGTGAAACTCATTTGTAGACATTTTATCCTCCTTTTGCTGCCAAAAAAGGGAGTAAGACTCTCCGAATGTAAAAATGCTCATAATTATTTTGAAATAATACATTCGTTCTGACCTTTTGACCTCTTCACAGTATTCAAACCGTCGCGTCGTTCGGGCAAATTTTTCGAAAATTCCTCTCTGCAAATTTCGAACAACTCTGAAAATTCAATAATTTTATGAATATTTTCCGAAAAATATGATTTTTCAAAAACATGAAAATCTGAAAAAATGTGATTTATTGTTTTTCTATCATTAATACAATGTTTATTACTGAATAAACAATTCTTACAGCAAATATGAACAAATTTAAATTAACGACGTACATTCCGAAACTTTTCACTGTGTATTTCTTCTGGCAAAGTGCTAAAACAATTGAAAATTTTTTACGTGATTTTGGTAATATGTAATACCACGATGTATTGCAAAATGAATCCATAATTTTTTCATTCTATAACAAAATCAATTTTACTGTGCCATGAAATGAAATACGATTCGGTAAAATAGATGATTTTATTACCATGTGGTAAATGGTTTCACAAACATTGCAATACAAACGAAGTGTTACTGTGCCATGTATTACTAATGACAACATTTTCATTGTGTGAATAAAATCATCAGTGATCTGAAAACACTTACATTAGCTACGATTCTTATTTTTGAATAGAAAAATAAGGAAAAAATTACCATTAGGAAAGTGGTGGCGAATAAAACTGTTGAAGAAACATACCATGCTAGTAATGCTGACATTGGTTTATGCAGAAGTTGAGTAATATCTGCGAGGTAGCTGAACCAGCAGAAAACAAATTTGTCAAGAAAAAAATATTTAAAAAGACGTATGTGTAGAGTGATCTTACCCATGAATAAAATTATGATACAGTACAATTTTGATGAATTCTTGATTGAATAATTTTTCATACTCTTCTTTCTTCTTTGGATAAACATTTTCAAAGGTGAAACCATCATATTTTTGGGAATATTTGGTGAAAAATTCTTTAAATTTCATATATTTATGAGTATTTATATTGATAACTTGATTCAACTGATGGTTGATCTCTTCAACATGGGTTTTTAAATTCGTCGTAACGTAAATTAGGAAAATAGTGAAAACATAGTATGAACCGAGACCAGCCAAAACAAATAATAACTCGATAAATTTCCAAATTAGAAAATTACCAATCGAATCCCTTTTCCAAGTTGCAAAAAAATATGGTATAACTTGTACATCAGGATGATCAAAACCTATACCAGGTTTAGTAATGAAATAAAGGAAAGGGCAGATCACACATAGCAAACTGGACAAAACAAAAACCAAAATTTCAACGATTGAATTCTCTTCTGCTCGTTTTTCTGATCTCTGAGCGATATTTTTATTCATGAAATTCGGAAAACTTGCATCTATACTGAGCATTTTATTCATTACTTGCAATACTAAATTTCTATGTGTTATGAATGTAATTTGCAGTGAAAATCCGAACAAATTGCATAAAATGAAACCAAATATCAAAATCTTATAACGAATTTCCTCTGTTTTAAAGATACCTTGGATCATACCTATAATGCATATAAATGGTCCCACTATTGTGAATGTACCTAATGCTCGGATAAAATCGTTTTTAACCATCATTAAATAGAATTTATAGATTTCAATTATGATATTTAAAAACATGTCGGAAATGCTGCAAGAAAATATTTTGGATAAATGAGTTTTTATTTGGAAATTTGGTGAAAATTTGATTGAATTTTTTTAATGTATTACCTGACACAATTAATTTTCATTCAATGTTGGTATCTATATTATTTTAGTTGAGAGAGAAGTGGGTCTACACTAAGCTAATTTTACAAAATTTGAGTAAGAATATCAGTTGAAAAAATGTATTTCCTAGTTGGTTATTTGAATCAGGAAATAAGTACCTACCTACCTAGTTGTTGTTGAACTATTTCTAAAGTGCTATTTTATTAGTAAATGTTTCTATTTTTATTTTCAATACCTGCCAATTTTATAACTTGAAGGTACCTACATGCATTTATAATGTAAACTTACCAATATTATAGTCTGGCCTATCTTTATAGATAGGTAGTAATATAATACTTGAATAATTAATTCGTAAATGGCTCAAACAGACACTCGACTTATGTATTTACTTATTTATTTCAAATACCCGAAGAAATATAGTTTATTTTGGACCAATGAAAATATTTGGTTTTCAAGAAATTGTGAAATCCAATAAAATAAAATAGTCCAGACATTTTAGGAGTTGACACCCCAAAAATTAAAGCCTGATTTTTTTTCGCGTTTTATGTTCGTAATGATCCACTACACAACATACTAAAATGGATACCCCACAACCCTCCGCTACCCCCAGGAGAGGAGTAAACGTCCGCTGAAAACCGGGTTTTTGTGAATATTTCCTCAAATAAGCCTCAAAATTGAAAAGTAGTTACGAAATACGAACAATCTTGTTCTACGCGTAATTTCTTATCGGAAGGGTTTTTTTCTTTTTCAAAAACACTCACTTCCTTGACCAAAAATTAAGGTAAAAAACACTTATTTTTCAACAATTTAAATCATTTTTGGAAAAAATCGAAACTTTTGGGAATATCTCCTCAAAAAAGCTTCAAAATGGAAAAATGGTTATGAACAATCATGTTCTACGTGTAATTTTCTATCAGACAGGTTCGGTTTTTTTCGAAAACACCCGCTTCTTTGCCCAAAAATTAAGGGTGAAGAACACCGATTTTTCCAATATTCTCAATATTTTTGGAAATTATGGAAATACGAAGCTTAAAGTACCCAAAATGAGTATTTTTTTATCCATGCTGGTAGGGTATTCCAAAATAAGTCACCGCAAAAATTTCAACCCCTACCGTTAATTATAAGGGAGGTTATTGAAATTGAATACTGTAGTTAACAAATCGAAGTTTTGGAAAGAAAAAGTACTTACTATAAACGCGACGTTATTGCTGATTATTGGTGATACGAAACATTTCTTTGCGTCGTAAGGATTTAAAAACGATATTTTCAGCAAAAATGCTGTGAATATTGGAAAAATAGGTGTTTTTCACCCTTAACTTTTGGGCAAAGAAGCGGGTTTTTTCGAAAAAAAACGAACCTGTCTGATAGGAAAATACACGTAGAACATGATTGTTCATAACCATTTCTCCGTTTTGAGGGTTTTTTGAGGAGATATTCCCAAAAGTTTCGATTTTTTCCAAACATGCTGTAAATCGTTGAAAAATAGGTGTTTTTCACCCTTAATTTTTGGTCAAGGAATAGAGTGTTTTTGAAAAAGAAAAAAACCCCTTCCGATAGGAAATTACGCGTAGAACAAGATTGTTCATAACTACTTTTCAATTTTGAGGCTTATTTGAGGAGATATTCACGAAAACCCGGTTTTCAGCGGACGTTTACCCCTCCCCTGGGGGTAGCGGAGGGTTGTGGGGGTGTCCATTTTAGTATGTTGTGTAGAGTGGACCATTACGAACGTAAAACGCAAAAAAAAAAAAAAATCAGGCTTTAATATTTGGGGGTTTGGTACGTTTTTTCTCTTATTTGCCTGGACTAAAATTATATAATGAAGAGATTTTGATGAATATTTTTCAAAAATAAAAAAATTTTAAGTTAGAAAAAATATTGAATACTTGATTGAAAATGATCCATCAAACTAACAAGGAACCCACCTGAGATGCCCGGCCCCAATTGGAGCGGGACTTTGACTTTTGGAAACAGCATCACCCCGCTCGTAGCCAAAATTTCAGCGGTTAAAGTTAATATCTCCGTTTTTGGTGAATTTTTTAAAATTTAAAAATTCGTTTACAGGAAAAATGTCTTTTTTATAAAGGATTTTCTTACCAAATTTGATGAAATTTAGTTCCCTACCAAATATCGACCACCCGAACCCAAATTTGGTCATTTTCAAAAATTCTGAAGCTTCCAGCCAGCGTAATTATTTGGGATTTTTTGAATTTCATACGAAGCTTGTCAAAAATACCTACACAATTGAGGTGTTAACATGGCAGTCGAGCTGAAATTGAATTTTTTCATCAAATTAATTGAAAGGAAGCGAACATATACTCAGACAAAACTCGGTTACAAAAGAAAATGTAGAAATCAATTTAAGGGAGGTGTCCCAACTCAAGGTCAAATTTTGAGCCCAAACAAAAATAAATCGATAGTAAGTACATCATAATCTTACCCCATATCCAAAATTTCAGATGCTGAAGTTCATTTTTTAAATTTTGGTGTAGTATTTTTGAAATTTTAAAATTACCTCATCGCTTTGCAAAATATGGAAATTTGATTCAATCAACGAAAAAAACTGAAATTTAGTATCAACTTTCTTTTCGACTTGCCGAATCGATTGAAAGTGGTTTCCAGACGTTTCGGAGCCACCAAAAATTTTAGAATTTTCCATTGCTGGAGAAAAGCACATAGAAATGGTCCATATGAATTCGAGCACATATAATCACAGATTACCCATATGGGTGACTTATATGATCGATTAAAGCACAATTTTCTAAAATTCGTAAACTTGAGTTAAAATTCACATTTTTGGGTAGAAAATTTTTCTGGAAAAGTTTTAAAATACTCCCACACCGCACGTAGTATTGAGGTAAAAATCTGAAAATTAGTGGATACCAGGGATTTTCGACCTGCTGAATCTATTGAAAGTGGTTCCGAGACGTTTCAGGGCCTCCAGAAAATTGTGGATGTTTTCAGCTTTCAGCTTTTTACCTCGATGCATGCACAGTGGAAGTATTTTTAAATTTTTTATAAAAAATTCCCTGTCAAAAAATGTGAATTTGAACTCAAAGTTACGAATTTCGAAAAATTGTGCTTCAATTGATCAAATGGAACACTAACACGAGGAAACCCGCGATTATAGGTGGTCAAGTCCATATATGTAGATCATTTTATAGTCTTTTCTCCAGTACTGGAAAATTCCAAAAAATTTTGGTGGCTCCAAAACGTCTTTAAACTGCTTCCAATCAATTCGACAGGTCAAAAATAGGGTAAATACCAAATTTCGAATTTTTTTCGTTGATTATAAAAAAAATTTCATTTTCTGCAGGACAATGAGATAGGTACTTAATTTTGAACTTTCAAAAATTTTCTAAAATTCAAGAAATGAACTTCGGCACCTGAAATTTTGTATATGGGGTTCTCTTTTGATGTAGGTAACTAGGTACTTACTTTCGGTTTATTTCTGTTTGGGGTCGAAATTTTATTTTGAGTTGGGATAATTCCTTTGTTAGGTAACTGAAAATGATCGAGTCAATAGACAAAATTATTTATTTTGAATAACTCTAACAATATTTAATACAGAATATACAATTCGTAATGCGGATACAATTAATGTTAATTTCATCACATACATACCATAACTTTTTATTCGATATTTTCTCTGGCATAAAGTCATAGTGATCAATAGGTTTTTCCGAGAATTGGGCGACAAGTTGTACCAAGATGTGTTGTAGAAAGAATCCATCATTAATTCGTTCTGGTATACCAAAAAAAAAATGATATGTTTAATTTCAAATGATGGAATGTTGATTAAATAATAGAACTTTGAATACGATTTGAATAAAGTATAGAGAAATATTTAATCGCAGATTCATTAAATCGAACAGAATTTGGACAATCATGTTGATGAAGTCATGAAGAGTGGGATAGCAATTAGAATGAGTCTGCAATAAAATATTTCCTTCATCGACATATTATTTACCATTTGGTGTATAATTTCAGCAGCGTTGCAGTACAGATGCAATGATATTGTATCATGAATTGCAAAAGAGAGTACTTTAATCATGAATAAGTAATTACTGGACTCCTAAAATGATAGATCATTCATTAGTTAAAAGTCGGTTTTGTGCAGTGGAATTTTTTTGTTTTTCAATTTTCAAGGATTTCAAAACCGCTGTTTTTTTTTCTTTAGTTTTAGTTTTTTTTTCTAAAGCCCTTCTATTGGTTTCCTTAAGAAGAAAATTTTAAGGTGATTGGAATTAAGTAAGTACATACGGTTTTGAATCCCTGAAAATATAATCACCATGCACATAGGAAAGTACTTACATATAAGAAACCTATCATGTAAAAAACTGTTGTTAATAAATACCATGTGAACATTGCGGTCATAGCATATTTCCAAAATCTAATCACATCAGTGACATAACTACGACACACGCGATGAATAAGAAAAGAAAAATCTAAAGACATTAAAAATATGAACCAATTTTTACCTATGCACATAATGATGACAATAAATGACTTTGATGAATTCTTCGTTGAAAGATTTTTCGTATTTTTTTCTCCAAGTCCAGTTAACGTTGCCAAGAATGAAGCAATCGTCTTCACCATACATGGTGTAAAATTCAACCGACTCCATGAAACTCTTGACTTTCGTATCGATTAAATTGTTCAGCAAAATGTTGATCTCACTAACATGTGTTCTCAAATTTATAACAGTATATGTCATGAAAAAAGTATAATTCCAATACGAGGAGATGGTCGCTAAAGAAATCACGCCTTCGAAGGAGGACTTGACTATGTATTTAAGAAAAGTATCAGTTTTCCAAAATGGGCAAAAAAATGGTGTAACTTGTAGATCCGGATGGTCAAAAGTTATACCAGGTTTAACTAGTAGGTACAGATACGGGTAAAATACACATGAAGAACAAGATAGCATGAAAACGATTTTATCCGTTCCAAATTCTCGTTCGGCGTGGTTTTCAGCTTCTGTTGTAATTTGATCGGTGAGAAATTTTGGGAAATCCTGATGTTTGCATAAAACCCTGTTAATTATCTGTCGTAATAATTTGTTATTTATCATATTCAAAATTTGCAACGAAGTACTAAAAAGTACACAGGACATGAATCCCACTAGGACAGTAATGTACGAGATCTCTGTGGTTAGAAATAAAGCAAATACCATGCCACTGAATTGCAAAAACATGCAAATTAGTGAAAATATGAAAATTGCCCTCGAATGCGTTTTGTTTTCTACTGTCCCTGAAGTAAATTTATAAAACGTGATTAGGAAATTTAAAAACATGGTGAAGAATTGAGCTGATTTGAGTAAAATACCTAATTGTCAATGCAGTGTGGATGAATCATTCCTATTGTTTTGGGATAAAAAGAAATTAGACACTCACTTCCATGCTATGCTGAAAAATTCTCACTGTAAATATGTCTGGATATATTGGAGAAATCATTTTAAATGCCACAACCAAAATGTAAAATGGTTCATAACAGAGAAGGTAGGGTACCCACTTATCTGTGGATTAAGTATATGTTGCTAAAACAGTTATTAGGTAGGTATAGGTACCTATAAATTTTACATACAATTATTAGAATTGATATTTTAACCGTTCGATTTCGTTTTATTTTGCAAATAATATAGGTACCCTTATTTTTAGGTATTGGAGGAATAATTTGGTTCTCTGCTCTTTTCATTTTTTTTTTCAAAGAAAAATTTTAACAAAAAAATTAATTTGACCCGGCATTTTACGAATTTTGAAAAATTGATTTATAATCGATCAAATAAGCTACCAATATGGATAATCCGCGATTATAGTTGCTAATTTTTATAGGCATTTCTTTCGTGCTGGAAATTTCCAACATTTTCTGGAGGCTCCAAAACGTCTCGAGACCGCTTTCAATCGATTCGGGAGGTCGAAAGTAGGGTATATAGGTACCAACCTTCAGCTTTTTACCTTGATATGTAGAGCTAGGGTGGAGCTCGAAAAAAAACATACCTCGGATTTTGATCAAAGTCGGTAGGGTTGTTCGGTCACCATCGGAGACTACCCAAAAAAAGTTGAGTACCGTAGGTAGAGCGAGGGTTCCCAAAAGTCACCTCCTTTTGAAAAAAACGTGGTTTTTTGTTTTTTCAAGCTAGTAAAAATGGCGTGAGATTCATGGAACAGCACTAAAAAGGTGCGATTTGAGTTTCTACATCTCTCTGAACCATCGCCATCCTTATCCGATCAAAACTCATTCTGCTACCAGGGGGTCGAAAAGTTGCAGATTGCGAAATTCCAATATTGTGAAATTTTCGCTGGCCCAGGATTAATTATTTTTGCGCCTGGTAATTTCACCGTTTTTTTTTTTAATTTTGAAGAAAATTTTGAGAATTTTCTCAATTAATGTATAGCCAACTGCAAATTGTGATATTCAAATTTATGGAATTTGCGTTGATTTGATAATGTGTTAACTATATCTTATCGTTGGAAATCTTCACTTTTTTTTTCAATAATTAGTAACAAACTATGAAGAAAATTTTTCATATCAGTGCAGCCAATTGTGAATCATGATACACCAATGAATGGAATTCACGTTAATCTTGAACCAATTTTTTTTCCATGACTAGAAATCATAATCTAAAGAAATTCTTACACAAGTGAGACAACCACAAATTATGCAAAAAAAAATCATCCCTAAAATCATTGGAATAGGTACCTAAAAAAGACTTTGTAGGCAAGGCAAATAATTGTTTTTTCACCGTAGTCTGAACCCAAATAAATTTAAAAATTAAAAAAAAATGTAATAAAAATAACAAAAACCTTTGAAGTCCTTAAGAAAAAAACTAAGGTCATTTTTTACTCTCCTTCACTTCCTGAATTTGATTCTGGACAAAATGCTTCACATTTCTTGCTCACGTTTTAACATACAAATTATTTTATTCTACTCAACAATTCAACAAATAATACAAACGCATGACAAAATGGAATTTTTTGGCATTCTTGGCTAAATAATTAGAAATTTTGACTACATAATTAGAAAGCTTGAATGAAAATAAACAATCAATTTTCTAGGCACAACCCTCTGAAAAATTCTAAATCCCGCCTAAAATCCCTAGAATTACTGAGAAATCACTGCGTTTGACAGCACTGGACATTCTAGGGATTCTTTAAAAACATAATTAGCGGGTGTCTCACTGGTATGAGAATTTTTTTAGATTAAGTATGATTTCTAGTCATGGAAAAAAAATTGGTTCAAGATTAACGTGAATTCCATTCATTGGTGTATCATGGTTTACAATTGGCTGCACTGATACGAAAAATTTTCTTCATAATTTGTTTCTGATTATTGAGAAAAAAATTGTGAAGTTTTCCAACGATAAGCTGTAGTTAACACCATTATCAAATCAACACGAATTCCATAAATTTGAATATCATAATTTGCAGTTGGCTACAATGATTGAGAAAATTCTCAATTTTTTTTCAAAAATTTAAAATAAAAAAAGTGGTGAAATTACCAGGCGCAAAAATAATTAATCCTGGGTCAGTGAAAATTTCACAATATTGGAATTTTGCGATTTGCAACTTTTCGACCCCCTGGTAGCAGAATGAGTTTTGATCGGAGAAGGATGGCGATGGTTCAGAGAGATGTAGAAACTCAAATCGCACCTTTTTAGTGCTGTTCCATGAATCTCACGCCATTTTTACTAGCTTAAAAAAAACAAAAAACACGTTTTTTTTTCAAAAGGAGGTGCCCTTTGGGAACCCTCGGCTCTCCTCCCCCTACACCTAGGGGATTCAAATTTTTTTGGGGTAGTCTCCGATGGTGACTCAACAACCCTACCGGTTTGGTAAAATCAGAGTCAGAGGTATGTTTTTTTTCGCGCCCCACCCTTATGTACACTGTACGTGTATCTTTTTCCAAAAAATGTTGCTGGAGAAATATATGAATTTGACCAGGCAATTACGAATTTCGAAAAATTGGGCTTCAATTGATCAAATAGGTACTTAATATGGGTAATTTGATGTGAATTTTTACTATTTGGACCATTTTTATGGCATTTTCTTCATTGGCTCCGAAACGTCTCGTAACTGATCCAATCGATTCGGCAAATCGAAAATAGGATAAATACCAAATTTCGGATTTTTCGTTGTATATAAAAAATTTTCATATTTTGCAGAACAATAAGATAATTTTGAACTTTCAAAAATTTTCCAAAATTCAAGAAATGAACTTGAGCACTTGAAATTTTGCATAATTATGGTGTTCTCTTTTGATGTACTTTCTTTCAATTCATTTTTGTTTACGCTCAAAATTTTACTTTGGGTTGGGATTACTCCTTTGTTACATAAGTAACTGAAAATGATCGAGTCAATAGACAAATTATTTATTTTGAATTACTCTAACAATATTTAATACAGAATATACAATTCGTAATGCGGATACAATTAATGTTAAATTCATCACGTACATACCATAACTCTTTATTCGATATTTTCTCTGACATAAGGTCATAGTGATCAATAGGTTTTTCCTAGAATTGGGCGACAAGTTGTACCAAGATGTGTTGTAGAAAGAATCCATCATTAACTCGTTCTGTAATACCAAAAAAAAAGAGATATGTTTAATTTCAAATGATGAAATGTTGATTAAATAATGGAACATTTGAATACGATTTGAATTAAGTATGGGGAAATATTTAATCGCAAATTCATTAAATCGGACAGAATTTGGAAAATTATGTTGATGAAGTCATGAAGAGTGGGATGAGTCTGCAATAAAATATTCCCTTCATCGACATATTATTTACCATTTGGTGTATAATTTCAGCAGCGTTGCAGTACAGATGTAGTGATACGGTATCATGAATTACAAAAGAGAGTACTTTAATCATGAAGAAGTAATTACTGGACTCCTAAAATGATAATTCATCAGTAAAAAGTCGATTTTGTGCAGCGGAATTTTTTGTTTTTCAATTTTCTAGGAATTCAAAACCGCTGTTCTTTTTCTTTAGTTTTAATTTTTTCCTACAGCTCTTCTATTGGTTTTCTTAAGAGGAGAATTTTAAGGTTACCTATTGGAATTAAGTAGGTACATACGGTTTTGAATCCCTGAAAATATAATTACCCATGCACATAGTAAAGTACTTACATATAAGAAACCTATCATGTAAAAAACTGTTGATAATAAATACCATGTGAACATTGCGGTCATGGCATATTTCCAAAATCTAATCACATCAGTGGCATAACTACGACACACACGATGAAGTAGGTATTAGAAAAAAAAATCTAAAGCTATTAAAAATATAAACCAATTTTCACCTATGCACATAATGATGACAATAAATGACTTTGATGAATTCTTCGTTGAAAGATTTTTCGTATTTTTTCCTCCAAGACCAGTTAACGTTACCAAAAATGAAGCAATCATCTTCACCATACATGGTGAAAAATTTAACTGACTTCATGAAACTATTGACTTTCGTATCGATTAAATTGTTCAGCAAAATGTTAATCTCACTAACATGTGTTCTCAGATTTATAACAGTATATGTCATGAAAAAAGTGTAATTCCAATACGAAGTGATAGTCGCTAAGGAAATCAGGCCTTCGAAGGAAGATTTAACTATGTATTTAAGAAAAGTATCAGTTTTCCAAAACGCATAAAAAAATGGTGTAACTTGTAGATCAGGATGGTCAAATTTTATACCGGGTTTGACTATTAGGTACAGATACGGGTAGAATACGCATGAAGAACAAGATACCATGAAAAATATTTTTTCCGTTCCAAATTCTCGTTCGGTGTGGTTTTCAGCTTCTGTTGTAATTCGATCATTGAGAAATTTTGGGAAATCCTGATGTTTGCATAAAACTCTATTGATTATCTGTCGTAATAAGTTATTGTTTATCTTATTCAAAATTTGCAGCGAGAAACCAAAAAGTACACAGGACATAAAACCCACTAGGACAGTGATGTATGAGATATTTGTGGTTAGAAATAAAGCAAATGTCATGCCACTTAATTGAAAAAACATGCAAGTTAGTGAAAAAATGAAAATTACCCTCGAATGAGTTTTGTTCTCTACGGTCCCTGAAGTGAATTTATAAAATGCAATTAGAAAATTCAAAAACATCGTGAATAATTGAGCTAATTTGAGTAAAATAATTGTCAATGCAGTGTGGATGAATTATTCCTATTGTTTTGGGGGAAAAAATTATACACTCACCTTCATGCTATGTTGAAAAATTCTAACTCTAAATAAGTCTGAATATATTGGAGAAATCATTTTAAATGCTACAACCAAAATGTAAAATGGTTCATAAGAGGGAAGGTAGGGGTACCCACTTATCTGTGGATTAAGTATATGTTGCTAAAACAGTTACTAGGTATCAATTTTACACACATACAATTATTAGAATTAATTTTTTAACCATTCGATTTCCTTTCATTTTGGAAATAATACCCTTACTTTTAGGTATACCAGAGAATTAATTTGGGTCTCTGCTTTTTTCAGTTTTTTTTTTCAAAAAAAAATGTTGACAAAAACATTAATTTGACCTGGCAGTTACGAATTTTGGAAAATGGATTTTTAATCGATCAGATAAGCCACTAATATGGATAATCCGCTATTATACAGGGTGTTTACTCGATTCAGGCACACCAGCGAAAAAATTCTCTCGATAGCAAAAAATATGATGATGGTAAAAATAAATATGAAAATAATATGAATTGTAATTCATTTCAAAAATAACTTCTGAGAGTAACCAATTTTTTAACATTAATTAAAGTTGAGTTCACGTCATTAGATTAATTGAATAACGAGAAGGGAAACAAGAGAGAAAGAATTTTTTCGCTGGTGTGCCCGAATCGAGTAAACACTCTGTAGTTGTTAATTTTTATGGGCATTTCTTTCGTACTGGAAATTTCCAAAAACGTTTCGAGACCGCTTTCAATCGATCCGGGAGGTCGAAAGTAGTATACAGGGTGTACCGTCTCAATATGGACACCCTTCAACCAGTAGTAGTGCAACACATACTGAGTCGATGTAAGTACATAGGTTTGCCTACCATTGGGATTGAAGGGGCAGAGTTATGCACATCGAAAATTTTTTCTTTTTGAATTTTGCTTGGCATTTTCAACCGTGCGCTGTTCAACAACCAAGATAGGTAGGAGGTTGCGCTTTGCAGCAACGTGTAGCCCACTTTCTCTAGAATTTTCCTATGCGATTGATAATTTTTGTAGGTGAACTATGGTGGGTGTACCGCATCAAATATTTGAAAAAATCGTGTCAAAAAGTTAATGATTTTTTAAAAATTTCGTAATTACTATAAAAGTTTCCCTCTTCTACTACCATTATTAGTAGTGTTTCTGGAAGAAAAAACTTCGATCTTTTCAATGGCGCTAACCCCACTCTTCTATCATGCTCTAATCAAAAGTTACAAGCGTCTAATTTGAATAAAAACACAAGAAAAATTTCATTTTTTTGATTTATCAAATTTCAAAAATTTATATCTTTGTGACAAAATGAGATAGACTGATGTAGTTTGCAGCATTGAACTAATCAAGTATTACACCGTACAAAATATTAATAGGATTTTCAAATTTTACATTAAAAAAATTTTTTATTGGAAAAAAATTGGAAAAAATTTTGGCAAAATTTTTTTTATTTGTAAATTTGAAAAATATCATTCCTACAATGTGCAGTGTGATGCTTGGTTAGTTCAATGCTGCAAACCCCATCAGCCTATCTCATTTTGTCACAAAGATATATAAGTTTTTGAAATTCGAAAAATCAAAAAAATGGAAGTTTTTCGTGTGGTTTTTATTCAAATTAGACGCTTGTAACTTTTGATTGGAGCATGACAGAAGAGTGGGGTTAGCGCCATTGGAAAGATCAAAGTTTTTTCTTCCAGAAACACTACTAATAATTAGGGCTGAGATTTTTATGATATCGCATATTTGATAGCGTGATAGTAGATACCGCATACCATGGTTTCTTTTGCGATTCATGCATTTCTACGCCGAATTATGCAATTTGATATCGCATATTTTTGCTTATTTCGACGTAATTGCTTGAAAATGCTTATTTTAGCCAAAAAAAGACCCTTAAATCGCTTATTTAACGCTTATTTCGACCGTTCTCGCATATTTGAAAAAAAATCACTAAAAAACAGCATAAAAGTTGAAATTTTGAGCTTAAAAAAAATCAACTCTTCAAAATTAAAAAAAAAATTCAAGATTTTGTCTGTGACTTATCGAACGAGTTTTCGATTTGTAGTCGCATCGTTTTCACGAAAATTTTAAAATAAAAAGTTCGATGTTTTTTCTTCTCATAATTCATAATTTTATAAAAGTTCGATGATTTTCTCACTTTACTTCTTTCCTTATTCTAATTTAGTAATTTTGAAAGCATTTCTGCATTCAGATTAAAAATACCTATATTTTGATATGCTGCATGGTGGGGTTTGATAGCGCATATAAATGCTTTTTTAGGCAATTTTAATCGCTTTTTATAAGCGCTTATAATCGATTTGATAGCGCATAAAAATCTCAGCCCTACTAATAATGGTAGTAGAAGAGGGAAACTTTTTTAGTAATTACCAAATTTTTTAAAAATCATCAACTTTTTGACATGATTTTTTCAAATATTTGGTGCGGTACACCCACCAAAAATTATCAATCGCATAGGAAAATTCTAGAGAAAGTGGGCTACACGTTGCCGCAAAGCGCAACCTCCTATACTCGGTACAACGAAAGATGGCACTTTTCCCCTACTCGACTCGGAACGCGGAAACCAACGACGCGCGTTGATTTCAAATTTCGTCCTATCACAACTCAACGTTTTTAAATTTTGTGGTGGGAGAACGTAGGGGAAAAGTGCCTTCTTTCGTTGTACCGACTATACCTATCTTGGTTGTTGAATAGCGGACGGTTGAAAATACCAAGCAAAATTCAAAAAGAAAAATTTTTCGATGTGCTTAACTCTGCCCCTTCAATCCCAATGGTAGGCAAACCCACTTACATCGACTCAGTATATGTTGCACTACTACTGGTTGAAGGGTGTCCATATTGAGACGGGACACCCTGTATACATATAGGTACCAACTTTTAGCTTTTTACCTCGATAATGTGCTCTTATCATTTCTGAATCAGTGAAATTAATTATCAAAAGTCACTGAAAAACAGTCAGAATTGCAGCACAGTAATGAATCAGTAAAAAATTTTCACTGAAAGCAAGTCAGTGAAAAAAATTACTGGAAATCAGTGATAATTCACTGAAAGCTCGGTGATATTTATGAAATTCACTGAAAAATCTGTGAAATTCTTTGAATAATTAGTGAAAAATCTTTGAAAATCAGTGAATTTCTCTGATTTTTCCTGTGCTGCATTCTGGCTGTTCATCAGTGATTTTTCACTGATTCGAAATGAGGAACATACATACAGACAGATATATATTTTTAAATTCCGACACATTTAGAAACCTTATTTTAGGCTCTCGGACCTCCTATACCCAGATCTGGGTGAGCGGGAGGCCGGCTCTCTCATTCATTTAGAAAAAAAATATACTGTAGCAACAAAGCATAACAGAAAACCAAAGAAGATATAAAAAGAAATATAAAAAGTAGTAATATAATATTTTTTAAAAAAATTAAAAAACAAAAATTTAGAAAGTTTTAAGAACCTGAATAAAAATACCAAAGAGGATGAGAGGTGAAGACGGAGGGACAGTAACTAGCTTGACAGGGAGGTTTTCTTCATTGCTGGAAAATTTTCCAAAATTTTCTGAAAGCTCTAAAACGTTCCGAAATCACTTTCAATCGATTTGGCCGGTTGAAAATAGAGTATAAGTATACTAAATTTCAGACTTTTTCGTCGATATGTATGAGGTATGATTAAATCAAATTTTTATATTTTACAAGGCGATGGAGCAATATTGAAACTGCATAAACTCGCCAAAATTTGAAAAATTAATTTCAGCCCCTGAAATTTTGGATATGGAGTTCTTTCATGATTTACCTACTTTCGATTTATTTTTGTTTCAGATTAAAATTTTGGTGCCGGTTGTAATACCTCCCTTGTTAGAATATTATATTTTTAATTTTTCCTCCTTGTAGCATATTTTCTGTAACAGGAAAAGAGTTGAGGTTTTTGATAGTGTAAGGGGTAGAGTTCTCCTAGAGGATGCCGAGGAGAAGAGGAACTTACTTTGGAGAGGAAAAGAGTAGAGGACCTATAAATAATGTGAATCGTTCCCGTCATCGTATTTTTTGTTGTGGTTTTATGACGCGGACATTTTCGACCACATTACTATAGTAAAATGGTTAAATTCTATTTTTCAAACCATTTTTTATCAGATCAAAGACTCGGGCGTAGAGACGTGTTCTTCCGGGGGAAGAGTATGCTTTTTTTTCAATTTTTCCAACATTGAAGCTAAAATTTACCAACTTTTATATTGAAATTTCAAAACTATAGATAAGATTTTTTTTTTTTTAGTAAAAATCACGCTTTTATTCAGTCGTAGCTACATATTTCAAGTATTCTCGCTGTGCTGCATTCTTTTAAAGTGTAGCTTGACTCTTGGTTAATATATTTTATGGCAGTTGAAAGGTTCATTTTGCTTTCTTGAAAATCATCCTTTGCATGATCCTTCGCCCCTCCAAAAAGAGATAAAATAATATCCATTCCTAGATTCTAAACCCTCTGTATAATTAAAATGGGCTTTTTCTGTGGAAAATAAAATCCTCATTTATAATGAAAATGAAAAATTCAATTTAATTCACTGCCTACTTTTTTTAATGAATAGGTAACCTATCAAACATACCTACACATTATTGTGTTTGTTGAACTGTAAATGTGATAATTATAGAGCCGGCATAGAATTTCCATTTTCCAATTATTTTTTTACCGAAAATTTTGGTCAGAAATGTCTATTTTTTATAAAATAAAAGGCATAATTATGTACTTTTCTTGATGGCGATTTTAAATTTAATTTACAAACTAATTCAAAATCAACTTTTGCCACAAGTTCGGCAATACCTACATTCCAGGTGGAACACTATCGAAGTAAATTTCTAACTTTGTGCTCTTTTATCGGCTAATTTGAAACTCGTAAAAGTGAAAATTACCTCTTTGAAATATCAAGTCATTTTTTCATCATGTTTCTCAACCTCGTCTTGAAAGTTCAACTCCTGAGCGCTGGAATTGTGCCAAACAAAAAAGTCGCCTTCGTTGCAATTTTATTAATAAGAACTTTGATCGTTGTGGCTGTCGGTGGAATGATTACTGCAGTTTTTGCAACTGACCAAGACAGCTATAGAACGGTTACATTGGGATTACTCTCGTGTATCACCTTTGCAGCATCTCTTCAAATTATCACCAAACATTGCGAAGACGAATTGAAAAAAGTCACGACTAAATTACGTGAAAATTCATTTGCGACAATTAACCAGGAATCTGAACTTAACGTGGAGCGAAACCATTGGCTTATAGTTGTTTCATTAATGATTACTTGCGTTACACCTCTATTTTGTCCTTATTTTTACTTCATAACTAAACCAGGTATTACTTTGGATCATCCAGACTTGCAAGTTATTCCTTTTTTTATGGCTTTTTGGGAAATCAGTAATGTATGGGAGTACGTAGCGATAGTTGTATTACAATTGTCAATAACTGGGATAACCATACTGGCATATTGGAGTTTTTCCATTTATGTGATTTATGTCGTGGGAAATCTGCAAAGACACGTGGAAAATTTGCACGACGAATTTGATAATGTTGTGAAATCGTATGTAAAACGTGATTTTGAAAAACGTTTTATTATATCAGGAGATTACCAGGATGAGGTGTTTGTCAGGAAACACAAATTGAAAATTCATTGGAATGAATCTCGTCAACTGTTGGAGGAACATTTTTTAAATGTTATAAAATATCAACAGTTTATTCACAGGTAATAGAGTGTTTCAGAGTAGAAGAAATACTTTCTAACTGATAACTATGCGTGTAATGTACGCTGATTCTGTGTTAGTTTATTTTCAAACTTCTGAGCTACTACAAAAAGAAAAGGCATGAAATTGATTTTAAAAATCAAAAAATTGTATAAGAGGGTGCCATTAAGGTGAAGCAATTTTCAACTTTTTTCGAATTTTGATGGGCCTCCTGTGCCAAAAATTGTTGTAAAATGACCTCAAAAAGATGCATTTTTTGATTCATGTTCAATCTTCTCAACAATAGGTAGCTCAAAGTTTCAAAATGTTAATTTTTTTCAAAAAAAAATTTTCGATTTAAAATTTTTTTGACAATGATTGAAGAGTAGAGAAAATTAAGTGTTTTTCCGATTTTTTGTGGGTATTTACGAGATTTCTGTATATGGCAAAGACCACTATTTCTGGATTTTCTGGACATAATTTGAAAGTGAATTTAAAAAATAGATTACTTACTTGGGTATTGATCGATTTTTCGAGTTGGATTGTGATTCTACATGTACGCAAGACGATTCCCAACCCCATTTAGGACCCTTATTTAAAGACTCAAATTTCTTTGCTTCAACACCAATTAAAGCATGAAAAAATATATTTTTTGGGCACTTAACACCAAAATTTTTCAAAGCTTCGCTCGGGCACGAACGAAATTGCAATTATATGAATTATTTGAATCAACAGTGCAAAAAAATATTTCTTTTTGTCCCCTCCCCCAAAAATCCTTTTGTTATTCCAAGTTTTTGTACCACTTTGCACCCACCCAAAAAAAAGCTTCCGACGCACACTGGTTCGAGAACACCTAGAAAAGGATACAAGGGATGAGGAGGTCGTCCTATGCTCATTTAGAGTCAAAATTAACCTCCCTAAATCGATCGAAGCCCAAGTAAGTAGTTCTTTTTTGATTCACTTCCAAATTATCCCCAGAAACAGCGTTTTTGGCCATTTTTAAAAATAATGTGAATGCTTTTAAATACGTTTTGAAAAAATCAGGAATATTTTTATTCTGCAATATACTAATTAATGCCAAAAAATTTCAATGTAAAAAATTAAAACTTGGAGTTTTTGCTGGGGGGGGGGGGGGGGGTTGCAAACATGGAACGAAAAATTTCAAATTTTTTCCACATCTTTTTGAGGTCATTTCGTAACAATTTTTGGCACAGGTCCATCAAATTTCGAAAAAAGTTGAAAATTGCTACTTCTAGTGCACAACTTATTCATTTTTTTGCCAGAATTCTGTAGAAAATGTTCCCTTTTAGTTAGGTATTATTATTTTTTAAAACTTCTGAATGAAAAAATATTGCTGTTGTCAAAGAGTCAATTCTTTCTCTCTATCTTAATTCGGAAAGCAATTAATTTTAAAGAAATTATGACATTTTTTCATTTTTTTTTCATATTTAATTCAAAAAATTTGAAATTAAATCGTCTTATTGAATTACTTTCACAGGATCAGTGTGAATTGCATAGTTTGAATAGAAAGTCTTGATATTATATGTATTTTCACTGTCCAAAACGTATGTAGGTAGCTAGGTACCTAAGTACTTGATCATTTTAATTTGGAAAATATTTTCAATGGTTTAGTTACATCAATGATTTTACAACTTTCATCAGCCGAGGTTACACATCAGTTTTCTATTGGTATATTTCATCAACTATTGTCTTTGCTTATAGTTTTTTACAGGTTAGTACAATTCTTTGTCAATCTCTTCCTTTCCCTTGAAAAATTGCCATTTTTTAGCTCACGTCGTTTCTTTTACAATTCACAGGTCATCAACGACGTGATATTTTTCTTCAAAACTTTATCAATGGTTGTTCATGGTACATTGGCTCTATATATATTTTGCCATTTGGCTCAAGTTGTTAATCACATGGTGAGAATTTCTCAGATCAAATTTTATTAAATTTATTCAATATTCCATCACTAAAGAACCATTTTTTTACAGAATGAATCGATACAAGACGCATTTTATTATACAGATTGGTATTATTTGCCTCCTAAAGTTCGTAAAACGATGATCGCGATTATGATACATTGTCGACGGAAACATGATATTAGAACTTTCGTTATGTTCGTTGTTAATCTGAATTTATTCATACGTTCTTTAAGGATCGTATATTCGGTACTGAATGTAGTTTTAGTTTCACAAAAAAAATAATTTATCGTTTAGAAACTTGTAATGAAGTTCATTGCCTTCATACGTAGATGTTTTGTAGTCTCCACATTAACTGATTCATGTTTGATGGCAGTTTAGACTTTTTATTAAAAATTATATGAGAATATTTCAAACGTTATGAAATAAAATTCAGACCAAGTAATTATCTTATTATCGCTTTGTCATGCGTTTAAAGTTCCAACCTTTTATTAAATGCCGTAGCTCGAAATGTTTTTGAAAATTATATGGTCTTTATTTCCATAGGTAACATTAAAGAGAGAAAATATGAACGGAAAATTAATTTAAAAATACGAAGACGAAAATTGATGAATTTTTAAAATGTTTATCTATTTATCTATCTAATTATAGGTACTAAAATCTACTTTCCGAATTTATTTTCATGGACAGGGAGAGGGATTTGCTAGATTCCCGGAGTTTGGGGAGAATGAGTCAGTTGCTCATTCTGTTGATTCTTTATACGATTCTCGATATTCAATTCTTTTATTTTCTGTCAATTACAAGTTTTCATTGTTAGCAATGCAATTATTTTTTTTTTCAAATAAAAATTGTTTCCTTTTCGAATTACTTTACCATCAATATTCGGTTATTTATTTTAAGAAAATTTAGTCAGTTGTATGAAATAATGAGTAGGATTTTTAGTAGGATTTGTTGTAAGCACCGGTTTTTGTTTTTTTTTCTCAGTACCACGTACCAATGTACAAAGTAGGTATGTTAGGTTCTCAAACGTTAAAATAAAATCAAAATAAATTACTTATACCTTGATACATAACTTTAAAGTTTTTTGAACAATTCTATCAAAATTAATTATTCTTGGCGACTAAAATTTTTTTACTCGATTTTAAGATAGAACTGAAGGCTTATTCTCAAAATTCACAATTTTTTTGGAACCATTCTAAATATTTTCCCCTACTGGGTGTCCGATGAGTGGTCTGCTATATTTCATTTTTGGATACAACCGGGTACCACTAAAAAAAAAGTTAGATGAACAGTTGCATATCTTAAAAATTGAAGGGCAAATGCTATTTTTAAAAGAATCACGTAAACATTTTTTCAACTTGGATAGTACTTTGAAAATGAATAAATTTTCATTCCATGACTTTTTGTATAACTTGAAAATTGAAGGGGCTACAAAAATTTTGTTCCAAAAAAACTTATAAAAAATTAAATGATCAAAGGAATGGATAGTATGTTGAGAAATTAACAAATTTTGTTCTACAGACTTTTTGCCTAACATCGAAAATGAAGGGGCTATAGGTCATTCAAAATAAGTGGGCTTCAAAATTTTTTTAAATTTTCTCAATTTTGGAAGCCCCGTAGCCTTGTCATTTTTCATGTTGGGCAAAAAGTAATCGCAATGATTTTGTGAGTCAGAATACTCGTGTACTTTTTTAGAAGAAGGAGTTTGAAAACTTTCTTATTTCGTTCAATTTTTTTTATTTTTCCCTTTTTTTCCAAAAAAACAGCATCACTTTCGCATATTTTTAAATATAGGTAATATTTCTAACTAAAATAGGTACAATTTTTGTCATCATCAGGGAAGAATATAAGCATAAGCAATCTCCCGTCATTCCACGTCTGGCTTAAAATTTTATTTTTTGCCCATTCATTCTCCAAAATTGATCGAAATTTCTCCATAATCACAACTCAATAAAACATTTTTTGCCTACTCTGTAAGATGGTCGAAACGGTCTTGGACTTGACTTTTTTTGGAAGTGGTTCCAATTAATGTTACCTACAGCTAATGTAAAAATTCGTCCTTCAAAATTTTGACCCCCCCACCCCCGGGAGAAATACGCGAAAAAATTGAAATTTTAACAAATTGCGGATGCTAAGTGAGTAAGTACATTCGAATAATTTTTTTAAATTTTCGATTCATATTTTCTTGATTTTCATAATAAAATGAATAGTGACAGAAAATATTCAAAAATAATTTCTAGAACGGATTTTCAAGCACGAAATCGAGATTTTTGGTTTTTTATAAATCCATATGAAACGTGTACTAGAATGGTTTAACTTTCCCTATTTTGAATATCGAGTTTTTTTAATATAAGTATTAAAAGTGCATTATGAAAATTTAAAATTTTCAAAGTCAAATCGAAAAAACTTGGAGGTTGGTATTGGATTGGGGATAAAATTTCACAATTTTAGATGTGATTTTGATATTTGAATTCGGAAATACATAATTTTAATCTGACACCTTGTTGGCAATAATGTTTTATAAAATTCTTTCTTAGGGTTGAAGCTTCACAAATTAATGCTTGGAAGAATCGAAGATTTTCTTCGCTGACAATTTTTTTCATTTTCCTCAACTCAAATGCAATTTTTTTCAATTTTTTAACCTGCCCTGCATTAAAAACGCTACATTTCTGATTTCATGAATTCTTCGCAATATGTTCAATTCGAGTTAATGCATTTTAGGAAAAATGTCTGGAAACTTCGAGAGAACACACTATTGGCTACATATTTTTGTTCATTTTCACAATTATTTGAAAAATAACCCATGGAATGTTATTTTCAAATGATTTTTATTATTCAAAAATACACAATCGTACGGCAATACACAAAACAATATCAAAATAATACCATTAAAAACAATATACTTGAGTAAAAAATAGCTCATCATAGGTCGTGAAAGATCACTTCCCCGAACTTTCTCGATAATTATCATTAAAATTCTTCAAAACCAACCTCGACGCCTTCAAAAGCAAAAATACAATAATATTTCGCTACACATACATACTTAACAATATCTCATGGAATCTCGACTTTAAATAAGTATATTTACACAAATTTCGATTTTTTTGCAGTATCTCATCAGGTAGGATACTTGGAATTGTAATAATTTCAGTCGATGTAGGCGAAATGAATGCTTAAAAATACTTAACGATATCCGCGGCTTCTTAAACCGTCACAAATTATCAATTAAACGTTAAGTAGAATATAATATATTCGCTTATGAATTAATTAATTTTTAATGAATTGCGTAATAATTATATGTATTATGATTGGAAATTTTGAATAAATTAATCGGAATTTCTTATAATACGAAATGTAGATATAATAGTAAAATAATCAAATTATTATGTATTTTTCGCACCTCGTTTGAATTTTGATTTTTTATATCTTAAAGAAGAAAAATATTATATTTACAATCAATATTGAAAAATAAAAATTGAGTATAAATTCAGGACGCGACATATTATTTCATTAAAAGAGGAAGCAAAACAAAAGAGAAAAAAATCAAGCCATAATGAAAATACACAACGGATTGAAAATAAGCTCTGATAATTCTCTATACGACTAGAAAAATCACAGTTATGGCACTTTTTTGTCATCTTTTAAAACATGCAACTAAACTTGATAAATTTTTATTACTTAATAATACTTAAATTAGAAAAAAAAATCCACAAGCCAAAATTGAAAGGAAAAAAATTAAACGAATAAAAATAACCATTGTATTGCGCCAATTGCCATATTCCCAATTTAAAAAATACGTTTCCTAAAGTATTGCCTGTACTTTGACGCAACACTACCCTGACACATGACTCTCCATATGACCATTCAGTCATTTCGACTTAGATCGATTTGAATATCGTGAAAACGGATACAACCAAGGCCATCAAAGTTGGTGCGATTTGAGCAGCTGAATTTACTCGATATGGGCCGATTTTAGCAGCATATGCGATCACATGGGCTACATACGTTGATTCGTGTACGCTATGGAACAGATGTGCCATGGGCCCTGCAAAAATAAACAAAATGAGCATCGAAGTTGGTGAAAAAAATTGGGGGATGATGTCGTGTATCGTTGGCAGTCGCGTGAACTTAATATTGCATTCAAATGACGCGCAAATAACGCCCTAATTCGATGTACTTGCACATTGAATCAGCTCGGAAAGGTGTACGGGGGTATCCCGTTGCGGATAATTTATGATTCATTGGGAAAAAAGCACTACTCGGGGTACAGGTAAACGTCACGTGCGCAAGTTTTGGTTCGCGTGACCACATTCGCGGAGACAATATGCGATCAAATAATACGTAGTCACGAGACTCATTTTTTTCAACCGCAGATTCGCTCAGCTATGGGTTTTCTCATTGGTGGGCTGAGAGGTGAGGAGGGTGAGGGCGATGCACGATTAAGACGGCGAGGGTGGATATCGCAGTTTTATGGTTTAGTTGCTTGATGCCGATTGAAATTTTGGGTGAGGAGGGGTATTTCGTGTTTGAGCAGTTTGTTGGGAAAAGGTATCTGTTTTATTCCCAAATTTTTTTCTGCGTTTGTGGTTGGCTGAAGAAATTCGTGCCAACGAAACAGTAATCGTGAAGGGAACAGATTTATTATTTCTCAGGCAATTTTTTCGTAAACTTTTCAATGTTTTTGAATAGAGAAATAAGCCAAAAAATTTAGGTACTGTATCTGTTTTGAATTTTTATTAAAATATCGGGAGAGGAAAAAAAATGACTTCTATCATTTTTTTTTTTTTTCGTGAAATACATCACAAAAGCAATCAATTTCAATTTTACAGTTTTGTGTTAAAAATTTAATCGAATTATTTTTTCAAGGAATAGTTCGTATGTATCATTATAGATTTTTATAAAATTTTGTTATTTTCGATTTAACAAAAAGGAAAAAAAAATGAAGAGATTAATTTTCAGATCTTTAGTTATCAGCATGAAAAACATGAAAATTGCATGATTTTCATCTTGCAAGCAAAAAACGTAAAAATGGTATGATTTTGGTACACCAGTGTAAATTTTTAATACTTTTATTTTTAAATTTCTCGATAAAAATGGCCAATAGTTTAATTTTCAAGCACAGTTTATAAAAAAAAGGCCCTTGCTTCGTTCAAGCTATAGGTACAGTTGACCTTTCCTCAATTTGTGTCATTTTTTTATAATGAGAAAAGTGTTTGAAATTTTTATTAAAATAAGCAAAAACAAATCAAAATTGGATTGTTGGAGGGTTAATAATCAAAATTTTTGACAAAAATGAAAATTTTTTGGTTTTTCAGATTCAAAAAGGATAATTTTATTTATTTTTTGTACTTACTCAGAAAGAAAATCCCTCCTCTCCCCATCTCAAAGAAATCATCAATTTCAAAAAAATTTCAACTCAACCCTAATTTGCAATTTTGCCAATCAGAAAGAAAGAAGCAAACTTCTTTCGTCTCCGTTTGGTATGGTTCCGAAAATAAATGTACATCGAGGAAAGGAATGCTTTTTAGGGCACAAACCTTGGCCTCTATCTGTCAACTCGAATTCATAACTTGAAAAAATATCAATAGCATTATTTTTCATTATCCAGTTTTGGTAAACAAGATGAAACAATTATGAACAATTTTTAGCAAAAATATTAAATTAAAAAAATATTTTCACGATTTTTTGTTTGATATGCAATCTTATTAAGTTTATTTTCTTTTTAATTCATTCTTGTTTTCTCTCTTCTTTTTTTTTGGGGGGGGGGGGGTATAGATTTATTATGAAAAATTCAAAAAAAGGGAAAACTTTAATTTTATGGACAAATTTCTTTTTATGTTTCAAAACTTCAAAAATTTTCTGTCAAAACTCTTCATTTGAAACGGATTTGATGATTAAATTTTTTACTTGAATAAAAATTTCATGATTTTAAGTATGAATTTTTTCATTGAATTTATGGCCATTGAATCAAACCCTGTTTTAATGGTTATAAAAATCGAATTTAAAAACCAATCCATGATTGAAAAAATTATTGTTCAATATTTATTTTCGATAGTTTTCTTACTCTTTTTTGAGTTCAAGTTATTTGACTTTTCGTGAAAAGTTGACAAAAAATCCAAAATTATAGGAATTCTGAACAAAACTTGATTTTAAAAATTATGAAAAATTAGAAACAGACGCATAATTTCACACAAATGTATTCTAGAGAATAGTAGGTAGCGTAGGCAACCAAGATTAAAAAAACGATTTTGTGTAAAACTTGTAAAAAGAAATCACTATTTTACTAAAAAAAAAATTGAATTCAGCTCAACTAAAACAAAGGTGAAAATTTTTAATGAAAAAGACTTTTAAAAGCTGAAATATTCCAGTCATCATTTTTCCAATATTCAGTGGTGAAGGAAGGGTCAAGATTATTGTTCATTTATTTTTTTAGAAATAGAAAAAGACATTGAAATTTTTATTTCCTGAATAGTTTCCTGTTCAAAAAATTAAAAAATTTATTAACCTTGGATGACAAAATTTTGAGAATTTGTTCAATGATTCTTCAGGGTTTTTTTTTGGAATTTGAGCGAACTTCAAGCTTTTAATTCTTTGCTTCCCTCAGACATGCCTCTGCTAAAGAAAGAATTTCATTTCGCGACACTGAAAATTTCAGTTGACATTTTTTGCTCGTGAATATTTTTCAGTAGGTAAGGTATATAATTATATTTTTTCGAAACTAAAAAAGAAAAAAAAACGAGGTCCTAACGAAGAAAAATTTTGAAAAATGGTAAGTAGGTACTATTTTTGAATGAATTTTTCAAGTTACAAAACGTAGACCTATAAGGGTAAGGTTGCCATATTTCGACCACTTTTTTTCAATCTTCCACCAATCGAAGACTTTTTGAGGTAGAAACGTCGAAAATGGCTTAAATAATACCTTGATCCTTCCTCTATCACTCCCTAAAATTGTGAGCCGATACAATCATTTTTTGTATTTTTTGCGATTTTTTTTTCTGAGGGAACTCGAAAATTGATTTTGAAATTTTGGGTTCCTAATTTCGACCACCAGCTGATTTCGCCCGCATAGAGCGGAATCTACCCGAAAAGAATTTTTTCATATTCTTCTTTCACAGATAAACAAAATAAGACCTATAGTCCCTGCGGTTAGCATGAAAAAAAAGGGGTACGCTTCACTTTTTGAACACGGGTTGAAATGTGGTTTTTATTCTAGTATGACCCCTAAGAAAATTTTCCAGAAGGGGACCCATCAAAAATTTTCCTTAGGGGAGGAATGAGGGGGTTTATAGGGGAGGTTTTACCCCTATTTCTCCACATAAAGGGGTGAGGGTAAATTTGGTGTCATTTTCATATAATTCGACCCTCCTGAACTGGAATCTGCGATTAGTTTTCCGATCAAAAGTACAGAACTCGCACAATCGTACAATTTGTGTCTCAAAAAGTGGCCAATTTTGAGGAAAAAGAGGTAAAATTACGATTTTTTCAATCTGGAGACCAGTAATGTTGATCAATTGGGGTTTGAAACAATTTTTTAATATAATTCGAACCTCCTGAATCCGAATTTGTCATTGGTTTCCAGATAGGAAGTGAAATACCTTCTTGATCGTCGATTTTCGGTAGCGAAAAACAGTCAATTTTCGCTAAAATCGACCCGAATCTGCAATTTCTCATTTTCTGAGCCCCATACCTCGAACCAATACCGGTATGAAACCTTTTTTATAAGTAATTTGAACCTCCTGAACACGAATTTTCGGTTAGTTTCCCGGTTGGAAGTGGAGAATTCTCTCAATTGTGAAATTGACGTAGCGTAAAACGCCCAATTCTCTCAGAAATTGACTCGAATCCAGAATTTATTTTTTCTCAAATCCATACTTGGAACCAATACTGGTATGAAATCATTTTAATACATAATTTGAACCTCCTAAATACGAATTTTCAGTTGGTTTCTCGATTGGACGTGGAGAATTCTCTCATTCGCGAAATTGGTACAGCACAAAATGCCCTATTTTTGCTAAATTTGATATGAAATTACGAATTCTAATAATCTTCTCAAACTCTGTACATCCTGCCAATTTTATGTTATAAAATCTCTTTTCACCTAATTGAAACTTCTTGTGCACAGAGAATGCAGTTAAAAGTTTTTCGGGTCTTAAGACTCCTGGGGCTGAGCTTTGACTTTTCAAAGTAGGATCTTCCAAAAAAAAATCTGTAGGTAGGTAGTCGAGTGAAGCTAATTTAATTGATTATCAGATGTATTTCCAATGTCAGCTTTTGTTGGCCAATTGGGTGAAAAGAAATTTTATATCGTAAACTGCAGCAGAACATATAGGATTTGGGAAGATTGAAAATCGCAATTTTATGAAAATTGAGCAAAATTTGGGTGTTTTACGCTAAACCATTTTCACAATTGAGAGAATTTTTCACGTCCAATCGGGAAACCAACTGAAAATTCGTATTCAGGAGGTTCAAATTATGTATTGAAATGGTTTCATACCAGTATTGGTTCGAAGTATGGATTTGAGAAAAAATAAATTCTGGATTCGAGTCAATTTCTGAGAGAATTGGGCGTTTTACGCTACGTCAATTTCACAATTGAGAGAATTCTCCACTTCCAACCGGGAAACTAACCGAAAATTCGTGTTCAGGAGGTTCAAATTACTTATAAAAATGGTTTCATACCGGTATTAGTTCGAGATATAGAGTTGAGAATGAAAAAAATTGCAATTTCATGTCAAATTTAGCAAAAATAGGGCATTTTGCGCTGCACCAATTTCGCGATTGTGAGAATTCTCCACTTCCAATCGGGAAACTAACCAAAAATTCGTGTTCAGCAGGTTCAAATTAAATATAAAAAAGGTTTCATACCGGTATTGATTCGAGGTATGGGGCTCAGAAAATGAGAAATTGCAGATTCGGGTCGATTTTAGCGAAAATTGACTGTTTTTCGCTACCGAAAATCGACGATCAAGAAGGTATTTCACTTCCTATCTGGAAACCAATAACAAATTCGGATTCAGGAGGTTCGAATTATATTAAAAAATTGTTTCAAACCCCAATTGATCAACATTACTGGTCTCCAGATTGAAAAAATCGTAATTTTACCTCTTTTTCCTCAAAATTGGCCACTTTTTGAGACACAAATTGTACGATTGTGCGAGTTCTGTACTTTTGATCGGAAAACTAATCGCAGATTCCAGTTCAGGAGGGTCGAATTATATGAAAATGACACCAAATTTACCCTCACCCCTTTATGTGGAGAAATAGGGGTAAAACCTCCCCTATAAACCCCCTCATTCCTCCCCTAAGGGAAATTTTTGATGGGTCCCCTTCTGGAAAATTTTCTTAGGGGTCATACTAAAATAAAAACCACATTTGAACCCGTGTTCAAAAAGTGAAGTATTCCTGTGCTAACCGCAGGAACTACTAAACGACAACCCTACAGCCAAAACTCGCGGAGAAAATCAGAAAAAACAAAATCGCATTTAAAAAACAGATTACATAAGATAGTATAGCTGGTCGAGATTAGGGCACCCCAAATAATTTGAACTTTAGTGAAAATTTTTGTTACGTACCTCCAGTTGTTTTCAAAAACGATGATTTTATCGAAATCTGATACCATGCCCCATCCTAATTCACAATTATTTGGTAGAATTTATTTTAAAAATTATTCATAATTTGAGATCAAAGAAAACGTAAAAAAAAATTTTCACCTATGCGATTTTGTTTTTTTCAATTTTCTCCGCTAATTTTGCCTGTAGGGTTGTGATTTTGGTCTCAAATTGTTTTTCTATGAAAAAGGAACAGGAAAAAATTTTTTTGTGCAGATTGCGTCCATAGCGGCCGAAATCGGCCGGTGGTCGAAATTAGGAAGCGGTCGAAGTTAGGGCACTTTACCCTTATAAATGCCCATCCAAGGAAGGGAAATTATTTTGCGAAAATTTGTGTTGCGCAAATCTAAAAGATAAAAATGTATTTTTCGTCATAGCGGGAATAAAGTGCTACTTTATTCCCTCTCGTGAATTGCTCGAATACTTAAACTCGCGTTTTATTCCCGCTATGACGAAAAATATCGTATGCAACTCGAGAATAAAGTGATTTTCGACAATTTTGAGCTATTTCCCTCGCTTCGCTCGTGAAATAACCCTCAAAATTCGTCGAAAATCACTTTATTCCCTTGTTGCATAAAATACTATTTCTCAAAACATTTGATACGATTTTTCAAAAAAAAATTGTCTTCAACAAATGAATATTTTGAAAAATAGAAAAGTACATATGAGGCAGTATTTGCTCCCTATACAGGGTCTATAAAAGAATCGGGTAACATTGCGCTAAATTCTCGTTTTTTGCGGAGGTTTAAAGGAATTTTTACGCTGATGTTGCCCGGTTCAATCATAGACCCTGTAAAAACTCTCATGCTGAACTGTTTGAAAAAAATCGTTGAAAAAATTTCAAAATGAAGTTTTAAAATAGAAAAAAAACAATGAATCAATTTTTAAGAAAAGTTGGAGAAATTTTCAAAAAATGAAATAAATTTTATTCCAAAAAAAAGTCGGATGCGTACTTCAAGTACAGAAATGTACATTTTCAAATTTATTTTTTGAAAAATTAAAAATTATTGACAGATTTTTAGAGTCTGTTTTCTGTTCGCGACTGACATTTGAGCTGAAGTTGATTTTTCAAAAATCTCTAGTACATATTTTTCAAGTTCCCGATTATGATTTCCAAGTTGTACGATTTTTAAAATTTTCTCTCGATTTAATACCTACTGATTTTTTTTCAGATTTCTCGCGAATTTTTCACGATTTACAGCATCAAATTAAAGATGCTGAGCAGAAAATTGGAATTCATGGAAACTTTGAAGTTATTATAGATAAGGTAAGATTTTATTTTATATTCATGTATGTATTGTAGGTATACTTAGTAGTTAAGTTCTTGTAATCACTATAAATTTTGCAAAATGCTAGTTGCAATTACGTACAAATCAGAAGGGCGAGTGGAGGGAAAACAGGGTTTCTGTAAAAAAAAAATGTTTTGTAGTTATCTATCGAATTTATGAATGTAAATCGAGGGGAAATATTCACTGAAGATGTTTTCATAGTTGTGATTAAATTTGAGTGATTTTGAATGATTGAATACTTAAGTCAGGGTTTGAAATTCGACGCGTTTGCTTTATGTACCTACTTGCACCACTTTTGCTGGTATTTCTTACCTATAGCGTAAACGCCAACATCTCCACCACCATGAGTCTCCTTATCAGTCAAAATGGCAGCCTGCTGAGCATAGCCACGTGATGTGGTATCTTGTTTAGTAGGATCATCTCGGGTTACTTGATACCCATTCTGATAATACTGGAAATTGACTTTGGCTCCTGTAGAGTATGTTAAAGTTGTATATGGAACATCGTCGTGCTTCGATTTATCAGCAATACCTTTGAAGGAAAAAGTCGACTGTCACTTTTCCTGATCAAATTAATTACAAACTAAGAACTTTTAATTTTTCAAATAATTACCCAAAATACTATCGGTTCTATTCGGGTATCCGTTAATCGACATCGTATGACCATGACCACCAGTAACGATAATTAAAGTTTCGTGCAGCATTCCTAATTCGTTCAAAATGTCCACCGTTTTTTGCACCGTCTTGTCTAGCTCGACTGCTTCTTCGATGGCTTTTCGAGCGTGACCTTCGTGATGGGCTAAGTCAATCAGGCCTCCTTCCACCTGCGAAATTACACGGCCCGTAAGCCGGACGTAGATAAATATTGAATAAACCGTGTCATGTGGTACGTTTTCGTAAAAGGGTTGTACGATATCTATCACCCCTCGGTCTTTAAATAGATCGAATATTCTGCAAATATGAAGTAGGTACCTATAGCTTTATAGGTTGTTAATTTTATTAGGTGTACCTGAAAAACATTAATTACGACGAAATTTTCTCTCTGGATTTGATAGATGTCGTTACATCTACCTTTAGCTCGACTTTATAAAGGTAGAAAAAAATTCATAATGGAATTGAACGTCGTGGCTGCCTTGAAAGGTTCCGTCTAAATTACTTTGGCGATCGCAGCGTTGCCAAATTTTTAATTTTTTTTGAATGTGGTTTGAATTTAGCTCGTAATTTATTCTATTTTTAGTCGCGTTCTTTTAACTTTCAAAAGTTCATTTTATTTTCATATCGAACAACCCTACCTGTCAATGGAAGTATGTTAATTCGAAATTTATTTTCTCCGCACTTACCATCATCACGAATCCGTTTCTATTTTTACGTAAAATTTTAATAGCCGGTTCGACCATAAATTCTAACGAAGGAGGTCCTCTATTTGAATGGTTTCTGCTTCCTTCAAAGGGCAAGTACGAGTTACCGAATATACCTGCGAACATCAACCAACTTGTTAGTCTTTATTTCATAAAGTTGTCTCTTTTTTCGAAGAGGAACTTACCAAGAGCATATTCACTTCTGGAAGTATCGAGTTCCATCAATTCTCCGGTATCTTTAACGACCTGATATCGAATACCTCTTAAAGATTTATCATTAACCCAATGACTAATTAAATCTCTGTTATCGGTTCGATAACATGTAAATACATCCAAAGGATCTTGAGGAGTGTCGTGTGCTTTGTCCATCAATGTTTGTCGACCGCCTCCAAAAATTACCTGAATGAAATTTTCCATTATTTAACAAGGTGTCTATAACGATCAAGTTGAGTCATTCTGGTCAAGATAAGTCAAGATTTTGACCAAGAGGTCAAGCTAGGCATGCAATGTAAAGCTTTTTGACTCAAAGGTCATGCTTTTACAAAAATTGAAAAAAAATCCATTTACCCTTCATAAATAATTTAAATTGAAAAAAAAATAGGAAATGAAGAATAATAAAATGCAATTTTCTTAAATCATAATTATGTTATTAAAAAACTTGATCGTAAAAATTTAAATTTGAAAAAAAGCTCGACCTTTGAGTCACTTAAACTCCAACACCAAATTTGAAAACAGGTAACCCTTCTTTCGTTTTGCCGTTCTTACACTGGGCGTAGAAGTCTTGGTAATTATACACGTCCGGTATAATAAAATTAAAAAAAAATTAGAAGCTCACAAGGGAGGTACCTATCCCAACTCAAAGTAAAATTTTGAGCCAAAACAAAAAAAACGAAAGTACATCATAACAAGACCCCGTACCCACAATTTCAGGTGCTGAAGTTCATTTCTCGATTTTTGGCGAATTTTTGAAATTTCAAAATTAGCTCCGCTCTGGGAGTATGAAAATTTGATCTAATCAACGAAAAAAGCTGAAATTTGGTGTATACCCTATTTTCGACCTCCCGAATCGATTGGAACCGGTTTCGAAACTTTTCGGAGCCACCAGAAAATTTTGGAATTTTCCAGCGCTGGAGAAAAGCCCATAAAAATGGTCCATATGCACTTCAGCACCTATAATCGCAGGTTATCAATATTGGTGACCTATTTGATCGATTGAAACACAATTTTCCAAAATTCGTAACTTTGAGTTCAAATTTGCATTTTTTGACAAGAAATTTTCTTGGAAAAAATTCCAAAATATCCCCCTTCCACACGTAACTGGGTAAAAAGCTGAAACTTGGTATATACTTTTCCTATTTTCGACCTACCTAATCGATGGGAAGTGGTTTCGAGACGTTTCGGAGCTACCAGAAAATTTTGAAATTTTCTAGCACATAAAAAAAATTCTTGCCCAAAAATGCGAATTTGAACTCAAAGTTACGAATTTTGGAAAATTGTGTTTCAATCGATCAAATAGGTCACCAATATCGATAATCCGCGATTATAGGTGCTGAAGTGCATATGGACCATTTTTATGGGCTTTTCTCCAGCGCTGGAAAATTCCAAAATTTTCTGGTGGTGCCGAAAAGTTTCAAAACCGGTTCCAATCGATTCGGGAGATCTAAAATATGGTATATACCAAATTTAAGCTTTTTTCGTTGATTAGATCAAATTTTCATATTTCCCAGAGCGGGGGTAATTTTGAAATTTCAAAAATTCGCCAAAAATCGAGAAATGAACTTCAGCACCTGAAATTTTGGATACAGGGTCTTGTTATGATGTACTTTATATTTTTTTTTGTTTGGGATCAAAAGAGTATAGCCGGTTAAGTATAGGGTTTTGGCCTTGGAAACCGATTTTGACCGTTCCTACCCTAAAATGTTCCCCTAATCTGGCAATTAAGTTTGACACCATTTTTGGACCCCAAGGTCAAGTATTTTGGGGGGGAGGGGCTAAAATGTGTGTTTTTATTCATAATTTTTTCTTTTTTCGCCAAATGCAAATAAAAACTTCGCGTTTTTTTAGATAGCTTCTAGAAGGTTAAGAGAACCCAAAAAAAATTTTTTCGAAATTTTTGGGCACTTTCCCCCCAAGTTATGCCCTTTTTAAAATTTTGAACCCCCCTTTTGGGATGAAGGGTCAAAGGGGCAATGGAATTTTTTTCCTCAAAAGAAGTGTTGTTTACCCATAAGTATACCATAAAAATTTTGAAAATTTTGAACATGTGGAACATTGTCAAAAAAAATAAAAACCAACCCCCCGCGTGGTGAAATACTCAAAATTCACGTAAATAAATACCTCCAGCACAAGTAATTGGGAAACTAGTTACCAATGTCGATCATCACGAAAATATTTCATTTTGAGGACCACAGAACATTGTGAAAAAGGGCCCACACCATTGGCCTCCCTTACCCCTCCCCTTCCCCCACCCCTGTGGTCGTTGTGATAAATAAAGTAATAACCGATATTGGTGTCGTTTTCATATGAACCAGACCTTCTGAAAACGATTTTGAAGTCCAATTCCCATTTGAACCACCACCACAACCCCCCCCCCTAATCGTCAAATTGGTATACCCAAATATACATTACATAAGGGCTATTCCGTGCTAAAACAGACCAAAAGTGAAGTCGGGTCTTCCGATTTCGCTCAGATTTTTTTATGAGTTTCTCTTGGTGGTCTATTCACGAAACCACGATTATTTTTTTTCTAACCCTCAAAGGGGCTGGGGGGTGGGCTTCATAATTTTCAAGCAATTGTGATTTTTCGCCAAACTACCCAACTTTGAAGGCTTATATCTTGAAATAGGATGTACTTTGGGGAAAACCGTTTGCGGGGCCTGAAAGAGAATTGAAAGTAGATTCAAAAGTGATAATCACATTTTGGAAAGCTCAAAGTTGAACTTTGGTGGTGAAAGCTCAACTTTCATGATATGCACAAAATATGAAAGCTACCATTTAAAAATCTGAAAAAATTACAGTGATTAGCCCTTTTTACCCTTTTTTCAACTGAGAAATTTTCAAGATGGGATCTCCAGACCCCTGGGAGTACAGAGGTCCAAAATTTTGACCGTAATTCAAAAAAATCGATAAAGTCGAGTAATACATCGATGACTACTAATTCGAAAGCGCTGAGTTCGAATATGTACTCAGTTTTTTCATCCGACCCCTCTGAACCCCCTATTAGCCCCCTCGATAGGTCCAAAATTTGAAAAAATGAAAAATAACGTGCGAACAGTCGTTTGTTAGGTTTTTGAGGGCGCTGAGTTCGAATATACCGACTACTTCCCCTCAAATTCGTATTTTTTCATTACGTTAAAGCGCGAGGAATGGGGTCAAATCAAAAAGTAAGTTGACATTCGAATTCTACGCACTCAAATTAGTGAGAATCGATATGCCACACGCCATTTTAATATCTTAAACCACTTTTCCCCAAATTGGGGGGCCAGGAGGGCACTCAGGGGTCAAATTCAAAAAATAATCAAATATTCAGACCCGACTTCACTTTTGGTCTGTTTTAGCACGGAATAGCCCTTATGTAATGTATACTTGGGTATACCAATTTGACGATTGGGGGGGGGGGGTTGTGGTGGTGGTTCAAATGGGAATTGGACTTCAAAATCGTTTTCAGAAGGTCTGATTCATATGAAAACGACACCAATATCGGTTATTACTTTATTTATCACAACGACCACAGGGGTGGGGGAAGGGGAGGGGTAAGGGAGGCCAATGGTGTGGGCCCTTTTTCACAATGTTCTGTGGTCCTCAAAATGAAATATTTTCGTGATGATCGACATTGGTAACTAGTTTCCCAATTACTTGTGCTGGAGGTATTTATTTACGTGAATTTTGAGTATTTCACCACGCGGGGGGTTGGTTTTTATTTTTTTTGACAATGTTCCACATGTTCAAAATTTTCAAAATTTTTATGGTATACTTATGGGTAAACAACACTTCTTTTGAGGAAAAAAATTCCATTGCCCCTTTGACCCTTCATCCCAAAAGGGGGGTTCAAAATTTTAAAAAGGGCATAACTTGGGGGGAAAGTGCCCAAAAATTTCGAAAAAAATTTTTTTGGGTTCTCTTAACCTTCTAGAAGCTATCTAAAAAAACGCGAAGTTTTTATTTGCATTTGGCGAAAAAAGAAAAAATTATGAATAAAAACACACATTTTAGCCCCTCCCCCCCCAAAATACTTGACCTTGGGGTCCAAAAATGGTGTCAAACTTAATTGCCAGATTAGGGGAACATTTTAGGGTAGGAACGGTCAAAATCGGTTTCCAAGGCCAAAACCCTATACTTAACCGGCTATACTCTTTTACTTTGAGTTGGGATACCTTCCTTGTCAGTGTGATTTTTTTGAATTACCTAAATGTATCCGTTTGAATTTTTTCCTAAAAATTAATTGGCGGGGGGTGGCCCGTAAAAAAGTAAAAAAACTCATGCAAAAATAAGGCCATTTTAATCAGTTTTCGTGATCAAAACAGAGGAAAAATTCTAGGCAATTACCTTGAAATTTTTACCAGGTTCGTCTTCGATTAGTTGACGAGCAATATCCTTACATAAGCTGTTTTCTGGTACGTTACTGTTACATTCCCAGTATCTGGAAGGAGAATGAGCATACAAAGCGCTGGCTACGGCGTCGGTGACTCTTTTATTGGTAACAAAGCCTAAAGAAGAGAAGAAATTCATTTTAGAATTTGAAATCTTTTTTTGAAGATTTTTTGGATAGTTACCCATAGTCTGTTTCATTCAAGAATTGACTGACGTCATCGGACGTTCGAAAAATTATTGATTATTTTGGTTCTTTTTGTTTACGTGTAAAATGTGAGTTTTTGTATTTATGTCGTGACTTTTTTTAATTTCTTGATGAGGTCAGTCCATTCTTTCGTTAAATAGAACGAGACTATTATGTAGATCCAAGTAGGTACCTGTATTTTTTCCAGCTTCTTGTGCCCAGCTCATGATCGACCCGAGCCTAGATTTAGGTACCAGAGACGAATGGCAATCTTCCAAACGAACCGAAGAATCCACTCCAACCATTCCATTATTGGTCTTAACTCCGGTAAATAGAGCTGTTCCAGAAGCAGCCGTATCAGGTACTTTTTTATTCGCCGAGTACGTCTGGAAAGTAAAATATTATGAAGATTTTTAGAACCCCTGACATTTGATAATAATGGTTGACATATCCGCGAAGAAATTCAATACAGGAGCTTTTGTTTGCTCGGTATAGGTGGTACGTACTTTTAAAAGGCCCATATGTGGGAACCGTTCGAAGCTTAATTTGCCTCTTTCGTTCTCTTTGTATATTCTTGTGGCTGTCACTGTGTTCGGATCCATTCCGTCGGCTACGAATATTATGACGTTTCTGGCCGTGTTCCAGTTCACTGGACGTCCGAGGGCTCCCTCGATTTCATCTCGACCCGCTTTACGCCAGTATTCTTGATCTGGTTTGGAAAAAATGAAATTGTGTTGAAAATAGATCGATAAATTTATTATTTATATTTCGATATTGACGGTACATTGTTGATAATTAGTTTATTGAATATTTAATGGAGGGGTGGGACGAGGGTTATGAATTTTGGTAAGTTATTTTTTCGACTTCAGTCACTTTTGGTTACTTTTTTCCCTTCAAAAGTCACCTTTTTTCGCATTTCCAGGCAAAAATTCAAATTTTCTCGTAGAAATTGCTATTTTTCAAAATTCTTCAAGGAAAAAATGAAAAAATTGATTTTTGCGAGTTCGTTTGTTGTTTCGACAAAGGAATTTAATAAATGAAATTATTCACGTCTTTTCAGTTGATTTATCTTTGAAATGTTTGCAGAAAACTACAAAAAAATTGCACCTCCCCCCCCCAAAAAAAAACTGTAAAAAAAGTGTTCCTCGAAAAAAACTAAATTTTTGGTTACTTTTGGTTACTTTTTAATCATTTTTTGGTCACTTTTTGCTCAAAAAAAGTTACTAAGTTACTTTTTTCTTCAAAAATTTCGCTGTGATGCCTATAAATTATGATTCAGTTTTTTTCCAATTTTTTCAAATTTTCTGAACAAGAATCGAATAATTTTTTGATGAAAAATTTCCAAATGAGAAAATTAAGTTGAATAAATTTGAAATTTATCGTGGCCTTGAACATCATATTTAGCTACTCATCTATTCTTTCATTTCTCATTTCGTACTTTTTCCAAAAATTTTAAGATTGGCATTTTAAATTTGAAATTTTTTGCTTTGAAAACTTATTGCATGGTGACCCTATTTTATAAAAATTTCAAAAACTGATTTTACTTAATTTCAGCAGAATTAAGCTGCTAATAATTCCACATTCTGATGTTAGTTTTCTTGGATACAACAAATTATGCAACCACAGCTTTAAGGATACGTTTACCCAATTTGAAAATTAAGAGAGCTGTGGGTAAAAATTTATTCTTTAAATGAGGTTTTTTGGTGTAGCTTGAGACAAACTAAATATAAAGTTCTTTCAGTGATTAATTTCACCGTCAAAAAATAATGTCGTGTTGAATTTTCTCTCCCTCTCCCCTTTCCTCCATTCATTCGTGATATTGCAATAATGTCAGGATTGTGGTGACGTCAATTGTGTTGCGGGTTGTATTCGTATTACGCAGACATTTTTTAGCATCAATTTACTAACGGTTTTTTCAATTTTCTAGACAGGCGAATTCATCAGAGAATTTTTTTTTGTCTTAAAATGTTATTTCGGACTTTTTATTCAAAATTGAGGGATACCTTAGGGTAAATGTTTATGTTATTCATTAAATTTCTGTTGAAAAATTAATGAACAATTAATTTGATCAAAATTCAAAGAACTCAATGGTTCTTTTGGTCCTGCTAGACCATCGGAGGGTGTTTTAAGAGAAGCTCATTGAATTTTCAAAAAGTTCTGCGAAAGTCTTTCTTTTTTAGCTAATCTTGGCCCTATACTTATACGTATTTCTCATTCAACTGTTTCGAAGAGTAAATCATATTTTCACCTCCAACTTCTTCTGCCTCCAAAAATATCAAAAATAGGTACATTCGTGATGAATTAGTAAGCAGTCCTGTAGATTGCGAAAGTTGTAAAATTTGTCAAAGAAATCAATAAAAGTCACAAATTACTTTCTCTAAAAACTAAAATTAGCTTTTGAACAACTTTTTTTACAATAATTATAGTCCTCGCTTCGTTCGGGCTCAATAACCAATTTTTTTATGAAATCAACAAAATTATTGGTATTTTTCAAAATTTTACGAAATTCAATTTTTTGTGAAATCCCCCTAATCTTCCTCTTTTACTATCTTTCTCCACTGCCATTTTAAATCTTTTATTTTTTAGAAATCGAGAATAACTGGAACTAAAATCGAATTTCGTTTTCAGGAAATTTTCCCTCCCCATGTTGGAGAAGTATTACCAAAATTCTACGGATGCTTTGCTTTTTAGTTTTTAGATTGTTTGGACACCTTCAAAATAGCTGAGTACGTACTACGTAGGTCTTCAATTAAAATTGATTTTTGATAAACCCTGTAGGTATTTTATTCCTGTAGTTATCTGTTCTCAATTCAGTATATTTGGCTCATTTTACGAGTATAAAATATAAACTGGATATGAAGCACTGAAGTTATTTTCTTAAGAGATCTGCACCTTCTGATAAACATGACCAATCAGAACCTTCACTTTTTCGCAATCAAGAATTCAAATCCCTCGCCTCCTGAGTCCTGGCAGAAATGATTTGTGTTTGACTATAATTTTTCATGATTTTCCAGTACAATTTTAAATGACAACGCCATATCGGGTTAGTATTTGAAATCTACGGTTTTTTTTCGCGAATGTGATGAATTGAATTTTATTAAATTTTATCATGGATGTTTTTGAGCTGAGAATTCACCTGAATTGATGTAATTTTAGCCAAAAAAATTGGCAGGGAAATTTTCGACTGATTTTTTAATGTTAGAAGTTAAAGTTTATTTAATGTAATCTTTAATATTTCGAGACTTTTTATTAAATTATCAGATTTTAAGTTTTTTACAAATTTGATTGAATTTTTTAGATTAACTTTTTATTGAAATGTCAGGGTTATTTTTTCCATTTGGGAATTTCTTAATAAGTATAATTTTTTTAATTTAAAATTTCGATGTGACATTTTGAGATCACTTCAAGTGATTTTTATGGGTTCGCAAATTCTAAAAACTTGAGAGGGTGCTCTAAGCTTTTCGGGTTGCATAAGCGAGAAATTGATAAGGCAGAAATTAAGTTTTGAATGCGTTTTTTTTTGTTTTAACGAGATAAAATGATAAAACAATGCATGAATATGATTTTAGTACGTAAAATGAAGAAAATGAAAGTATTGAAAAGTTTAATTTGCCAATATAATTTTGATACTGCAAATTCGAAGAAATTAAGAGTTGTTGGCAGTTTTTGCAAGATTTCTCCGGAACTATTGGATCAAATTTGATGAAATTTAGATATGTGATGTAAAATTTCATTTCTGACAGGCTAACAGAGCCCTTTTTTTTATTTTTGCAAAAAAAAATTGAATTTGAAATATTTTTTAGAATTTTGAAAAAAAATAATAAATGAGCACTGTCAGCTTATCAGAAGTGTTATTTTACATCACATATCCAAATTTCATCAAATTGGATCCAATAGTCCCGGAGAAATCTTGCAAAACTCGCTAATAAATCTTACATTTCTTCAAATTTGCAGTATCATAATTATATTAGCAAATGAATCGTTCCTATACTTTTATTTTCTTTATTTTACGTATTGAAATCATATTCGTACATTATTTCATCATTTTACCTCGTTAAAACTAAAAATAAACCGCAATTCAAAACTTAATTTCTGCCTTATCAATTTCTCGCTTATACAACCCGAAAAGCGTAGAGCACCCTCTTAATTATTTTTTAAAATTCATTTCCTTTTTTTTATTTTGAGACTTATTTCGACATTATTTTTACTTCTAAAAATGTAAATAGGTAATTTTTTCAATTTTCTGCCAACTTTTCATTTAATTGATTTACAGGAGCTTCAAGCCTAGAGGCACGAAAAAAACAAACAAATACTCATTATAAATTGATAAATTTTAAAAAATCAGCACATGGGGGTTTACATGTAAGTTGATTGTTAAATATAAAAATCTGCATAGCTTACAATCAAATTAATTTAAGCAGCTTGTTTTTTTTTTTTTAATTGAAAATAGGTTTTCACTTTAGTTTGATTGTCGGAGAGAATGTTTAGTAAAATATTATTATCTTTTAGACAGGAACGGTTCCAGCACAGCGGGGAAGGGGGTGAAACGAGAAAATTGGCGACTAAAAATGTACAAGCAAATAAAAGGGTCATCATAATGTGTAATTTACCAGCTGTACATCATTTTCATGAAATATTTGTCGAATTTAATACACGTCTGGTGGGGTGTATCCCCCCCCCCCCGGTCTTTGGAACATGAAGGAGAAAGTTGTTTTAAGAAAAGGGTTTGATGGGTGAGGAGGGAATGGCCAGTTCTTAATCGGATCATCAGAGTTTCAGAATTTCAGATCACGGGGAAAGTTTTGTGATTATAGTTGGTACAACAAAAGAATGTAGTTTTCCCTTACATTCTCCCACCACAAAATTTAAGAACGTTGAGTTGTGATTGGACGAAATTTGAAATCAACGCGCGTCGTTGGTTTCCGCGTTACGAGTCGAGTAGGGGAAATGTACATTCTTTCGTTGTACGTACTATAGGTACAAAAATTAAAAAATGCTATTTAGTCAGGTCTCATTCGTACATTCGCGTCCCATTCCTGTTAAAATTGATTTCATAATTGATTCTTGTTCTGGACATTAAAACAAAGAAATTAAGCTCGTATGCCCTTTTCCCCCCATCTTCCTTTCCCCAGGGTCCACCCTCCGACATTTCAAACGCGTGTATTGCCTTATCTATGGGTCATAATAAAAAATTTTTTGAACAAATATTGTTCCTCAGCACCTAATCTACATTTTCATTTCTCATCAAAATCCATTTTGGAGCAACTCCTGCTCCCCAAATTTAGAAACAACATGTTTTTGAGAAATTTAAACGAATAGTTTCGGAGTTACGACAAAATTTATTATCACAAAAAGTATTCAGAATTGAATTTCCTTTCTAATGAGCTCTGTCACGACAATTTTCACCAACTTTTCTCGACAGAGTGGACCTCTCCCTCTTCCACGTTTTCATAAAAGTTGGGCCCACAAACAAAATTTTCTCCAAAATGAATCCCGATAATAAATGAAATTATGCATTAGATATTGAAGAACAAAAATGGTTCAATTTTTTTTCATGGGTTCAACTTTTGAGATAAGGGGGAAGGGGAGAGATCCACCCTGTCGAGAAAAGTTGGTGAAAATGGTTGTGATAAAGCCCATTGGAAAGTAAATTCAATTCCGAATTGCTTTTGTGATAACAAATTTTGCCGTATCTCCGAAACTTTTCGCTCAAAATGAAGAAAACGTGATTTTGAAGTTTTCTGAAAACTGTTTTATTTTAAAATTTGGGGGCAGGAGTTGCTCCAAAATGGATTTTGATGAGAAATAAAAATGTATATTAAGTGCTGAGGAATAACTTTTGTTTGAAATTTTTTCATTATGGCCCATAGATAAGGCACTACACGCGTTTGAAATGTTGGGGGGTGGACCCTGGGGAAAAAAGAGCATACGGGCTTAATTTCTTTGTTTTAGTGCCCAGAACAATAATCAATGATACAATCAATTTTAACAGGAATTTCGCGCGGAAGCCTTTTTTTGTACGATTAAGACCTGACTGATTCTTTAATTTTTTTCAAAAAAAGTCATCGCTTTTTTAAATGATAGCATCATACAGAGTGTTCCATGAATCGTCTGCCAAACATATTTTTTTGGATATAACCGGGTACCACTAAAAAAAAAACTTGAGATGAACATGTTGCCTATCTTAAGAATTTAAGGGGCAAATGATGCTTCTAAAAAAAATCACGTCAAAAAATTTTTTGGCCATGGGAATGGATAGTATTTTGAAAACTGAACAAATTTTCACTAGATGACTTTTTGCCTAACTCGAAAATTGAACGGGATACAAAAAAAAATTTTCAAAAACAATTTTTAAAAAATCAACCAATCAAGGGAATGGATAGTACGTTGAAAACTGAAGAAATTTTGTTCTGTGTACTCTTTATGCCTAACGTCGAGAATGAAGGGGCTACGGCTCGCACAAAACACGTGGGCTTCAAAATTTTTTCGAATTTTCCCAATTTTGAATGACCCTTGGCCCCTTTATTTTTGATGTTAGGCAAAAAGTGTACAGGACAAAATTTTTTCTTTTTCCAACGTACTATCCATTCCCCTAATTAGTTTATCAGAAAAAAAAATTTTTTGAAAAAAATGTTTGTAGCCCCTTCAATTTTCAAGTTAGGCAACAAGTCATATGGTGAAAATTTGTTCAGTTTTTAAAGTACTATCCATTCCCATGATTAAAAAAATTTTTTGACGTAATTTTTTTAGAAGTATCATTTGTCCCTTAAATCCTCAAGTTAGGCAACATGTTCATCTCAAGTTTTTTTTTAGTGGTACCCGGTTATATCCAAAAAAATATGTTTGGCAGACGATTCATGGAACACCCTGTATTAGGTACCTAATCTTTATTACACGAAGTAAAATTTTGCATAATTTGAGACTCTGCTACAAAATTTTACAATTTTTTCTTTTCATTCATATTTACATTTATACTTAAATTTTGAAAATTTCATTTGGATTTCCGAATCAGAAAAATTTTTTCGACCCTTGGAACTTTTTTGAATTTTAGAAACTCCAAATCGTAGGATTTTCACGATTTCACCATTCGTAGCAAAAATCAGCCTTTTTTCGATAATCTCACCCTTCGATATTTTTCCAATCCCCGCAAAACGATTGATTCATCTTGAAAAAATACTAATTTTATCAGTTGGAAAAAACTACGACACACATCGTTTCTCCGCTCACTTCGACTTCTACATCCCTCTGGTATTAAAAAAATCGGTACGCACGCTCACGTATAATCTACATTCCATCAAAATAAAGCTCGTACATCCGATCGCAATCAAATCGCACCCCTATATTCGTACTAATACGTAAAACTGTACGGCGGCGAACGAAAACGCTCCTAACGACGTACAAATCATCGCGGCAACTCTCTTTATTAAACCAACCACCCTCCGAAGCCGAAAACCAGACGCAAATCGTTCAAGTTGGCGCCAAATTCTCGAACCGTAGGCCTTGGCAAGGGTTGCAACTCGTACGCGACGAGCGCTATATTACGCTCGGTTGCCGAAATCCGAGTCCCATCCACCTTCTTGGTGTATATGCATAAATCGGGGTCAAGCGCGATGCGATGCCAATGTTTACGCGTCCCGGTGGCTGGTACGGGCGCGACATTGTGTCGACGTCGCAACAATACCGATTGCCATGTTTCCTCTGGCAGCCCCCGGAGTACATGGAAAAAAGGTCATAATGAATACCAAGGTTTGCAAGGCTTTTGCGCTTATTACTGCGACGTGGCTGAAATGTCGAATATTTGGAAGTTTTTGAGTCTCGTTTCGTATACTCGACGATAGACGTGTACTTATTTTCTCCCTTTCCCCAACCCCGGGTCATTTTCTGTCTCTTTCTGGATCTTTTTAGAGCTTAATTTGAATTCGAGTTGGAGAAAAGGATGCATTTGCGAGATAATCGCATCGGGGAGGTGGGTTTAATTACTCGAGATTCTGTTTTAATCAGTTTGGTCGCATTTGACGTCAATGTGCTCGGACAGATTTCATCATTTTGTTCAAGTTCGTTAACCGCGATTACCCATTGAAATAAAATCGATCAAGTCCCATTCCACTCAACCGAGTTTTTCTTTCCCCTTTGCTAAGTCACGACGCGACGACCTTTTAATATATTTAAATGGGCGTTGTTCGCGGCCAGTCCATCGTACCCATGTCCCTTCGAGTGTAATCTGAATTATGAATTTGCTGCGTGCGAGTATCGCGCATACGAGGGAGAATTTCGGATAGGTAGAGCCGGTCGAAAGATCATTCGAATCACTGTCACAAGTCTGTATACCTCGTTCGTACACAAAAAACCACTCCTACTTTCTTCGCCTTAATTAACAACCCCTTGTCTACCTATAGATTGTATCAATTCATAATCTACGTGTTGGCGTATTGTACATCGAGAGCTATAAAAAGAACCTCGCTTCGGTTGCGTGCAGCCTTATAACCTGGTTCCGATAACCCCTTTATGTTTTAGCTGATTTAAGCTGTGCTGAGCTAAATACGAATCGGCAAAATTTGCATTTTTTCCACCGAGTCCGAGAGGGTGTCCGGTTACGAAGAACAAATCACCTTGACAATACAACCCAGACCTTCGAATGATTTAACGATAATCGTGCATGAGATCTGATTAATTTGTGGTGTAACATTGGTCCTGATTTATGATCGTTTTAGGCCTCGAATTGGGTGAAAAATGAAAAATTATATTAATTGGGTCATTGGCGAATAATTTGCGATTTTGCGTGAGGACGTGCGAGAATTTCAGTGGGGAGTCTTTGCGGGGAATTTAATTTCTGTGGGAAATGTGTTTTCGAGTTTGTCCAATGTCACGATAATTGGAAACTTTCGACTTGCAGCAACAACTTTGGATGAGTTTTATTCCCAGGTTAGACGAGGACAATAACCAAGGTACGTGAGAGTCGTGAGAGGTCAAAACCCTTGAAATAAATTACTTCGGTATGTGGGGTAAAATTAGTTTCAAAGTATGGCACTGAGGTGAAGATTGGGAAGAATGGTGATTATCTTCTCAAATTGGGTCTCGAACTTCGAAGAAATGGCAATGATATTATGTGAAGTGAGGCTCCACAATATTTTCTCAGATTTTTGAAAAGTACGTAGTTAAATTATGATTTTAGAATGGTGGAGGTAATAATTAGACCAACAGTTTAGAAAAAGTCGTGAACTGAACTCAAAATTGACTTCCATTTATCAAAAGACGTCTAAAAATCTGTGATAAGGGAAGGTGGGGCAGGATGCACCGACCTAGGCCAAATCTCCTGCCAAAACTATTTAAATTGGCCAAATTGTCTGATTCTTGCAACAAATAAAAGTTCAAACATTTACCTTTCATTTCGCTGAAAAAAATCCATTTTGGTGCATACCTCAACCCTACAGAATTTTTTGAAATTTTTTGTCACTTTTTCTGCATCCTGCCCCACCCATGGGGAAGGATGCTAAATGCAATGGGGCAAGATGCAAACAGCGAAGACATGATGAAAAATCGTGAATTTTTTTGTAAAATTTACTCAAGTACATTCGAGGTGGATACTACAGATTTAAATATAGAAGAGTAATTTTTGAAAAAAGAAGTTCTTAAACTTTTGTATTCATAATTTATGCTGCTTTAGTTGATTTTCTGATTTTTTAGGCAAATTTTTGATATTTTTGATATTCTATCTAAAAATTAAAGCGAAAATGTGATATCCTGGAAAAAATATAACAAAAATATCAATTGGACCATCTTTAGTACCATATGTAACTTTTTCGAAAAATTCGTATTTAAAAACAATGTTTGCATCCTGCCCCATTTTCAATTTGCATCTTGCACCACTGGCACTATTTTTCTTTAACGCAATGTACTGGGAAGAAAATATGAGGAAAATGCCAATCAAATACATCGTTCTATAGGTAAGTAATTGGGTGTAGATTACAAAAAAAATGAACTGATTTTTTTTTCAAAACTTGAAAACATGATATTTCACAAAAATCAAATTTCAAGAATTTTACGAAAATCACGTAAAATCCCATTATTGATAATAACTCATAGACAAGCAATCCGTCAGGTCTGTAATTTTTTTCTGTTTTGTATCGAATGGATACCCATCCACCAATTGCCTAGAAAAAAATTTACCATCACATCACTGACGACAATAAGCCAATTTGCATCTTGTCCCCTGGTGCATCCTGCCCCACCTTCCCTTACACTGAATTCGGATCAATCACGGAAAATCATATTTTTTTAATGGGTTAACCATATCTAGAATACCTACGTATTCAATTTCAAACCTAGAATGATTAAAAACAAGGTATCTATTAGTTATGCAAATCATAAAAAGCACTGCTAAGAATATTGTTCTTTATTTTACGTCGAATAAGATAAATTCACTTATAGTTTTTCTCTACTCTTTCATTTATAAATCAGTGAAAATTATCGAAAATCACTGGAAAACAGTCAGAATTGCAGAAAAGTAATTATTCAGTGAAAAAATTTCACTGAAAGCAATCAGTGAAAAAAATTAGTGAAAAATCAGTAAAAATTCACCGGAAATCAGCAAAATCTTTGAAATTTGCTGAAAAGTCTACAAAATTTTTTGAAAAATCAGCGAAAATCCGCTGAAAATCGAAAAATTTTGCTGATTTTTCCTGTGCTACAATTTCTAACTATTTATCAGTAACTTTTCACTGATTTAAAATGAGAAGAGTAAATTTTTCTTTTGTTTTTTTGTAGACAAGCATATAACAGGTTAAGAATAATAAAATCACCTATAAAAAAATCCTTGTTTTAGAATTGGGGGGGGGGGGGGGGTAATCATCAGCCTCATAGTTTAGAAAAGGTCGTGAAATGTATTCAATTGACTTTCATTAATCAAAAGACGTCTAAAAATCCGTAATACATACATTATTTTAAAAAAATCAAAAAACGAACTTATAACCTTTTTTTTTCAAATAAGTACCTATTAAAGTTTTTTCCATTATTCGATTTATTTCTTATTTGAATAGGTAATTTTAAAAAAACTGATTTTTCTAAGGGGTATTATTAATGATGTGCAAAAAAATACAGAAAGCTTTATAAAAAAGCCATAAAAAAATCTTAAATTTGCTTCAGAATATTTTGCCAGACACCCTGATAGAGTGAAATTGTAATCCTTTGTGGGGAAGAAAGCGAACTATAATATTGAAACTTTTCAAATGAAATATCAAATATGTATGACGACATCTCTCAGGAATTTTTTTAAAAAGAAATTTTGTTTGTTTTACTAAAAGCATCACGAAAACTTTTTTAATGTAAAGTATCTATACGTTGAAACAAAATTATAGTAATTTTCAACTCAAACATTTCTCAATAGTGTGTTAAAAAAAAATTAGAATAGGTAGGCGAATCTACAGAAATTTTTCAAGATTAAAATTAACTACCTATCTCGTCTGATTCTAAAAGAATTTAAACGACGATTTTTCAAAATTTCTCTCATAAGTGTCATAAATATCTAAACTTGATGAATAAATTTTTCTGTTGATCTTTGAATTTCTCATTTAGAAAAATAATTTTTCAATATAGGTACTTTCAATCATCAAACTTGAATATCAGATATTGAGAATCATGAACAGAAAATTTCATTCGTTATTCATGATTTATGATTTTGATTTTTGTGTTAAAAATATTGCAGAATATTCGCATTTTATTTCTTTTTTCCTCGCCTCTTGAAGGGGTGGGGGGGGTCAGCCACCCCTTGAATCCATGACTGGGGAGATGAAAATTTTCAATTCATCAATAAATTTTCCAATTTGAAACATAATTTTCTCTCGTTTTTCTAATCCGAAGAATAACGTTGGACTCTCTCCAATTTTTCCAATTAAAATTGCTGTTGTTCTGAATTTTTATTTAAAACGTCATTTTTCCACATGTCTTTCCTTAATTCTAATTTTTCTATGAAAATTCAATTTTTGTAAGTTTTAGGCTCAGATCGCCTCCTTCACCCCCCCCCCCTCCCTCACTGACTAGGAAAAGTTATGAACTATGTCATGGAGATTTTGATTCGAAGGGGCTTCATTGGTAGCACTGCTGAAATATCATACCATATACTTACCAGAAACATTTTGGCTAGGTACCAATTTCGAGGTTGAACATCATAAGGTAAAAATTGAAAATTTGAAAATTTTTAAACCAAATATTTATTTCAACGTAAAAATTGTCAGTTTTCTAACGTTTTTGATTCAAAAGAAACAAGAATACCTACTACGAAATGTAGGTAGGTACTTAATAATAATTCATCTGTTTGTTTTGTAAAATTTGAAGTTTTTGACGATGAACAAAAATTTTATGCATATAATATTTCATTTTTTTACCCAAGGAAACCAAGGACCTCATAAGTTTTTATTCGTAAAATTCTAAAATTCACTTTCGAACATTCAATTTTCATCGGGAGAAGAAGACAAACTCAAAACTGGCAGTTCAAGTTTTAATGGTCTGGTGCTTGCGTCAAGGACTAGGTACCATATCTCTTTTTGATGAAAATTCTCAAGGAAACAGTTAATGAGGCTTCTTTAGTGTGAGGAAAATTCTCAACTCAAATGACAAAGATTTCCAGTATTTTCTTCTCTCTTTAAATAAGAACACTTGTCAAAAAAGAAAATTCTAGTAATTCAGCAAAATAAAACGTTCATTTCAAAATTTCAATTTCAATTTCTAAAAATGAAAATTTTTGTCATTCCAATTCACATCTGAACCGAAAAAAATTCAACGCCGTAGTCCAACCGACGTTTCCATTCATCGACCATCTCACCCGCCCTTCTTTGCTGCGTCTGCATGCAACCCGAATCAAGCCACGCACTTTTCACACCAGAAATACGATTAGATTTTTTCAGTTTATTCACCTCTTGGGCGGTAGGGAAAAGCTGACACTACTGACACTTGTTCCCAGTCTGTCACATGTACCGGTATACGTTATTACATAAATTACTAAGGATTCTTACCTTCGTACGTATCGAATGTATAATACGAATTGTAGGCCTTGCATAATGTACATAAAACCAAAATGATTAACACCGGGATTTCAAACGACGAACGCATCGTGTAAAGGGGCACCGTATGCCACCTATTCGACCAGCACCTGAAACAATACGCGATAAATTCGGGATTTTGTATCGCACTAATTAAATTACACAACGAGAAACGATCAGTCGAATGAGACCAAGTTACATAGAATGTAGCTGTTTATTGCAAATAAAAGAGCATTCGGATTCGGATGTATACAAGGTCACTTAATTTGATGTTTTAATCTAAAATAATTCTATGGGAGTGGCTCCAACTATCCGGTGCAGTGCGGTGCGGCGAGGTGCACCACGATGCGATTTTTTTCGCTATAAATTTTAATACCTACTAAAAGAATAATTTTAAGTCCGAAGTTTAAAAAAAATTCTTGGAAAACTGAATTCCACATTATTTGTGTGGAATAACCTCCTGAACAACATACTAAGACTTGCATTCTGGAAGTGTCCGGCAACCCTCACAAGAGGGTAGAAACCACCCTCAAAATCAGTTTTTCGTATTTTCCGTCGAAATATAAGGTTTAATCAAAAAATGTCAAGAGTAAAATTTTTCACTACGTTAAATTTCCTACAGAAATGTTTTGAAACTTATTGAAAATTTTTCATTATTAAGCGAAATTGAATGTCTCACAATAAAAAAGACATATAGCAAAAATGGCGTTTTTGGGAAATCACGATTGAAGTTTGAGTGTAATTTTTTTCATACCAAATTAAGAAATTTAGGTGGGAAAAAATTTTCACCTTGAAATTTCATCTTTTTGCTACAAGAAAACAGCTCGCCCATCGCTTTATATCGTTTCTATATTTTTCTACAGTATGACACAGAAGTCTTGGTCACTTGAAACACTTCTCAATATCTCAGAACTGAAAAGAGATACCAAGACGGTTCAAACGGCAATGTGTTCCTGGCGTTGAAAACATTGAAAATCGATAATCAAGCTTTCAGCCCGTCGTAAGGGTGTTCATAAATTGAGAAACCAGTTTGGGTCAAAAAATGGGGGTCCGGGTTTTTTATTGAAATGAAGTCTACACACTGACGCAATTAAAATGTGATATGTTTTTTTGAAACCGGTTCAGCAGTTTCGAACCAGTTGACAAAATTATCCAAAAAAATGGAGATATGAAAAAAAGTTTGAAAAAATTGTAGAGAATAAAAAGACAATCATTTTTTGTTTGATAACTTTTCTTTCATCTTGCAATGGAAAGAGTTGTTGTACAAAAGGTTTGAAGTAATTTTTTCTTATTCAAACCATAACTCTTTTCCAGTGCTGGACGAGGAAAAAATTACAGAACAAAAAATGTTCAATTTTTAATTCTCTACAACTTTTATTTCGAACTTTTTTTGTTATCTCCACGTTTTGATAACTGGTTATCGACTTGGAATAAAAAACCACCTAAAAAACTTGAAAAATTGGATAAATTTTGTACCAGTTTAAAAAAGTGAAGATATAAAAAAAGTTTTGAAATAAAAGTTGTAGAGAATTAAAAACGGAATATTTTATATTCTGTAATTTTTTTCTCATCCATCTATGGAGAAGGGTTATGGCTTAAAAAAGAAAAAATTATACTCGAGTTCTTTGTATTGAAAAATCGTTTTTTTTCAACCCTTCCAAAATGGCTTGAAAATGAAAATTTTTCAAAAAGTTTTATTCGATTTCTGTAGGAAATTTAACGTAGTAAAAAATTTTACTCTTAACATTTCTTGATTAAACCTTATATTTCGACGGAAAATACGAAAAACTGATTTTGAGGGTGGTTTTTACCCTCTTGTGAGGGTTTCCGGACACTTCCAGAGTGAAAGTCTTATAGTATGTTGTTCAGGAGGTCATTCCACACAAATAGCGTGAAATTCAGTTTTCCAAGAATTTTTTTAAACTTCAATCTAAAAATTACTCTGTAAGAAAATTTGTAGCGGAAAAAATGGTGTCGTGACGCACCTCGTTGCACCGCACCGCACCTGATAAGAGGAACCACTTCTATCTCCTAGTAGATAAAAACAAGTTGTTTTTATGATAATTTGAATTTTTTATAATTTTATCGACATCGTAGAAAAAAAATCGTCCATTAAATGAAACTTCTCGAAAAATGGTTAGATACATTATAATTCCTCGGCAAACATAATTTGTCAGTACGACTAATCATGACAGAGTTTTCAACATTGTGTGTATCACATTCTTTGTGCCTATGGATTTGAGAAAACAATTTTGGAAAATTTTCATTATAATTATTTCGATGGAGAGTAAAATAAGCTTTTAAATGGTGGTACTTTTGGATTTTGTACTTTGGATGAATCATTACATTTTTTGTCGCGATGACATGGCATCTTAAAGAAGAAAATTACTCGAATCGATAAAATGATCAAATTTTTTGAAAGCTAATTTCGTAATTTTTAAAATAATTTGTTGAATCTTTCTCAAGTCGTTCGGAAAAAATTGAAAAATGTTTGAAAAATCGAGAACTAGGCGCGAAGTATGTGATTCCCACAACGGTAAAAGCTCTAAATTTGCATCAACATTCAATTGAAGGCGCTCGATTTAATCTGGTTATTCCGATTCCTTCGGAAGTTATTGCTGCAATATTCCATTCAAATTACTGGTCGACTTTTTGGAAGGAACCGACTCATTAATTATTGTGGTGCGGATAAAATTCGACAATTTTCCCCATTTTAGGATGAAAAACTGTTGGTAGTCTATTTTTGTAACATGACGTAATAGAAGTTGCGTAGTTCTTTGTTTGAAAGGGCCAGATCATTCATGAGTCATCTTGTAGCAATATCCGGAGGTATTTTGGGTTTGTTAAAGAGCAGTTCGAAAACTCTCTCTACTTTATGAATGAAAAAAAATTAAATTTTATTCCTCTGGAAATTTTAAGTTGTTTCGATTTTTCTGTATTTGCTATTCCTTTGTAGAAATCAAACGAATCGAATCAGTTGCCAAAAATAATTTTAATGAAAAAGTAAAAAAAAAAGCTCATAATTTATTTTTAGACGATGTCCGAAATGGAGGGTTCGGTTTTCAAAAAAATTAATTTTGATGTTTTTTTTTCAAAATTTTACAAAAAAAATTGAACTATTCTTGAACATGGAAATTTTATAAAAAATATTAGCAGGTGGTATATTTTTAAAAAATAATAAAATGAGGGGGAAAATCTCCAATTTTTGAATGAAAAGTATATCTAATCATGTTAAGTACCTATGCCTTTCATGGGTATCTCCCTTTTGAACAATAATTCATTTTTAGACGTCGTGCTCAAATGAAAAATGGAGGTTTTGGTTTTCAAAAAAATCAATTTTGAATTGGAATTTTCTTGCAAAATTTTACAAAAAAAACTCCATTGCTGAAATATTTCCAAAATAACAAAGGAATTTTATGAAAAATCATTAGTGGGTAATATATTGAAAAAGAATGATGGAAATAAAATGAGGAGAAAAGTCTCCAATTTTTGAATGAAAAATGTAGGTATCTAATTATATTGGAAACAATATGCCTTTCATAGATATTATTTCAACTATCTTTAAAAATAGAAAAAAAAGCAAAACACGAATCGATCCATTTCCACCAATTCCGAAAAAAATCACATTTTACTCGAAAAAAAATTGAATGAAAAAAAAAAGCTCGAGTGGGTAATTCATAAAGCACTTAAATCGTTCGATGGCACCTTTCGGTACAACCCTGTCATACTTTTCTCCTATCGTGAAATGCGATCGTGTGCAAAAGTAAAAATAATTTTTACCTGGATATACGATCCTAAAAATACACCAATTGGTTGTTTCCACAATATGGGACAATGCTGGCACAATATTTACAAACAAAGCCAAAATGTAATGCAAGAGCGTCGGAGAAAGACTGAAATTGAGCCTCCGATGAGTATACCGACTCTATTGCTTTCTCCGTTGCTAACAACATAACTTTTCAGACCATAGCAACGAGTATACGCATAACGTGCTTAGCTGCTTTGGTGCTTACCGCTTTCCACCCGGCTATCGATTGCAATATCCTAAATCTCGCCCGATTGCCGCCAAATTTGGCGACATCACTGGAAAGGCTACTGGATCAGTGGAATTGCCAGCCGCAAAAAATAGGTATTTCGTAATGTCATCGAACGCTTCATACGTTTCACACGCTAGCCATATCCTTCGTTTAATATACATACCAACTTTCTGTCTTAATGGTGGAGAAACTGAGCTTTTTGTGATTTATTTCGAGATATCTCGTGTTTGCGAAGGATTGGCATCGGGTATTTGATTTATTAGCTCTTATTTTGGTCCTTTTTAATGTACGATTGTCTTTTAGGAAAAATGCAACAATCGATAAAACTTTATCGTGCTATTTTCTTCGACAAACGCCATCGTCGAATTCGTTACAAAGCAAACAAATTATCCTTACATGGAAAAATTATTAAGGAAAAACGATTTATCAACAACGTGGAAATACATGTAACCGTTGCCTTATTTGGCCCATATACGTTAGTTTTTTTTTCCTTTTTTAATAAATATAATATCCTTAGATACCCTTTTGCTTGGTATCTGGGTATAATGGCCTGAGTATAACGAAACCTAAATTAATTGCGTGTTCAACGTCTATCAAGCTCGTAATCAATGTGTGAATGAGCTCTCGAGTCTCGAATTTGCTCATAAATGGGTACGAATCGCACTAGTTTCCATTTTTTTACCCTTATCCTGTAGAATTTCGTCGTTAAAAAAGTATTATAAAATGGTTACCGGGGTTTTAGGGAGTACTCGGTTGTGTAATTGTTTTGTTCTGTGTAGTTGGAGATTTTTGTTGGATTGATTACACAGGGCGACACGAATTTTGTTTTTGGGTTCTCATTGCCAAATTTGGGTTACTTTTATGTAACTAATAAAGGAAAAAATATTTTTTTGGCCAAAGTTTGCTTTGGGGGGTGGGGGGCCAAAAAACTGATTTTTCGAGGTCAATAAGCCTGAGCATTACAAAAAAAATTGAAAAAATTGTTTTTTGGACTAATCTTGTAGGAAATTTCACGGCGAATCCAATGCCGCAAACCGCAGACCTCCGTCTCTTTTTCAAAAAAAGTTACAGCTCATCCTTAAAACCCTTAGTTTTCTCTCAAATTTCACTTTTTCGCAAAAAAGGCACAAAAAAAGTGATTTTTTCACAGAATTTTGTAAAAAATGAGCTGTAACTTTTTTTCAATAAGAGATAGAGGTCCGCGGTTTGCGGCATTCGATTCGCCGTGAAATTTCCTACAACTCTCACCATGGTCATTATGGCCTTAAAACCCTTACTTTTCTCTCAAATTTCACTTCTTTGCGAAAAAAAAAAACAAAAAAATGCGATTTTTTCACAAAATTTTGGAAAGAATGAGCTGTAACTTTTTTTAAAAAAGAGACGGAGGTCTGCGGTTTGCGGCATTGGATTCGCCGTAAAATTTTCTACAAGATTGGTCCAAAATTTTTTTTTCAATTTTTATTGTAATGCTCAGGCTTATTGACCTCGAAAAATCAGTTTTTTGGCCCCCCACCCCCCAAAGCAAACTTTGGAAGCCAGGATTGAGCAAGGTGATGTATTTTGATGTCTAGAAACAGAATTTCGGCATGTGAACCCAGACACAGAGCAAAAAAATTTTTTGTCGCCCTGTGTTATTTTTTATTTGGAAAAATTTTTTGATTTAGAAATTTTGAGAGATTTGAATAGGTATTTGAAGAAAACGGAAGATTGATACGTTGGGATTTAATACGAGTGGTATTGAAGTTCAAAATTTCCTATCGAGGAGGACTTCACATTAAAATATTTTCGATTGATTTTTTTTTCAATTGATTATTACTCCTTTGGTATAAAAATAAATTATTGATGATTTAACAAAGAGCGACGCAAATTTGTTGCATCGGAGCATCTAAATTTGCCTACTTGCTGAGTCGAAGGCGTATGAATTTTTCAGTATGTGTAAGATTAGAAATCCCTCGTGAAATACTTATTCGGATCTTTCTCTTCACTGATCATTAGGGTGGAGTGAAAAAAAAACATATCTTGGATTTTGACCAAATTTTGTGAGGTGGTTTACTTTGAATGAAGGACCTCCCAAAAAAAATGAAACCCCTAGGGGCAAGGGGAGGGGAGCAGGAAGTGCTCAAAGTGCACCTCCTTTTGAAAAAAAACACAGTTTTTTGTGTTTTTTAGTCAATAAAAATTGTGCGAGAAGCCTTCGTAGCACTTAAAAGATACGATTTGAGTTTCTACATCTCCCTTAACCATCGCTATCCTTCTCCGATCAAATCTCGGACCACTACCTGGGGCTTGAAAAGTTGCAGATAGCAATATTCCAGTAATATGAAATTTTCACTAAGCTGGAATGATTTTTTTTCATCGAGTAATTGAACAAAAAAAATTTTTCAACCACTGAAAGTGAATTTTGAAAAAAAAAGTTGAAAATTTCATACACCAGTTCAGCCAACAGAAAATCATAAAAAATTGCAAAATTCGGAATTTATATCGACTTTGACTTGATTATTCTTTCACCTGAAAATATTACCTATGTAATTTTTTTCTCGGTAAAAACTCTATTTATTGGGTATAATTTTTATCAATTTTTCAAGATTAACTTTTTTGCTTAAATTTTCTAAAAAATCAGAGAAAAAAATAAATTTTAAAACTTTGAAATAAAAAATTTATCGTTCAAATAGCTTTATAAATTGTACGAGAAAAACATAATTTGACTTAGTTATACTGAATACGAAAATGACGTTGCTTTTTCCATTTGGTCATTTATCTACCACAATTTTGGTTAAAAAATAAAATAAAAAGCAGTTTTTCAAGGAGTTTTTACTGGGAGGTGGTAAGGTAGTGATATAACAGCATTATTACACGAGCGTGGAAAAATTAATAAATTATTTTTCATTTCAAAAATTTCTTTCGTTGGAAATTTTGAAAAGTTTGAACAATTATGGAAATAAAAAATCAAACGAAACTAAATTGTTTAAAAATCAATACGAGCAGTGCCGAAGATTGAAATTTATTTTCAAAAAGAGAGCTGCGCATTCGAAAATTTTCGATTGAAATTTTTTTAACGGGGATGTAACGTCTTGGGTATATTTGAAGGTTTACCGAGGATGACGCAAATCTGTTGCACCGAATCGTCCATGTTTACCTACTTGAGATTCAAAATTATTCGTTCTTCGTTTAAATATTTATTGGTTGTAGGAAAAAAATTGTCTGGTAATTTGGAATTTGCATAATTTACTTGATCGAAGACGTAATTGAATTTTTCAGGAATAAGAAAATGTGTTTACCTATCTGAAAATTTTTCGTGGAATAAGTACCTATTTCTTTTTTTTTGAGTAATGGTCATCTTAGAATATTGGACTTATTTTTTTCGCTAATTTCTCGGAAAAGGAGTCCATAGTCGGTGGATATCTTTCTAGTTGTAGTGAGGCAAGAATCCACAGATACTTTCATGTTCAGAAAATTTTAAAATTCGAAAGGGCCTGTTCTGATAAGGGTCAAAAATGCCTTTGACCCAAATTTAGAGTATAAAACTATCCGAAAAAAATGCTGACCTCCTAATCCCTCCCTTTCTGGAATTATCGCGCACCCCTCCCCCCCCGTCGAAAATTCAACACGCCATAACCATATCTCGGGAAAGATTAGATTAAAAATTTTGAAATTTTCACATATTTTTTTTCTAGGAAAAATTTTCTGTCAAAAGATTAAGTTCCTTAAAAACTCGAAGTTACGAATTTCAGAAAATTATACTTTAATCGATCAAATAAATCACCGATAAGGGTGATCCGCGATTATTGGTGCTAAAATTCATATGAACTATTTTTATGGACTTTTTTCTAGCGCTGGAAGATTGCAAAATTTTCCGGAGGCTCAGAAACGTCTTGAAACCGCTTCCAATCGATCCGGAACGTGGAAAATAAATTATGTAGGTGCCAAATTTAAGGTTTTTTCGTTGATTAAATTAAATTTTCATATTTTGCAGGCCGATGACGTAATTTTGAAATTTCAAAATTCGTCAAAATTGGAGAAATGAACTTCAGCACCTGTAATTTCGGATATGGGGTTCTTTTATGATGCACTTAGGATTTATTTTTGTTTCAGCTGAAAATTTCACTCTGAGTTGGGATACCTTAGGAGGTTTTTTTTTCTTGCAAAGGGCAGATAAAATTTAGCTAAGGGTGTGAATCGAGACGAAGAGGGAGCAGCTGAATTTCAGCAGTAAAAAATTTGCCTGTGGACCAGGCTTGTAGGACCGGACAGAAAGACCGGACCGATAACCCACCGAGGGAGAAAAAATCCAAGACTGCATGGATCGGACCGGACAAGACCGACCATAAAATTTTTACCTGAAAAACATTGTTCAATCTGGGACCCACCACTGCGTTCTTTTTTAAACCAGACCGGAACATTAACCCTTTGATAAATTTTCCATCAAGTTTGACCCAGACACTTGACCCTTTCTAATTTCAATATTAAGACCGGACCGGACCGGACCGCAGACCGCATCAAGAATCCATCGGTCATCGGTCTTTTTAAAAAGAAAATTCTGTTTGCAATTTAATGAACAAGGGCAATTGTTATAGTATTTTTCGCGCTGATCACGAGAAAAATAGTGAAAAAATTCCAGCACGTCGGGATTTTTCATAATATTGGAATTTTTTGTTGAAAATTTGTTTTACATTTTTAATGTAAATTTTGACCCTTGAAGTCGATTTTCCGGGGAAAGAAAGGGTCCTACGAAAAAAATGAATAAAACATAATTTACTTTCTGTAGCGTTCAGTTAGTTTTTTCTTAGCAGGCTTAGTTTTCAAGGTACCTATTTTCAATTTTTTTTTGAAAGTTGAACTTTGAACTGAAATATATCGAAAGCTAAGCGTTCTAAGAAAAAATTAATTAGACTATACGGAAAGGAAATTTTATACTCCACAATTTATCTTATATTCATTTTTTTCATAGAGCCCTTCCTTTTTTCAAAAAATCGAATTCAAGTCAAAAGTCAAAAGTTATAAAAAAATAGAAAAACTGTTCAACAACGTTTACAAAATACCTACCTACTTTTTTGTATTTTTTCAGGTTTTAATTTAAAAATTCTAAAATTATGTAAAAAATATTAAAAAGTTTGGGTTTTTTTGGTTTTGATTTTTTTTTGAGCATGCATGTTGCACCCAATTTTGGAATTGGATAAAAACATATTTGATGCCTGAGCACATAACAGAATTAATGAAAAAAAATTCAGCTGGGATTCTCCCCAAACTTTTTAAATATCTTTTTTTTTTAATTTTAACATAAAAAAATTGGAAAAATGTGAACCGATTTATTTTTTAAATTCCCATACATACTACCTAACAAGAGATATAATCTGTGAAAATTTTCAAAATTTTTCATCTACTCCTTCCAGAGACATCGCGTGTTGAATAATTCTGGAAGGAGTCGGACTCGGAGTAGGAGTTCAAAAATTTGTATGGTTTTATTCTGAATGTAACATTTTGGGTTACTTTTGACCGAATTTGGGTCAAGGGCCATTTTTAACCCTTATCAGAAAAGTCCCTTTAAAATTATTTATTTAAAAAAAAACAATGGATCCGTGTAAACCGCAGAATTATTTTTTCTTGACATGGCGGATCCGTGAAATTCGCAGGATTAATTTTTTCGGTCATGACGGATCAGTCAAAACTATAGGATTTAATTTTCAGAATTAAATTTGAGTCATTCTATGGGTCAGAGAGGAAGTTTCTGAAAATTTTAAAATAAATACCTACCGCACGTGAAAAAAAATAAATACAGAAAGTGTGGTGATTTTTTCGAGGGGAAAAATTCGTTGGACACCATAGAAAAAATTTGACTCTTACGTTAATTCCACAAAGAATCAGAAAATTAAATTGTATTTTAAGCACAATTGAAGTTGACCCAACATCCGATAACCTCTATAAGACTACACAAAATCCCATGAGAAACTACAATGGGTATTTTTCGGACTCTAGACCTAGCACACTAATTAGTCCATCGTTATCTGCTGTTTATATATTGGTTTCTTTTCCCATATTTCTACATATTCGTTAATCCAAATAAACACGTCATCGGTATTCCCACTCCACAGAGATCACTGCGAGAAACACAAAAAGCTGCCAACTGATGCCGGTATAGGTAATCTTTGAAACGCACGTGAGAACACCCGCGATCAAGGTTTTCAACTATCGAACTTGTTTGTTAGGATGGGTTTGAAAAAAAATTCATATCTACCTAGGAAAATACCTATAATTCTATGATTTTTCAGATCGGTTATCTGATAGGTATACGTATGATTGTATATTGTGTAGAATACGACCGGTGTGTATTTGTGACGTCGCATCGGAGCCGGTATATCTTTAACCAGAGGGCAATGTATTTTCCGCCTTATCTCCATCGATAGTTGGAAATTCATTCAAATTTTATTGCCAATTGGTATTAATATAAGAGGCACCAGACGAGAGTGAACATCAATTCGTAATTTTGCAGTTCACAAACCAGTTCGTGATTTGTAGGATCGTCGGATTGTTTTTATTTTCTGGTATTAAAGTTTGAATTATTTTTTCGAAATGGCTGTATCAAAGTTGATTGTCTTTTTGGCTATTTCTATGGCTTTTGTGTTGGTAAGTTGGAATATTTTATTGTTTTTAGATTTTAGATATCGGATTGGTTTATTTTGGATTTTTTCTCAGCTAAATTGATTAGGATTTTTTGAAATTATGGTCGATAATTCAGTGATTCCAAAATTTGAATGATTTTTTATATAGCTTTTTTATCAAAATTCATGAATTGACAATTTTTTATATCATACTTACCGAAAAAAATTCAAATTTGAAAAATAATTTTTTTTACCTAACTAGACCTGTCTATTCAGTTTTTTAATCCATTTCATCTTCGTTTTGAAGTTGAAAAATCATGTAAAAAAATATGCTATCTAAATTTTTATCAATTTTTTCCAATCGATATTTTTTTCTGCGGATTAAAATTAATTAAGATACTCCTAATTAACATTCGCATAATCTTTAATCCATCAATTTCGATTTCAGACTGTTCGTTGTCAACAAGATGAATTTGAATACGTAGACGCCGAAGTTCAAAGAACCGACGACCAAGTCCCAATCAATACGAATGCAACGGAACCTGGTAAGAAAGGATTCGCCAACTGCGTAAAAGAAAAGGTGAAAAAAGTCGTCGACAAAGGAAAGCAAGTTCTCAAAGCAGCCGGTGACGCTATCTCGAAAGGATACAACGATTTCAAAGCCAAAGCGAAGGAAATTGTTGGAAAGAAACAACCAGAAACGTTAGGATCGTCTACTCCATCGGATCTGAGCCCACCAAGTCAGTTTCCAGATTCGAACCCATCATACCCATCTTTGTCACCAAACCAACCATCGCCAATACCTTCGGGGCATCAAGAATCACGAGGATCTGATTCGACAACTGATAATGCAGCCGAGCTTATTGATCCTCGCCAAAGATTCACGAAATAGGTTCCTTTTTGTTTGAAATGTGTGATTTATTTTTAGGTTATTTGATGAAATAATTCATTGATTGTATATATTTTTATCTAAGTTTTTGTATTTTTATTTCGATTTTTAATTAAAAAGATAAGAAATAATTCGAGTTGAATTTTTTCCGACGAGTTGAATCGATTTTTTATTGATATTTTTCTACTACGTGAACTTGGAATTTTTGAGATTAGGAAAACAAAGAAAAAAACCTTGAAATTCTTTATCTATGAGACATTCTACGATCTACGATAGTATGTGTAAAGATGTACATTGTCATTATTGAGAGATTTTTCATACTTCCCTGTTCTCTTCGATAATAAAATTCATACCTAAACGCAGAATCGATCATATGAGTACAATGATTCTCGAAAAAGATGTTTACTAACATTTAGGTACCTAGGTAGAATTTTTTATCTCGTTGAAACGATTAAATTTTTACTTGGGCATTTCTTTTAAACTGCTTTAGATCGAAGATAATTTTTTTTGAACTCGATATTTACCAATTGCGTTGTATGTACGCGTACTTACAGACGACGCAGATAATTTTAACGAGAATCTGATTTAATCAACCAAAGCTAACTACATACTTATTATAAATTCTACGGTTCACTATCTTTCTGCGTTTGAAATTTATTTTATTTTGCTTCACTTAAACCACAATCATTGATGGGTAGAGGAGTGACCTTCACATTCGTGGCACTTTATTATACTATCTGAAACATTAAGCATATTTTCATGCAGAAGATTCGAAATTCAGATAAATTAGGAAGATATGTGGTAAATGATTGGATTCGCGGAGCGAATTAAAATTTATTATTCGCAGAAATCGGAACATGATATCAATTGCGCTATTGATCGTAATAAAAAACTGTCAGTTTTTGAGGTTCTATTCCTTGCCAGTGGCGTTGTCAGAATCGAAAATTGAGGAGGCACACAAGGGGCCGTGAGTTGGACTACTTTTTGCTTTTTCGAAGTGGAAAAAGGGGTATGACTTTTTTCACCTGCTAAAAAGGGAGACTTCTTCCGCACTTTCGTCTCACAAGGGACCCTCACCAACTGTCCGACGCCGATCCACCTGAGGGATTGCCTAGGTATAGGTTTTCAAGGGGCAACGTACAAACTGTGCTTGAAATATCTGAAACGGAGCTGGTTTGGAAGATACAGTGTTGCCAACATTGAAAAATTATTAAAATTGAAAATTGAAAATTTTTGTATTCAAAAATAATTGAAAACTAATATATGTGACCTGGACTACTAAAAGGTACCTATAGTCACCAAAACCGATTTTTCGTTTTTGATCAATATTTATAGAAGAAAGTATGGTCCTTCCAATGACATAAACCGCAGACTCCAGATTTCATTACTTTTGCTGTAAAGTACATTAGTTTTTGCCAAGAAGCTTGATTTTAGACATATTTTCTATAAAAGTAAACTTTGAACTTCCGACTGAAATTCCACGAAAGCATAGCTTTCTAGAAAAAAACTAATTGCACACTACAGAAAGGAAATTTTACGCTCTACAATTTATATTCCATTCATTTTTTCCGTACAACCCTTCCTTTTCTCAGAAAATTGACTTCAAGTGACAAAAGTTTTAAAAATATGTAAAAAAAAATCAACAAAAAATTGATAACTTTCGACACTTGAAGTCAATTTTCTGAGTAAAGGAAGGGTTCTACGGAAAAAATGAATAGAACATAAATTGTAGAGCGTAAAATTCCCTCTCTATACAGTGCAATTTATTTTTTTTCTAGACAGCTATGCTTTCGAGATATTTCAGTCGAAAGTTCAAAGTTCAACTTTCAAAAAGACCTGTTTTTTTGACCGAGTTTTCCTCGGTAAGTTGATTTTGGCCTGCGGTCCCTTTTGGTAGTCCAAGCCACATATGCATAAGGTAGAGGGTGGTATGGAGAGTAAAATTTGTGGTATGCATATTTTGCCTAACTCGACATTTGAAGGGGCAATCGACTTTCAAAAACAATTATTTTGGTAATTAATTTTTGTTCAACTTTTTCAATTCTGCCCCTTCAAATGTCGAGTTAGGCAAAATATGCATACCACAAATTTTACTCTCCACACCACCCCCGACCTTATGCATATATTAGTTTTCAATTATTTTTAATTACAAAAATTTTCAATTTTCAATTTTAATAATTTTTCAATGTTGGCAACACTGTATCTTCCAAACCAGCTCCGTTTCAGATATTTCAAGCACAGTTTGTACGTTGCCCCTTAAAAACCTGTGCATAGGCAATCCCTCAGGTGGATCGGCGTCGGACAGTTGGTGAGGGTCCTCGTCAGATAGATCATAGAATTGTAATTTTGTTCGTGCCCGAACGAAGCGAGGGTGAAGCTTTTTTAATGCCCTAAAACTACATTTTTTCATATCTTAATGCTTTAAAAATCCCTATCTGATGTAAGTGTAATGTAAATTTATAAATATAAGTAGTATAGGGGCCCGGATAGAACACCGATTCAGCTTTCCCAGAAAGATCATTTAGCGAAATATTGATGAAAAGAAACGTATTGCCCGGCGAAGATGCCACGAAAGTTACCTACAATGCTCAAAATATGGATTTAATGACCCGTACGAAATCTAAATTTGATCAAAACCGTCGAACTGAACCGGTCGAAAGTAGTGAAGAGGATGATTTTGTCGATGCCGAGCTTGATCAGCCAGTAATCTGAATTCAATGAATTAAGAAAAAATATTGGTGACTTGCATTGAGGTCATTCGTCATTATTTCAGTCAACTATTTATTTTCATGCTCAAAATGTTTCGTTACCCGAAGTTTTACTTCGTAATTCTTCGAGAATTTCCTGACTGTTTTATTTAGTTACCCAACTTGAATAAACCAGGAATTTCGGATGATTGTATTGAAATACTATTTGTTAAAGTTTTTTTGTACGTACCTAATGTAATCGCTCAATTTTTTTTCGTGTTTGAGCGAAATTATGCCTTTATGTAATGTGTTGAATTTTTGATTAATGTTTCCTTTTCCTTTTTTTTGTACCTTTATGAAATAAATAGAGCAGTTGCTCAGTTCTGAATATTTAATAATGTTATTTTCATTTTTGTTTTGGCCTTAAAAATGGTCATTAGTATCATTTTGTGGGACTTTGAGTCTTCAAACATAAAGAAGATTAAATTCGTGATTTTTTTTTCTTTTCTGTATTCAAACTTGTAAACTTGAATAGCTTCGTCAATTTTTCCCAATGGTGTGACGGTGTGTGTTTTCTTCCTCTCATGATTTTAAACTCCTCCTCCCCCCCCCCTCAATCATTTTACTTCATATAATTTTGTTTGCAAATTTTTTCTTAATTTTTTTCAAATCAAAACTTTTTCGCAACACATAAATTTTGTCTTAAATTTCTTCAACACGAAATTATAGGGCTGTTGAAACTACGTCATCCTTATCAAAAAGTGTGATAAGGAACTGGTGGGATAAAGAAAAAATCATTCATTTCGTATGTATTTGTACGGAATTTTCATAAATTTATCAATTATTGCAAAAAAATGAAGTTTTGTAACAATACTGACAATTGTGAAAATAATAAAATTTGTAGCTAAGAGAAAAAATTCTGTGAAAATTCAAAATTTTCCCACCAGTTCAATTGTGACGTCAGTTTCAACAGCACTATTTCGAGTCAGTTCTTTTTCAAAATTATTTTCATCTCCAGAACTTCTCAATTTTTTTCAATTTTTTTTTAAATTACATTTTAATATACTGAGGGTTAGATTTTTCCAAAACGTAAATTTCTTCAGCACAAATTTTTTCAATTTTTTTTCAGCTCCAACGTTACAATTTGGATAATGTTACAGTGTTGGGAAATCAAGCTATGAAACGAGGACCAAATTTTCGACTTCAAATAAATCGAAAATCATTCATTGTTTGGTATCTCACTCAAAATTAATTCTAGATTTTGAATCAACGTCATCGAATTGGTCGTGAATAACGTAATTTTCAGTTTTCATCTTCGAAATTGAAAGAGATACAAAAATTCAAAATATAAGTCAAAATTTGAACATTGGATTTTTGCTAAAAAAAATTCCACGAGGTTTGAATTTTTTATGATTTTATTTAAATTTTGGAAAAAAGGGCAGGAGGCAGGCAACTGTTTCAACACCGGGTTAAAAATTATTTTCTTGCAGCTCGAAGAAGTTTTTATTTTAGAAATTCAGAAACAAGGATACATTTTATCCAGCCAGATGTGTCAACTTTTAGGCAAAAAATAATGATAATTTACCTATAACAATTTTTCGTAGTAAATGAATTGATCCAATTGATCAAGTTCCTGCCAAACTAAAATGCACTTTTTTTTTCTAAAGCTACATCCAAAAATACGAAAAATTTTTGACATTTCGAAAAATCTACCGAATTTTGATTAAAGTGAAGCAAGCGAACATCTCAAGAAATTAATAACACATCAATCACATCATTATTTCATAATTTCATTTTATTGAAAAAAATCCACCAATCAACAACTCTGGCTTTAAAAAAAATACTTATAGATAAAAAGTACATGCATAGGACAAATTAACCAATATCAAATTTGTTAAAATTTGTTTTCAAGTCTCAATTTCCTCTACATTTCTTTTCAACTTGAACATTTTTCTCAACTTGAAAAAATGTCAAAGAAATTGGAAAATTGATATTTTAATAGTAAAATTACCAAATATTTTGGGTCATCTCAAGTCGAAAAAAATTCTTTATACCTATTTGAAAATATTTGAACTTGAAAAAATAAGCAATCTGAGAAAGCTATGAAAATTTAATTGGAAAATTTTTGGACCAATTAGAAAAAACTTGCTTGGTATTTGGTTGATATTTTTACAAAATTTCAAAGTTTTATTCATTCTACTTCTGAGTTTTTCCAAGTTCAATTTTTTTACAATTTTTTTCTTCCTACTCCAAAAAAGTTCCAGTTTGAATTTTCATAATTTTCTCGATTTTTAAAATTTTTAATCTTCACAAGACGCCGAAGAAAATTAATAATTTATTAATCGAGACATCAATTTTCCAAATTTTTGCATTTTTTCAAGTTGGAAAAAATTTTGAAAAATGAAAACTTGGAAAAAAATTGACAATGAAATTACCTCGAGTGAACTGGCATAAAAAGAACGAAATTTTCCGTCCCACTTGAACAGACTTCGGACTGTCAGACTTTTCAATCTGGTGTGGTTAAAAATTTCGTCCTTTAAATTTCTCATGAAATCGGACTTCCCTACCTAATAATAATTTAAATTACCCTAAATTATAAATACGCACGTTGCTTGCTTGCAAAATTGACCAATAAAAAAACTAGAAGAAAATTTCTTCAAAAAAGGGGAAAATTGTTGCCAGGGGGGGGGGGGTTTTAGGTCAAAAAAGAGTAAATTTCTTGGGCTACCTAGATATTTATTGGGGGGGGGGATAATAATAATAAATACCATACCAAACCTGGATTCTTCGACATTGGACTGAAAAGAGAAAGAATATATTTCGAGTAGGAGGGGGATTAGGAAGGAACCTATACTCTGCGACGGAAAAATGGTAAAATATTTGTAAGGATGAGGGAAAGGATCGGTACTAACCTGCTTCAAAAAAATACTGGACCTGAAAAGGGGAGAAAAATTGTCGCCAAGGGTAAGAGAGTTGTACTTGATTTTAATTACGTTCATCTTCATAGCTCATAATAACGTTCGTCTTCATATTTCTTAAATTATAACTCGAAATTGTCAGTTTCTTAAATTGTGGAAAATCCATGGCCAGCGGTAAGGTGTTTGAAACTGCTTCCAATTGCGTTCATATCGATGATTTCAAATTAAAATCGAAAAAAATTTATTCACCTACCTTGTCACTGAAATGAAAACCAAAATTGATACTTAGGATGAAGAAAAGAGGGGAAAAATAGGTACCTAAAAAATGGAAAACTCAGTATCATTGAATTTGAATATTAAAAATTTCAATCCCAAAAAAATCTACACCCAAAATTTTCTGTAATGACAAAATTCAGCCAAAAATGTAGTCTAGCCTAACAAAAAGAGGTTCCCATTAAGAAAAATTGAGGACATCGACAAGACCCAATTGCCGATTTAGAGCGAGAATGGCATCAGTCCCACGTGCTACGCCGGTGCGTCCAATGGAATGCAGACATAGATTTCACTTCCGTCACGAATGTTAGTCGTGTTATCAAAGCAACGTTCCAAGGGGCCTTCCTGTTACACGCGCGTTTGATTGAAGCCCAAAACGCTGATTTTGATCCCAAACACCCAAAATTAGCCAAAGTGGGAAAGGTAGGACATCATTTTTGATTCAAAAACCCCAGATTTTCTTCCCCAAATTTAAACCCCCCAAAAAATCAAGACAATGTGAAAAAGGTGGGATGCTATCTTGAAATAATCAATTTCCAAATAGACTCCTACACTGATACTACTGAAATTGGAAAAATGGATCAGGACTTTATTTATGGGATGATATGAAAAAGAAGTATCTGGTACATTTGCAAGTACCTCGAATAACAATATCAGCAATACCTATAGAAATTAAATTCGATTTCTCTCAATTTCTGAAATGGAGAACAAAAAAAAGGTCATAGGAGAAAACATGCGCCAATATTTATCATTACACAGTTATCAACCAAAAATAATAATAAATGCAATATCCAGTCGTTTTTATTATGTAAATATGCAGGTGTCGAAGTACGTATAGTAATATTTCGCTAAATGGAAAACAAAAAGGATTGTATGGGAAGGATGAGGCTATGGCACTTCTTATAAAGTAATATATGATCTTCATGAAAATCTTAGAAATGAGGGAAAATTCGCAGCTCTTTTTTCTGCATGTTCGTCAGATGATTGCTTTCCGATAAGTATCAAATGCTTATAGTCGTAGTATCGGACAACAAGGGGAGTTAAGTAGGTACTAGGTAGCCAAATTATAAACCAAAATTCTAAAAATTTTAAAAATTTGGAATTCAAAATCAGAAAAGTGTTCTAAAATGAAAAAATTTAGTCTCAAAAACCAATTTAAAAAAAGCATCACGAATAAATTGAGAAAATAAAAATCTAATAAAAATCGCGATCGAGTATGAGAATCTAATAAAAATCACGATCAAGTATCAAAAAAACGTTATCACGAATAAATTTAAAAAATGAAAATCTAATAAAAATTACGTTCGAGTATTAAAAAATGTAGGTACCAATAAAGATTTTTTTTAGAAATTGGCAACAAAGCTAAAAATCGCAAGCATCGTGCATACACCTATCTATACTAAATTTAAAATAAAAATATATAATTACGTTACCAAACACCATTACTCGTAAGTTTTTGAACCGGATCTTTTCAAATTTTTTTGCTGATGAGACTTCCTCGATGAGCAATTTATTTTAAAGGGATTTCGTTTCGAATACTCGGATTAGTTTTATTTTTTGTGGGAATTTATCGAGATGATAATTTGGTCGTAATGGGTTTGAAATGTGCTATTATTTCGGATTTAATTGTTATTTTTGCGTGCTCGAAATCTCGACGAAATGTAATTGGATTTTATTGAAAAAATGCTCGTTAAAATTTTTTTTAAATATTGTTTGTGATCGTATTTTGTTGATGAACAAAATCAATGTGCTGAAAATTTTTCTAGAGTTGATTCGTTTTAAAAATTAGAAGTGAAAAATTAATTTTAAAAAAAGAAAAAAAAAGAAATTTACTGAGACAGCTCCTGAATAATTTTAACGTAAATGAGATTTCGACGATCCAAGATTTATTCTAAGTTCTACATATTTTTTTCAAATCTCTTTAATTCTGAATTTTCTTCAAAATTGTATCCAATTTTAAAGTTTTTCCAACATTAAAGCATTTTTAAACTACAATTTTCTTAAAATTTATCCAATTTTGATTTTTAAATTGTTTGTAATTTCATATTTTTAAATTTCCCTTCCAATTTTCGAGTTGATAGAAATGTTGAATTACGTGAACATGAAGTAAAAAAATTATTTCACAAATTGAGAATCGAAAAAAATAAGAGGAAAAAATTTTAAAAGGTTTGAGTTGAGAGAAATTTTATAAAACACGAAGATGAAAAAAATTGGAAAAAATCAAAGTTGAAAAAATGTTAAGAACATTTGAATAAAAAAAAATTCAGTGCGAAAAAATCTTGGAATTGAAAAAAAAATTAGTAAGTAATAAAAATTGTTCAGCTTTGATTTTTTCATATTTTTAAAAATTTCTTCCATCTCTAAAATTGTTTCCAATAATTTTGAATTTTTTTCAACTATAAAGTTTTCCACTTAAAAATTGATTGAATATTTTTTCAATTTCGAATTCTTTAAAGAAATTTCCAACTTCATGTTTTTCAGAATTTTTTCCAAATCAATAAACAATCTGAAGAAATTTTAAAAAGTGATAAAAATATGAAGTCAGAGAAAATTGAAAAAAATCAAAGTTGAAAAATTTTCGAGTAAATTCAAATTAGAAAAATTTAGAGTTGAAAATTTTTGTACTTGGATCGTCAAAATCCCATTTGAGTCATAATTGTGTTCGATGTTTCATTTGTTAACCTAAAATTGTGTTACATTTGGCAACGTTTGTGATTTATAATTTTTAACGATAATTTTTCAATGCAAAATATTTGAAAATTTACGTCCAAAATGAGTAAAAAATGAAAAAAATTAATGGTTGATGAAATTACCTCAAAATTTGACCATAAATTGGAAAAGAATCGCCAAAATATACTTTCGCGACAAATTTTGAAAAATTGCAAAAATTTTAATTTCTGAGATTAAATTTGTAAATTTAATGAAAATTAGTAGACTAGGTACTAATCGATAAAGTAAATCAAATGTAAAATGGACATTTTTTTTAAAAAAAAATTCATTATTGCGCCATATTTTATGATGATTTTTGTTTTTCACTTGAAAGTTTGTTAAAAGTTGTTTGTGTTTTTTTTTCAAATTATCTAGCTCAATTTTCGCTGTACTTTCAACATTGTTACTCTTTATATATTTTAGTTTCGTATTCTACTTAAATATGGTCGAATTTCTTATTCTTGTTACCTTTTAATGAAGCAGTAAAATGAACCTAAAGTAGAGAGCTGGTTATCAACGAATCATCTCGCCATGTTCTTTCATCAGTTTATATTTCGTTTGTGATCCATGGGATGATTTGTCGATAACAAATCAACAAGTTTAACTTTTACCATAACTTTTTAGTGAGAATTAAAAATTAGATATCTTTAATGTACAATTAGTCTATATACGCTGCGTACACCGAATGGCAAGAAAAATTATATTTAAGATGCATTTTTGTATAATTTTTTTTTCAAAGACATGGTCATTTTACAGAGATAACCTAGTCATTGTTGTAAAATGTACCAGATGTGAAACTTTTTATTATCGGTAAAGTTTTTCCTCTTGTTGACATAACGCTTATTGTACTGTGTACGTTGAAACTTTTTGTAGACGGTTCGATGTAAATAGTAATTTTTATAGCGTATTTAATTTATAGTGTTAAACTGAGATCACATTGGAGCATTTTCTGTTCTGTTTCCCGGTTCCCTGTTCCCTGTCCTGTGCCCCCCCCCCCTGGATTTAGACATTTCTATAATACGCATTACGTACTTAAATATGCGTTAATATTGCATTTTTTTTTCTTTCTTTTGTATTTTTATTGTCGTGTTTTTTTTTTCTTTCATTGTGTAATGATTTAGAAGTTCTTTCTTTTGTGTTTGTGCCGTATTTTTCTTTTTTTTATCTGCGTGTACAAAAATATTTATTGTATTTTATACTTACCTATTATATTTTGAAATTTGTGATTCGAGTTTTTTTTCTTTACTTATTTTTCTTCTCTTTATGTCTCAAAAAATACATAAATTATTTTGTATTATTTAATATTTTTTTTTCTTTTTTATTTTAATTGATATTCCAAGATTTAATTATGTAAATAGTATATTATTTAGTTATTGTATTATCGGTAATAAAATAAAGTTGAAATTTTTTCAGTTCTTTGTTAGAAATGGTTATTTCTCCGTTGAGTGTTGTTCCTATGCTCGAATGAATATCGCCATTGGATTCCTCGTGCTAGAAAACTTTTAGTAATCAAAGAGTTATATCGATTCAAGTTTTTTTTCAGACGTAATTTTCTCAACTCAATTTTTTCTCTTTCAATGTTCTCAACTAAAATTTGTTTTCTTCCAATTTTCTCAACTCAAAATTTTTCATATGTAATTTTCTCAACTCAAATTTTGCAGCAGCACAATTTCTTTTCCGAGTTCTTATCACGTAATGGCACAAGTTATGAAAAGGAAAAAATTTAGTCGAGGAAATCGTCATTTTTAAGGCCAATTTTGGCCAAAATTCAAGAGTCTTGAAAACTCGCGAATGGTGTGTTGAGGATGAAATTGAGGGCCAGTGCAAAAAATGGACAGCGGTTTCGGAATTAGCGACCTCGAATTAGTCGAAAACGACACCTATCTCGATTTTTCTGAAAATCATCGAAATCCGAAAAAATCAATGAACTAACCCCTTCTCATTTTTTTAAACCAAAAATTTTTTTGTCACCGATCGACGTGCGAGGTGTCTAGGGTGGGGTATTCTGACCCGGCGAATCCAACGCCGTGGTCGATTTTTTGCCCCAACTTGTTTGGATTAGAAGAAAATGGCAATTTTTTGTGAAATTTAATTTCAACAGACTTCTTGGATTTCTTCGGGACCTCAAATAATCAGTCACCTCGATTTAGTCATAAGTATTTGACTTTAATTTTCATCACGTTTAGCTTCAAGAACATCCAAATAATTAAATTTTTGAAACAGGCAGAAAAAATACACGATTGTTTGGCTTAATGTAATATTTTTCAATTATTAAGATCCTCGCGTGAAGTTTGAACGTCTTTTTATTTCATTTATTTACATGCTGATTAGATTTTCTGTTCAACAAGTGCGAGGAAAAAACGCTTATTGGCTGAATGAGTCGATAAATCGGATATTAAAATCTATTTGGTAATAAGTTACAAATTACAAATAAACAAATAAATAGATCGAATAATCGAAATACAATAAATCTCATTTATTTTTCAACAAAGCTAGTGTAAAAAAATAAAAATGCTTACGAAGCAGAGCAATTTTTAAATTTTAATACGATTATATGGAAATTGGAACTCCGAATCGGTCGCTTCGAGGAAAAAGGAAAAACCTCTTGATCCGTTTTCACAAAAACATAAAATTACCAATGTAAATTAATTCTAAATAAGAATCATAAAATTAGATACCTAACATAAAAAGAAAAAGAATACCTAAACAGATTGGATGAGTTGAAAAATTTGTTCAAAATTTTTCCCAACTTGAAAACGTCAGATATTGGAAAATTGATCATTCAATCGTTAAATTATTAGGTATCAAATTTTTCAGGTCCTGTCGAGTCGAAAAAATTCAGAATTTATTTAAATTCGGAAAAAAGTAGACAATCTAAGAAAGCTATGAAAATTTTAACTGGAAAATTTTTGGAGAAATTGGAAAAAATTTGCTTAGAATTTGGTTGGTATTTTCACAACATTTCAATGTTTCATTCTTTCTGTTCAAAATTTTCCGAGTTGAATTTTTGAAAAAAAATTATATGTAGTTCAAATATTCATAATTTTCTTCATTATTTTTTTAAAAAACTCAACAGGACGTTTTATTGTTATTTAAAAAAAAAATTTTTTCAAGTTAGGAAAAATTTCAGAGTTATTTTTCCGAAATTGATTACGAATATACTTACGTGATGATGAAAACGGATGAGCGATAAATGATCGAGGAAAAATACTCGCAGAAAAATGAAATTATTAGTAAAATTTTGGCAAAAAAAACAGAATCAAACCAAGTTGAAAGAAAATAAAATCATAAATGAATGGATCGAATAATCAAAAATACAATAAGTATACATCTCATTTTTTTTCAAAAATAGAACGAATGAAAAAATTTTTGAAAAATATTCAAAATTTTTTTTATTTTTTATTTGTTTCTACTCCGCTGGACTTTCATTTTTTTTGATTTTTTTCAAGTTAAGAAAATGTTTAGAGTTGAAAAAAAAAATTGAAAAGATTAAAACTTGAAAAAATGACGTGTACCTAATTGCCTAGAGTGAATTTAAATAAAAAGAACGAATTTTTCCGTCCCACTTTAACAGACTTCGGACTGTCAGACTTTTGAGCCTGGTGTGGTTAAAAAATTCGTCCTTTTCATTACCCATGAAATACGGATGTGCCCTACCTACTAAATTATTAAATAAATTAACCTAAATTATCCGTATGCACGATGTATACAAAATTAACCAACAAAAAAAAACTACAAGAGTAAATTTTTAGAAAAATGAAAAATTGTTGCTAATGTGGGGGGGGGGGGGGTTAAAAAAGAGTAATTTCTTGGGCTACCTAGACATATTGGGAGAAAAATGCATAATAAATACCAAACCTGGATTCTTCGACATTGGGACTGAAAAGAGAAGAAATTATTTCGAATAGGAGAGATTAGGAAGGAACCTATAATCCGCGACGGAAAAGAGGTAAAATATTTGTCAGGATGGAGGAAGGAATCGGTACTTACCTGCTTCAAAAAATACTCGATCAAAAATTATATTATTTAAAAAAAAATTACCAAAAAATCATCAAAAATTATCAAAAATTCATTTAAAAAGTATCAAAAATTCATTTAAAAAGTATCAAAAATTCATCAAAAAAGTATCAAAAATTCATCAAAAAAGTATCAAAAATTCATCAAAAAAGTATCAAACAATTGTGTTTAAAAAAATGTATAAAAAATTTAATTTTTTTTAAAAACTAGAAATTGAAATTTTCTTGAATCGGGTGTTTGAAACTACCTTCAATTACGTTTCGCGTAAATTGAAATTAAAATCGGAACAAATAATGTTCACCTACCTCGTAATCTTCTGCTGAAATGAAAACCGAAATTATCACGTTGGAGAAGAGATGGATTAAACGGGTAAAAAATGGGAAAAAATTGGAAACGCGCATTAATTACAATCAAAGGTCGTTAGGAACCCGGATCATCCCACCCACTTGCTCGTTTCATTTTCCTGCATGGCCTGGGATGTTGAAGACAACAAAGAGGCCGCTTCACACAACACACTCCTTTCTTACCCAATGTTGCGTAGAACCTAAGGGGGTAGACTACAACATTGTAGACCGCGGCAGCGCCTGGTCATCGAGGATTTTACCCCTCTTTGGCAGGCCGGAACTGTAAACCCCATACCGCGGGCCGCGATACGGGCTCCCTACGGTGCTAACGACTCCGGAATCCCACGCACCCCCTTCGGTTACCAACGAGCTGTTCATGATCATCCGATCCAACCTGCCATGGAGTATAGAGGGGTGAGCGAACCGGTTATCGGCAAGCGTATCCGTACAACAACGCCAACGATAACCCTGGCATTCGCAGTGGATTCCTTGTCTCCCCATCAGCGAAACACCCAGGGAGCAGACCCTGGATTCCTGAATCTCTGATCTGCGAAAGCACCGGCTACTCCAACGTAATACTTTCCTAATGAAAGTTTTACTATGGTTGGGGGAGTCTAACCAGAAGCCCAGAGATGAACCCGATTAAATTTTGCATTACCTACCCATTACCTATAGACTCGACATTGGACAGACTAGAAAGAACTTTTCTCCTTAACTACCTAATCAAAAAAAAAAACAGCAGACAGCCCTACTGTCCTCACACACTGAGCACCTTCAATCTTCAAACCTTTGACCAGCGATTCGAACGAACTTTAATCGTAATTAATGCACGCCAAATGGATCAGGATTTTCTTGTAGGATAAGTAGAGAAGCAAAAATCTTCATAGGTGCACTTTGCACAAATTTCCTGAAATGGAGAACAGGGGTAATCATGTAGGAAAAAAAACATGCGCCAATATTTTTTATAATTATTCATAATTACATATTATTCAAAAACAATGCTGAAATTGAAAAAAAAAAGGATTTTGTGAGAGGGATGAGACTAATGCTGAAATGGAAAAAAAAGAATTGTGGAAAGGGATGAGAAAATGACGCTTAAAATTGTCCATGCTTCAAGTGTATATGCCTATTTTCAATACACTTTCAAAAACCTTTTATAAATTTCCTGAAATGGAGAATAAAAATAGTCATTTAGGAGGAAACATGCACCAATATTGTTCGTCAATACACAGTTATGAACCAAAAATAATAAACACGATATGCCATTATATTAACAAGCAGTCATCAGTAGTAATTTCTCTGTAAATGGAAAACAAAAAGGATTGCGAAAGGAATGAGACAATGGTGCTTAATTAAACAATGATGATACACGATCTTGATGAAAATTTTCCAATAAATACCAACTGCTCATAGTCGTACGTAGCATTCACCAACAAGGAGGGTTAATTAGGTGCTAGGTAGCCGAATCATGGGCCAAAATTCTAAAAATTTTAAAAATTTGGAATTCAAAATCAGAAAAGTGTTCTAAAATGAAAAAAAGTCTCAAAAACCAATTTAAAAAAAGCATCACGAATAAATTGAGAAAATAAAAATCTAATAAAAATCGCGATCGAGTATGAGAATCTAATAAAAATCACGATCAAGTATCAAAAAAACGTATCACGAATCAATTTAAAAAATGAAAATCTAATAAAAATTACGTTCGAGTATTAAAAAATGTACCAATAAAGATTTTTTTTAGAAATTGGCAACAAAGCTAAAAATCGCAAGCATCGTGCATACACCTATCTATACTAAATTTAAAATAAAAATATATAATTACGTTACCAAACACCATTACTCGTAAGTTTTTGAACCGGATCTTTTCAAATTTTTTTGCTGATGAGACTTCCTCGATGAGCAATTTGAAGATGAACTTCGTCGAGTCGTAATTGAAGCTGAGTAGGTACTTGAAAATATGTCATCCTTTTGTTTAAATCTGAAAAAAAATTAAAATTAAAAATTGATTCGAAGTAATAAGAAAATTCAGTCTAAAAATTCAGTTTACCTCGTTCCAATAATGAAAATGAAATCCATTATGCAGACTATAATTGACCAATTTGTTCTTTTTTCTCGAGCTCGTAGAGTAACAGCCAAACATTCATTATCATTTGTCTGCAAAATAGGAAAAAAATGAAAAATTAATTTCACAAATACATATTGTATGTACGAGAATAAATTTAAAATAGCTAAATAGCCTACCAGCAGCTTTCAAATCAAACTAATTTCTTTCGAAAACGTCATGATAATTTCCATCAATATCGAAACTGAATTTGTTTTCTTGCCAACTCATAACTTGCTGTGTATACCTTCAGTTTGGATTTTTCTATAAATAAAAAAAAAACCATTAGTACTATTGACAAATATAGGTAAACAAAATTAATTAATTAGCAAGCAACCAATTAAATTTTAAAAAAATCAACCAACGACTTTAAAATCACAATGAAAAAAAACTAGCTTAATAAATGAAACCAAATTTACGAATAAATTATTACAAATTTTAACAAAATGAAATTGATAGGTACACCAAAGATTGTATAAATTCTTAATTCTCAAAAAATATAATTTTCAAATTGGGAATAAAAATCAACAAACAATCTTAAAGTCGAAGAAAAAACAATTGCTAAAAAATAAAACTGAATTTACCTAGGTACTGATATATTGGTCAGGTACCTAAATTTTTAAAAATAATTCAAATTACCCAAAAAGAAATCTCGAAATCGCGAAATAAATTGATCAAATAATTTTTGAAAAATAAAATTAACCAAAAATCAAAATTTTGAAAAATAATTCAAATTACCCAAAAAGAAATCTCAAGATCGCGAAAAAAACGAATTTACCAATAAATTGGTCAAGTAAATTTTGAAAAATAAAATTAGGTAAGTAGGTAACCAAAAAAAAACAATTGTGAAAAAAAAAACAGAATTTACGAATAAATTGGTCAAGCAAAATTTTTGAAAAATAATTAAAATTCACCAAAAAACGACTTCGAGATCAAAGCAAAAGTAATACTTACAACAAATAAACCTGAAGTTTAGACAGAATTGGTTAAATTTTGACAGAATATCAACACTGACCAAAAATTGAAAAAAAATACCAACATCGTATCAAACAAAAATTAGCAAGAGTAAATTTAATAAAAATGCTCGAATACCTGAATCGTTTCAACACAGGTATTAATCAGAATTTAAGATTACACAAAAATATCAATTTGGGGAAAAAATTAATCCAAAAATGAATGAACAAATTTTCACTAGCCAATAAAAAAAACTTTCGAGCATCGAAAAAAATGAACTGACGAAACAATATGGGGTTCTTGTTGAAATTTTCTCAAAAAATAAAAAGGAAAATAATAAATTACCAAAAACAAATTGACGAAAAAAAACGAAAATACCTAAATAAGAATACTTACATCGAATATCGAGAAATTCATTTGAGACAATTTTAACCAAAAGTGACGAAAAAAAACGAAAATAAATAAGAAAAAAATCGAATATCGAGATTTTTTCTGAGACAATTTTAACCAAAAATTAATAATTATCTATTTAAAAAATTGAAATTCAAATGAGATTGAAATGAGCGCGAAATTTTGTGAAATAATACACGTGAAATATTCTACCAACATAAAAATCGATACATAAAAAATCGAAAACAAATTGTTTGAAAAATGTTTGAGAATATAAAAGCAGAACTCACAATTTATGGTAACGAGTTGGAATTCTTTTCATATGATGTGCAGTTTCTTCTTGAAAATCATTCTTCATATCAGGTATCGGTAACTAAAATTTGAAGGGGAAACCGATAACGTGACACTGAAATTTAAAAACAGAATTAAAAAGAAACGAAAAAAATTGAACAAAGAGAAAATCTACCTATTAGAGAAATTTTGAAACAAAAATTAACAAAAAAGTATTATCTAAAAAAATATTTGAAATCCAAAAAGTAAATTGAAATAAAAACGAAATTTAATGGAAAAATACGGAAGAGAAATTTCTTATAATGTACACTAGGTAGTAGGTACATAAATGAATCAAAATTTTACGAAAGTGATTTTTTCTTTTTAAATTTGAAGCAAATTGAAAATTAGATTATCCATAGAAAAAATAGAAATTCAAATAAAATGGAATGAAAGAAACGTGAAATTCAATAATAAAATGAACGAAAAAATTTCAACAATAAAAAATTACAGAATAATTTAAAAAAATACAAAGGACTCACAATTTAAGGATGTTGAAATTCTTGAATGAAACCCAAACTTTTCCGAAAATCATGAAATCTTCATTGCAAGTAACAGTATCTAAAATCCGAATAGGCAGCTGGTGACCTGACACTAAAAATCGAAAAAAAATTAAGAAACAAACAAAATTAAAAAAATTGGATACCATAATAATTCGAGAAACTTTGAACAGAAAATGAAAAAAAAGTAAAAGTGAATTTCGAAGAAAATTTGTAACAGAACCAAAATTGTAATTGAAAATTTTCATTTCCTTCTCACTATCTGTATACCTAATCAAATTTAAAATTTTGCCTAAAAAAATCAAAAATGAAAAAAATTGCCGAAAACAAATCAATTGAAAACCAAAGAATTTTAAAAATCCAAAATCATAATTCAACAAATTGAAAAATTTGAAACAAAAGTGATAGATGGATCATTCATCAAAAATAATTGGAATTCAAATTAAATCGAAATGAACAAGAATAGTAAATAGTTTAAAAATGAAGGAAAAAAATTCAACTCGGATGAATAATTGAAAATAATTTACCGAATAATTCTTCAAGACGTAAGTACAACACAGCAGAATTCCTCATGTAATGATGTCGAAAATCTTGAATGAAAATCCTTTTTGAAAATCAAAAAATCTTCATCGGAAAGTATCAATATCCAAAATCCAAGTGGGCAGCCGATAACTTGACACTGAAATTTAAAAAAAAAAAATTAAGAAACGAAAAAAATATCAAGTTTGAGAGTTTTGAACTACAAATTTAAAAAAATGATACCTAGTGAATTTCAAAAAAAATTTGTGAAAAATTTCATTTAGTTCACGCTACGTACCTAATCAAATTAAAATTTTGTCGAAAAAATCATACCTAAATTTTAAAAAATCACCGAAAATAAACCGATTAAAAAAACAGAATTAAAAAAAATCAAAAATCATAAATCAATAAATTTTTGAAAAATTTTAACCAAAAAATGATAAATGAATTATTTATTACTAATAACTGAAGTTCGAATTGGAAATTGAATTTTAAAAATGCACGAAAAAAATTCAACACGAACAAACAAATAATAATTGAAAATAATTACCGAATGATTCTTTACAGAATACAACAAAGAAGAACTCACCATGTAATGTTGAAATTCCTATACGAAAATCCTTTTTGAAAATCAAAAAATCTTCATCGGAAAGCATTAATATCCAAAATCCAATTGGGCAGCTGGTAACTCGACACTGAAATTCAAACATAAAATTAAGATACGAAAAAAATATCCAAGTTAGAGAGTTTTGAACCACAAATTTAAAAAAATGCAAGTGAATTTCGAAAAAAAAATTGTGAAAAATTTCATTTAATTCACACTACGTACCTAATCAAATTGAAATTTTGTCGAAAAAATCATAAATTAAAAAAAACGAAAATAAAACAGACGAAAAAAAAGAAAACATTTACCAAAAAAATCAAAAATGAAAAAATCACCGAAAATAAACCAATTAAAAAAAATGATTTAAAAAATCCAAAATCGTAAATAAATAATTTTTGAAAAATTTTAACCAAAAAATTATATTTGAATTATTTATTACTAATAACTGAAGTTCGAATTAGAAATTTAATTATTTTAAAAATGCACGAAAAAAAATTCACCACAAATAAACGAACAATTGAAAATAATTACCGAAAAATTCTTTATATAAATACAATAAAGCAAAACTCACCGTGTAATGTTGAAATTCCTATGCGAAAAGTTTTCTCGTTAATCAAAAAATCTTCGGTATCCAAATTTCGAGATGGCAGCCGGCGACGTGACGCTGAAATTGCTACCTAATTAAAAGCTATTTAAAAAATTAAAAATGATTAAATATTAATACCTATATGGAATTAATACCTCGAAACCTCAATAAGAAAAACCAACCAAAGACTGCACAGGCCTGTGTATTTTCCCTACACCAAAAACCAAAATCAAAACACCTCAAAAGCCCCAAATTCAAAACCACATCGAAATTAAAAAATTCCAGACCGAACTACCAACCCTAAAAATTCAACCAAAATTACGATAAAAGCCCCAAATTCAACAACCACATCGAAAACGAGACGAAACAACGACCAACATGAAGTAATTAAAAGAAAAAAATCAAACGAAACGACCGACACCGAAAAAATAACAAACGACACCAACATTCGAGAATATAACCATCTAGATCCTATCACCAGCCAGACCATCGAAGAAATGAGCAAGATTTTGAAATTTGAAAATCACACAAGCAGCACCACCAACCCAGCTGATCACCTCAATACTCAAAATTAAACCTCCAATCAAAATTCGAAAAAAAATTGGTGACGTAGAATAAATCTCTCTGATTGGATCCATCCCACAATTTACTTCTCCCACTTTTCCCCTAACATCTTCAAAGGTACAGTGAAAAGGTTTAATGAAAGGATGACTCATTGAACAAAAACTCCAACAGGATGACGAATACTTAGGTAGGTACCTATTTACGTGTTAGGTTTTTCCAATTCTGTTCATGAAGCTATTCAAAAAAGCAGATAACAAAAGATGCAAGTATTGAAGACCGAGACATGGCCAAATAAGGCATTAAATTTTACAAGGGTGACGTCACGAACTAAGTCATTTTATTGTGTGAGTGTTATAAAAAGATAAGTCGGCTTTGGGCAGGTGGTGAAAATTCCTTTTGAATATCGATGAATAAAATTTTGAATCAGGCAGAGAGCGACTAACAAGCATTTTATATTGTGTGACTGTGTGAGGATTACAAACATAAAACGAGACTGATAAGACATGACCAAATAAGGATTTTTATTGTACCTACACTACCTACTTACAGGGTTATAAATCAAACAAGCCTTTTAATAGGTGGTTAAAAATGTCACGGTGACTTTCGAATATTGAATAACATTCCAATTCGAGGAAGAGACGTGACCAAAAAATGCATTTCATATTACAAGGATAATAAAAAAGAAACAAGTAAGGATTTCAGACTTCTCAATGTGAATTTCGATAATAAAAATTCCAAATCGAGGCAGAGAGGTGACTAATGCTTAAGAACTGTGACGACATGTCCAAATAAGGCAATCTTGTGCAGGGTTTTAAATCAAACGAGTCTATTTTTGACAACTGGTTTAAAACGCCAAGATGAATTTTGAATAATAAAATTCCAATTCGAGGCAGAGAGGTGACTAACAAGTATTCTATATTTTATGAGGTTTATAAAGATAAGACGAAATTGAGATATGACGAAATAAGGCATTCTATTGTACAGGATTGAAAATCAAACGAGTCTATTTTTGACAGATGGGTAAAAATTCCAAGAAGAATTTTAAATTATAAAATTCCAATTCGAGGTGGATTTTATAGTATGAGGGTTTGAGGGTAATAAAAATTAAATCAGTCGGAATTTTAGACTTTCCAAGGTGAATTTTGACGAATAAAATTTCAAATCAAGACTGAGAAGTGATTTATGAATTATGACTCATTGTATTGCACAAGAGTTGGTTTATAGAAAAGAGACAATTTTGGACAGGTCTGTATGGGTCTTAGACAGGTTTTGAAAAATTCCAAGCTGAATTCGATAAAAATAAAATTCCAAATCGAGATTGAGCAGTGATGTAATGACTCATTGCATTGTATACGGGTTGGTTTATAAAAAAGAGACAATTCTGGACAGGTCTGTCTTGGTCTCGGGCAGATATTGAAAAATTCCAAACTGAATTCGAATTGAAAATTTTTTCTGGATTTTCGAAAACGCTCACAATTTTTCAAAAACTGGTAAATTTTCTAAGACAAACAATTTTCCAAAACGAGGAAAATTTTCCAAGATGTAAAATTTTCTGGGAATTATTCAAAAATTTGGACAATTTACCAAAAATAGATTTTTTACACATTAAACAATATTCTAAGAATAGAAAAATTTTCCAAGAATTTTTAAAAATCGGAAAAAATGTTTATAAATTAGAGAATTTTTTAAAACTTGGACAATTTTTTTAAACATGATAATATTACGTAATTCTTTCAAAAGAAAGACAATTTTTTGAAAATTAAACACCAAAAAATTGGACAATTGATCCAAAATTGGATGAATTTTCAACAATTTGAGAGTTACACTAGCAATAATTTTTCGAAAACAAAGGAGTTTTCAAAACATGGACGATTTTTTAAAAATAGAAGCTTTTTCAAAATTTGATGATTTTCTAAAAATTAAAGAATTTTCCTAAGCTTGAACTTCGTCCATAAATTAGAGAATTTTCTGGAACTTGGAAATGGAAATATTGTCTAAAAATTACACGATTTTTCAAAAAGTGGTCGATTTTAATTCCAAAACGTTGACGATTTTTCGAAGATTGAACGATTTTTCAAAAATACCTATGTACCTACATAATATGTACTTTAAGCTCAAGTAGATATGTCTTTAAAAAAATAGAAACAAAAAAGATAGGTATTCAAAAAAAAAGGAAAGCATTTCATGAATCAATAGAACCCCCTCCTCCTCCAACCCTGCATTTTACAGAGACATCTCAAGATTAATTAATTTTTAATTTTTATCTAAAGTTTTTCAAATTTTGAGCATTATATGCGAGAAGAAATAACCAACTGAAAAAATTCTGGATTCACGTACTTATAGCGAGTTGAAATATCACGATAAATACTTTATCCTCGATCATTTTCATTCTAATTTGATCCTTAAAAATTCATTTTTTCTGCCAAATTTTTTTCAATTATAGTTAAAGAAAATCGATGAAAAAAATTAGACTTGAACATAGAGTAGATATAAAGGCAAAATTTTACCAACTGAACATTAACCTGACATTGATTTTTCGAATTTGTCATTTTTCTCTTCGATTACGATAAAAAATGACATGAAAACCAGCATTGAGTTTTTTTTTTCGAGAATACCTCTGCTACAAAAAATCTGAAAAATTCAGCAATTGTACCTACAGTTTTTCGTGATTTTCGGTCCTTAGTTCAAAGAAATGACAATGACCAAAACTAAATAGGTACATACCTACCTATCTCATATTGCTCAAATACCTTTCAATTCTCAAAAATATTCAATCTGCTATTAAAACATTCGTTTAAAAAACAACCATAGTTCATTTAAAAATTCTGACTTCAAAGAGTAATTTTGAAAAAAAAATTGTAGGTACCGAAAATTTTTTTACAACGATACTTTTTTCTCGGTTAAGCAAATGTTTCTGTGAGGAAAGTGAAAGTGAAAGTGAAGAAATGAGTATTTCAGATTCTGAGTAATGAGACTACTAAACACAGATATAAATACCGAGAATATGTCAGTTAAAATTAACTTTAAAGTAATATAGAAAATACAAGTAGACCAACTCCCCAATTCCGATGCCTACGCTGATAATGTTTAGTATTTTCAACAACTGCAGCGCTAGTGTCGCAGCTGTATCTGTTTTATTATTGCGTATTATGGATTTTTTCACTTTACATTAAAATAACTCAAAATTTTGAGTGAGCACATAGGTGTTTGAGGTAAGGAAAATGATCTACGTGAAATTCTCTACAAAATGGGATAGGTTTGAAAGTTCTGCCGGCCACCAAACGAAAGTTAATAAAGTTCAAAGCTGTAAAAATACGTTTTCGTATGCATTTTTTTCTCTTCACATTAAAATAACTCAAAATTTTGAGTGAGCACATAGGTGTTTGAGGTAAGGAAAATGGTCTACGAGAAATTCTCTACAAAATGGGATAGGTTCGAAAGTTCTGCCGGCAAATGAGTGAAAGTTATAAAAGTTCAAATTCGTCAAAATACGTTTCCGATGTAAATACTAACGTTATTTTCACTTTACATTAAAATAACTCAAAATTTTGAGTGAGCACATAGGTGTTTGAGGTAAGGAAAATGATCTACGTGAAATTCTCTACAAAATGGGATAGGTTTGAAAGTTATGCCAGCTACCAAGCGAAAGTTATTAAAGTTCAAAGCTGTAAAAATACGTTTTCGTATGGATTTTTTCCACTTTAGATTAAAATAACTCAAAATTTTGAGTGAGCACATAGGTGTTTGAGGTAAGGAAAATGGTCTACGAGAAATTCTCTACAAAATGGGATAGATTCGAAAGTTCTGCCGGCAAACGAGTGAAAGTTATAAAAGTTCGAATTCGTCAAAATACGTTTTAGATGCAAATACTAACGTTTTTTTCTCTTTACATTAAAATAACTCAAAATTTTGAGTGAGCACATAGGTGTTTGAGGTAAGGAAAATGATCTACGAGAAAACCTCTGCAAAATTGGATAGGTTCGAAAGTTCTGCCAGTAACTGAGCGAAAGCTATAAAAGTTCAAAGTTGTCAAAATACGTTTTCGTTGGTTCTAGTTTTGAAAAAATGTTAGGATTGGAAAGAAAAAATTTCGGTATTAAAAATTAATTTCAAATTGAAATTTTTTCCAATTCATGTCATTAAAAATTTCTTTAAGCCCGAATTTTTTTTCATTTTTCTGAAATCTAAAATGCTTTTTCAAATTTGGAAAATGTTGAAAATTTGAATTCAAGAAAATTCAATTTTTTCATTGTCTGAGGTACACTGAGATACCTCCAGGAACAAAACACACTATTTTTTGAAATATATCATATTTTTGATTTTTTTGAATTCTGTGTTTGCGAATTAAATCTAAATACGAATCACATTAGAGAAAATTATAAGAGTCGCGTCAAATTATTGTATTCACTTAAATTTTTTGGAAATTTCTACAGGTAATTGAAAAAATTGTTGTTTGGGGAAATTTTTTATTTGTGGAACATTATAAAATTTCAGAAATGCGCAATTTTCAGACAACAGTCAAGTTTTGTAGAGTTAATCTTTTTCTGGAAAAACGTCGTCAAAATTTTTCGAGAATTTGTTCATGTTTGAAAAAATTCTTAAATTGACTCGAGTTTCAACAAAATTGCTCAACTTTCAGAAAACTGTTCATGTTCTTGAGCTTTCTTCTATTTTTAGAAGAATGTGCAAGCTTGAAATAGGTATTTCTTCAACTTTTCAAAAATGGTCCCAGTTTGTGGAAATTACGTACCTATTCATTTCTTATGAAAGTAATCAAGTTTCAGAAAAGTTCTTTAATTTCTCAAAAAATCAACAAATCTTTAATGAATTTTTCGATTTGTGAAAAACTGTTGAATTTTTTCAAATCGGAAACTCGTAGTATTTACAACGAAAACGTATTTTGACAGTTTTGAACTTTAATAACTTTCGCTCGGTGACCGGCAGAACTTTCAAACCTATCCCATTTTGTAGAGAATTTCACGTAGATCATTTTCCTTACCTCAAACACCTATGTGCTCACTCAAAATTTTGAGTTATTTTAATGTAAAGTGAAAAAAACGTTAGTATTTACATTGGAAACGTATTTTGACGAATTCGAACTTTTATAACTTTCACTCATTTGCCGGCAGAACTTTCGAACCTATCCCATTTTGTAGAGAATTTCTCGTAGACCATTTTCCCTACCTCAAACACCTATGTGCTCACTCAAAATTTTGAGTTATTTTAATGTAAAGTGAAACGATGCATAATAAGCCGTAATAAAACAGATACGACTGCGAATGCAGCGCGTTATGTGGCCGGAAATAGAACCATTATCGTTCCGACGTTACCGACACCCCCGCCGGTCTGGCAGTTGGTCTACTTGTATTTTCTATATTACTTTAATTAACTTATTTCAAAATGAGTTATTATGATTCAAACTCCACTTACAAATCAGATGATTGTGAAGAAATCACTATATTTCAACCCAAGCAATTGAAAACCCATACCATCATCATCAAGGTCAGCTTATAGTAGTATTCCTATTCAAGGTCAAATACGGGGCTCTGATAGTTCAATCCAATATTTAATCGGTGTTCTATCCGGGCCCCTATACCTACTACTAATATAACATAAATATTTTTTGGGGGGGAAAGGCAGAATTTTTTTGGGCTCCTCTCTTGACGACGCCTCTGCTCCTTGCCATATTCAATGATTTTCTTGGGTCCAATTTTTTTTAACGAAGGAATTATCAAAGAGGGCGAAGTTTTCAGAAAGGCATGTTCCATCACCATCACAACCACAACCACCCCGAAAATAACCTGTCAAATTGATTTCTCAATTGGCACCTGTTCTTCGGCTAAAATATAAATGTGACCTGTCACACAATAAGGTGGCTTACATCCAAAAAGTGAAAATCAAGATTTTGATGGTTTCTGATAGTTCTTGACGAGGAGAATCCGGTGGTGATGTCTAAAACGTTCGCGAGCGATTCATTTCGTTCTTAATGGAGAGTCAATTTTCAAGAGAAGTAGAGAAATTGGCCAAAAAACTTGATTTTTTAGTATGTTAGAGGGTATGTCACGTAGTATCTGTATCTGTGTACCAATTTTCGGCTCAATTCGGTCACTTCTGTATGAGTTATTGCAGTTTTTACGATTTTGCAGTTGGAAAAATCAACTCATTTTTCAAAAATTGGTGGGGTTTCTCAGAAAAATGCAGAGATTTGGAGGAGAGGGGTGGGGGAGAGGAATGAAAAACTGAATCACAGACTGAACGAATAATGGAAAATTCTATTCTAATACCACTTTCTAACATTACAGAGATGGAAAAATCAATTTATTTTTCAAAAATCAATTTATTTTTCAAAAATCAATTTATTTTTCCATAAGATTCTCTTGAATTTCCCATTTTTTTTACTAAAAAAATTGCACTTAGACGCTCATAAAGAAGGCATAAAAAACAATACAGACTGAAGACCTATTATACGTCATCCTACTCCATTTTACAGCGTTTCTCGCCAAAAAAATAAAAATTGAAAAAAAATGATTTACCAACATTTTTCTACGTTTTTATTACAAAAATTGCACTTGAACGGTTATAAAGAAGGTATAAAAAAGCAATAGGATTGTATTCTGCTCCATTTTACAGCGTTTTCCCGACAAAAAAATCAAAAGTGAAACAAAAAAGTATTTTTTGGTAAATTTTTGTTTTTTAGTTGGTAACACTAATTTAAGAGACAAAATGAAAAAATATGATGATTCAAATTCAATTCCTTTTCCTACCTACTAAGCATGTCCCAAAAATCACCCACTTTCATATTATGATTGGTTGGTCAACACTTCAGTTTGAGACGTAAAACTGCTCTTCTGCAAAAACCACCTTTTGGATCTAACTAAGCCACTTATTCTTATACAGGTCACAAATATGATTCACAAAAAAAAATCTAGAAGCAAAATATTTAAGGATCTAATTTTCATCAATAATTGCATCCAATAAAATGAAGTTATTGCCTATGAAGTTTTCAAAACTAAGCTTTGTTACTTACCTATTTTCTTTTTATATGCCCTCTTCCAATTGGAATTCTCCTTCCCCCCACGCCTGATTGACACCCCGCCATTTTCATATCTTTACAGTTTTGTCTCAGCTAAGTACAATACCTATTCTTATTTTTTTTTAAATTGGGTTTTTCAATTATCCAAAGAAATCGAAAAAGAAAGTGGCGATAATTTAAAATTATAAATTTTATCAATATCGAGGAAAATATGAAAAATGAAAAAAAAAACGGGGAAAAATTGAATAATATAATTAGGAACATACTGATGGGGAGGGACTTCCTTCTTCTCCCTCTTCTCATAAAAAATAAAATAAAAAGATAGCTATTACATTACTTTCGTGTAAATGAGTAGTAGGTACTTACTTTGAAAACTGAGCTAATGTTACCATGTATGGTTTGCCTAGTTTGAAAATTGAAGGATCTACAAAAAAATTGATACAAAAAATCTAACAAAAAGCTGGGTACCAGAAGGAAAAATGAATAATACTTTGAAAACAAATTACTATTTCTACCCATGAAATGGGAAATTTTACCATTTTGTACTCATATTTTTCCAAGTTAGGATTATCGAACAGTTGTGCTTTTATTATTATTTTTTTTTTGTGGAAAAGCAAAAATTGATCATTTTTCAAAGGAAGATATACCATTTGCACTAATATTTTATCAAATTGTAAAAATTTTCTGATTTTCTCAAGTTGAGAAAATTGAACGTTGTACTTCTATTTTTTTTTGTGTGGGTGAAGAATCAGAAAACAATGATCATTTTCCAAAGGAAAATTTACCATTTTTACTCATATTTTCCCAGTTTTGGAAAGTTAAACATTTGTACTTTTGTTTCAAGTTTTTCTTTTACGAGAAAAAAGATTAAAATGATAATTTTCTAGGGGAAAACGTTTTATTCTTACCCATATTTTTCCAAGTTGATAAAATTGAACAGTTTTGCACTTTTTTTAATATGAAAAAACAATCTTTTTTTTTAGAACTTTGAGCTCGCTGCGTTCGGTCTTATTGTGTTTCTCTTTCCATAGTTTTAAAATAATCCAAATCCTACAATAAAGCGATTTTTTTTTGTATTTTTCCTAAAAAATAATTTCAATTAATTCAATTACAATAAAATTAGTAATAGGTTTGAAAAAACTGACAAAAGACATAAGTAATAAATAAGTAAATGACAAAGAAAAGGAGTCAACTCCTTTGAAATTTACATAATTCCGTTGGCAAATTTGTGCCATTCACCCTCGTCCCCAAAAAAGTCAATCTGTTTCGTGTCTGAATAGGTAGGTAGGTACCTATGTAGATTTTCAAAATTTTCAATGGTAGATGCGTAGTACTTTCTCAATTATAAATCAGTGAAAATTATCGAAAATCACTTAGAATTAGAAACAGTCAGAATTGCAGCACAGGAGAAAATCAGTGAAATTTTTTTAGTGAACAAATCAGTAAAAATTCACTGAAAAGTGAGTGAAATTTATGAAAGGGTATAGCCGGATAAGGGGTGGTTTTGGCCCCAGCCCCGATTTTTGATCTAATGCCCCCAGATTGTGTACCTTGATGAAAAAAAATTCTGGAAAAAATTTTGGCCCCCAACCCCCTCCCTTTCGGAGCTATGGCCATTTTATTGCATAATTTTCAAGAATTTTTAATTCCAATGGAAGTGAATGAAATTTTCTGTTCTTTGGCACAAAGTTACATCTTGTAGAGGTCTATTCACGATAATTTTTTCATTAATTTTGGTGCACTCCTTCATGAGGTTTTGGCCATTTGAAATTTTCAACTGTAAAAAAGACCTTAACAGCGAAGTTCGACTAAATTTTGAAAATATCCTAAAGACGTGTTTTTTGACGTAGATTCGCGTCACGTATTCAGTTTTGGCGATTGAGGTGGCGCAAGGGCCGAAAATTTCGAAAAACCGTAAAAAATGTTGTTATTTTGGCAGATTTTTTCAAATTTTGAGCATTTTATACAGAAAAAAATGAGTAAATTAAAAAACCAATCCCGTATTCGTGTTCAGCAGGTCAAAATACCCCGATAAACACTCTTTTCGCGATAATTTTACTTTAAATCTCGAAATTTAGTTTTATTGTCTTGAAAAATCAGTGAAAATAGTGAATTTCGACATTTAAAGTAAAATTATCGCGAAAAGGGTGTTTATCGGGGTATTTTGACCTGCTTAACACGAATCCGACGTTAGTTTCTTCATTTGGCCATTTCTTACCGTATAAAATGCTCAAAGTGGAGACAATGTTGTAGTTTTTAACGATCACTTGGGCGACGATAAATATTTATTTCCTGTAATTGTCTGTACCATTTTTCTGTTCAATCTTGAGGATGGATATAGCAGCTCAATTTGTTTTTCTTTTTCATGAGTTCACTTCACACTACGTGGAAAGGAAAAGAATTAAAAATCTTCCCTCAGATTTATTTTCCCTCAAATTTAAGGAGCTACAACAATCCCGTTTTGAAAAAAAATCCGAAAAGTAGATACCTAAGGTCAATTGGGGTAATTGTAAATTTTTCGGAAAATCGAACCGATTTTGTGATACTCCTTTTCGTTTTACTCTGTAAGTAAGAAAGCAAAGTGATTGAAATTTTTACCATGTATCAATGAATGTATGAGGAGTAATATGGCGGTTTGTTTTATCGATTCGATAATTCATTCCGGAATTATGGACTTCGTTTACAATTGGACAAGAATATTTACATTTACCCCACCAGTGTAGGGTAAATGTAAATGCATACATTGTGCCCCATAAAAACCGTATCCCTCGGTTTTTTTTTGCATAATTTGGAAAAAAATTATACAGATTAAATATTTAAACGCATAAAAAATCTAACTTGTAAAAAAAAAATAAAAACCAAAAAAATGATATTTTGTGTTTAAATTTGTGAATCCCATTTAAAAAACACGTGTTTACAATTACCCCACACCTGAAAATTTTGATGGGTATTTGTTTATGCTGCAGAAAATTAATTTCTCAGCTTCACAAACCATAAGAATTGAATTTCATCATTCTTGAATGTCCATAGAACTAAATTAATGCAGGCATGCCACACAGATTTTGGGGAAAAATAGTGACTTTAGTGACTTTTTATGAGGCAAAAACTGACCTATTTTTCGAAAAAAGTGACCAATTTTTCATTTTTTTTCATAAATAAATACACCCCCCCCCCCCCCGAAAAAAAATTCATAACTCGAACTGTATTTCTCTCTGCAATAGTGCTGAAAATACTTTTTTTTATGAAACATTTTTTCATCAAGGGTAAGGGTGCCATATTTCGACCTTTTTTTTCAAACTTCCACCAATCAAAGACTAATGGAGGTAAAAACGTCAGAAATGGCTTAAAAAATACATTGATCCTTCCTCCACCACCACCTAAAATTCTGAGCCGATACGATCATTTTTTGTGATTTTTTTTCTGAGGGAATTCAAAAATTGATTATCGAAATTTTGGGTTCCTAATTTCGACCACCAGCCCCCCCCCACTTTGAGATGAGGGGTCGGTTGTACATTTTTCTTATTCTACTTAGTAATAGGGTGTAAAAAAACCCGCTCCTAAAACTCGATTAACCCGATTATTGGTAATTATTTGAGGTAATGGAAAATTTTCAAAATTGATTTTTTTCTGAAGGCCCTAGCTCCTTCCCATGACATCCTGAGAGAAAATGGTAAATGACAAAATTGTTCGTTTTTTAATGCTCTACAACTTTTGTTTCAACTATTTTTTCATTAGTGCGTAATTTCGAAAATTATCGACGAAAAAACAAAATTTGAACTCCCTTACTCCCCAAAAGGAGGACTAAATTATGCACCAATTTTAGGGAAGTTCAGGAATCTTAAAATACATACCCCACTACGAAACTTCCCCCTTCTTCTAATTTTTTTTGGGTCAAAACCTAAAATGACTGTACTACTATGCTATTTCGTTTTTTTCAATTTTCTCCGCTAGTTTTGCCTGTAGGGTTGTCATTTTGGTCTCAAATTGTTTATCTGTGAAAAAGGAGCATGAAAAAATATTTTCCCGGTAGATTGCTTCTATAGCGGCCGAAATCGGCCGGTGGTCGAAATTAGAAAGTGATCGAGATTAGGGCATTTTACCCTTAATAAATTTTTAATTGAAGCTACGAGTTTAAAAATATGCTTCAAATAACTGAAAAAAAGAATAAACTTTTTTTATAATAATACAGTTATAATTAATATAACTTCCGTCTAAAATAAGTTTTCACTGAAAAAAATCGTAATATTCTGCATCGAAAAATGACGAGTTCTAAAAAATAAACTAGTATTTTTTTAAATTTTATGCAAGAGCGGAAGGCCGTTTGAATGAAAAAAGTGACTTTAGAGTGAAAAAACGGACTAATAGTTTGGCCAAAAAAGGGACTTTTAGTGACCAACCCTGAAAATAGGGGACAAGTCACTAAAAAAGGTGACTCTGTGGCATGCCTGTTAATGCATCAAACACCAACTTTTTTACTTTTTTCTATTTTTTTTTCGAATTTTGAAGATTACTTAGATTGTGTGAAAACCGAAATTTGATATCATGTTTTTTTCTTCGTGAAATTTTTCATCACAGCTGTCACTAAGAAGTAAGAACCCAAAGTTTTTTATTATAGTAAGACCAATTATTCAAAGTTTTTATTTTTGGCAACTCCAGCTCGCTAGATGCATTTAAGCATTTACAGCACAATTTGTTTACAATTACCCCAAATGACCTTACATAATAATTATTAATCATTTAACTGAGTTTTGTCTTGAAACTTTTTTCTCCTTTCTCTGGGTTTAGACTTCAAGGTTTATCAGCCCATTCCTAGATTTTGCCACTGAATTGAAAGAACTGAGTAAGATTTAAAAGTTAGAACGAAAAAGCTTGTAAAAATTCGTATAATTTGAAATTAGTGCTCTAAATTTTTATTTAGCTCCTTCAATTTTGATATCTACAGAGCCGGTGAGAGCGAATGCGGGTACTTTCCTTCCCAAAAATGTTGACAATTAATTTTTCAGCATTTTCGTAATTTTTTAGTTTCTGTTCCTTTTGCTTAGTTTTTTCGCTGGGAAATTCGTTGAAAATTTTCATTTTAAACGAAGAAAAATTACGTTTCTATTCTATTAAAATATTTTCTCGAAATAAAACGTATAAAATTGAAATTTTGGAACCTTTGCCAATTCTCCAAAAAATTCGAGCCCGGTGCAAATGCACCCCTTGCATCCTCCTCTCGTCAACCTTATATTCCAAGATGAAAAAAATCATCGAGATAATTTCTTTATTTTTAAATATGTGAGCCTGGATATAGAAACCACCCTTAGGTGTAAAAAATTGGTTTTTGAGTGGAGGTTCTCCTTTGATTCTATACCTTCTGAAACGCCCAAAATCAGTGTCAACTCAGAAATCAATTTTTTACACCTAAGGGTGGTTTCTATATCCAGGCTCACATATTGATTTTTTTTACACCGCAGGCATCCGTAACGCTTCAATTTCAAATGTTACTCTCTCATTCTGAATCAGTGAAAAGTCACTGATAAATAGTCAGAATTGCAGCATAGGAAAAATCAGAAAAATTCACTGATTTTCAGCGAATTTTCGCTGATTTTTCAAAGATTTTCATTGATTTTTCAGAAAATTTCATAAATGTCACTGATTTTTCTGTGATTTTTCTCATTGACTTGTTTTCAATAAGAAAAGAATCGCTGATTTTCTCCTGCGCTGCAATTCTGACTGTTTTTCAGTGATTTTCGATAATTTTCATTGATTTATAATTGAGAGAGTAGGTTGAAAATTATCTGAATAGAATTTTTTTCAATATTTTTTGAATAATAGGTACAATAATTAAAAAAATATTATTTTTAATTTCGATGTAAATTTTTTCGAAAGAACATAATAATTTTGAACAAATCGATTTTTTTGCATGATTCTGAGTCATATCCAAATGCTCGAGACACCCTATACCTATATCTATTCAAAATATACCTACCTACTCACAATGGATTTTTCTAGTTCAAGTGTAAATGCTAGTAAACCAGTTCACGAAAGTATTGCGAATAACATTGAACTATATAGAAAAATCCTAGGTACCTAGTACATATCTAAATCGATCAATGTACCTAGACAGACTTATAATCACACCATAACAATGTCGGCGTCTCGGCGATACGGTCATTATATCGTGTCATTTTCCATTTCCATTCATAAACGTGTGTCGGTATAATTACGAAATACGCATAGAGCGAATTTCGGTACAAAATAATCTTCACCTTGTGCCGTACTTTGTATTATACCAACGGAATAGGGTAATCAATAAATAATAAATCGGTTTAGGATATTTTTTTCCTCGCTATTTCGATACCAGAGAATCGTTTTGTTTGGCTTCATCTGTTCGCGGCATGGCACTTTGGTTAAAAATAGTATTACCTTTGTACCTCTAGACCTGCCGGCCGGGGTAACAGTCTAGGCGAAACTATAGCAACGGGAATAATTAAATAACGTTAGAGCGTTGAGAAATTTATCAATATGAAGTCAAGGGATTACTAAAATAATCCTTCGAATGATTATATTTGTTCCCGAAAAATATTCGAAGAAATCAGCTGTACGAAAATTTACCCTGAAAAAGAACGGTACTTTTTGGATCACACTGTACTCTCGATCTGCGTAATATTTCCCGGTCTCAGACATACAATTAGGTTTAAATTAGCCATATCGAGTATTGGAAAGTGATATAAAAACAAGGTGCGGACGTAGGTTCGTAGTCAGTATGAGTAATTCGATACCTACCTCCACGATACCTCCCTTTATTCCATATGTACCAATTGTAAGTCGACCTAAGGGGATTGTTTTAAAGTATGTATAATAATTAATTTTAAGTAACGTAGATATACCCCCGGGTACGTATCAACATCATTAATCAAATTGCTTCTCGATTCGCCGCCATTGTAATTTGCTTTTTTCAATAGGGATCCGAAAACGAGGCAGTGGATTTCCAAAATTCACCTTCCGGACGTCTTCGGATACGGTTTCATGCTCGGAATGTGGCAGCCGAACTGTTCAACACCAGCCTGAAAAAGTTGGTCCGGATCGTGCCACTTCGAAGATCGTAGGTGGCAGTTCGGCTCCATATGGGGCATACCCATGGCAGGTAAATTATCTAAATGATTTTTTAAATTCAATTTTAGGAACAGGAACTCTTGAGATGTTTTTTTTAAAGGTCGAAATCCAAGCTCAACAAGGGTCTTCTTGGGAGCATCATTGCGGAGGTGCCATTATAGGGGAAAATGTCGTATTGACGGCTGCCCATTGCCTGCAACAGCTTTCCAGTGGAGATTTACGTGTGGTCGTTGGTAAGCACTCGCTGAGCAAGCATGATAAATACCAGAATATTTATAAAGTTGGTCAGACCATGGTACATCCGGAGTTTCGTAAAGGTATGATTTTATTCTTGAACTTGGGTTCATCTTCTGTGCCTTTTTTTGATAAATTTTTTTCTTTTGATTGCAGAAGGACCTCATAGCAATGATATAGCATTGTTGAAAATCCATTCTGGTAATTCATCCATGAACGAAGGTATCTCATGTAATTCCCACGTACAAAGTATATGCCTCCCAGAGAAAAATATTCGATCCAAAGATGTCGGTGACTGGTGTACTGTCTCTGGTTGGGGTACTGGAATGCGTAAGTGATCTGATATTTTTACCCATTTTGTAAGATTGAACTGTTTTTGAGGATTGGTTGGTTTGATTTTCAGATGGATCTTCGAGTATATCTCAAGTTCTGCAAGCTGCCTCGGTCCCGTTGCTAGATCTGACCACGTGTAGGCAATCTCAAGTTTATGGATCGGCCACCATTCAGTTCATTCTCGACAGTATGATTTGCGCTGGTACGCTGGAAGGTGGTGTCGATGCTTGCGGAGGTGATTCGGGAGGTCCATTGGCGTGCAAGATTGATGGTATGTTTATTTATTTTTGAAAATTTTGATTAAAATTACGAGTGATGAAATTTTAACTTTTTTCAAATTTTTCTTGTGCTCCTTATTCGTTAGAAAAAATTAAATTTAAAATTTATTTTTCTCTTCTGATCAAAATCGAATTCTCAATTTTTTTTTGTTCGTCGTTCTTAAATTTTTGATTTAAATTAAATTTAAAAAATCGAACAGAGCAAATACATTTCATAAAATTCAGTCCCAAAAATTTAGCCATTTAAAATTGCACCTTTTTTTTTTAAATAGTTAAGTTAATTTTACCCAACTTGGTCGAAACAAAAAATGGAAATAATGTAGGTAAACATACAAAAAATACAGAACACAAAAAATACACCCCCCCCCTCCCACTCAGGTTGATTTGTCACAAATGCGAAATCGATTTCAGTTCAGATTTTCTTTCTATACTTCTCAGATGATTTTTCCTAATGACAATAAGAGAAAATTTTCAAAAAAAATTGACTTCTCCTCCTCCCAGCTTCCCAATTTTTACCATTTTGTTGCATTATTTTCGAGAAATTTTTAATGTAGGCAGGTAAAAATGAGGGAATTTTTCTGATATCTTGCATAAAGTTACATCTCGCAGCGATGCGCACATTTATGATTATTTTTCAATTTTGATTCAGTTTTTCGTGCATTTTTTTTTATGCTACCAACTTGACATTTTTATTTGCGAAAAAATCCCTCAAATAAGGAACTACTACTTTAGAAAAATTACTTTAAAAAAACGTAATTTTCAGGGCAGAGTTTTCCTACGTACAAATGTTAAGTTTTTTGGATTTATTCTAGCAAAAAATTGAAAATTGCGAAAAAATAAATAAATAATTTGCATTTTTGCCATAAAACAATCTAATTTTTGTAGAAAAATAGAAAAAAGGTGAATATTTTTGTATTTGACCTTTTTCCTTCTTCCACATAATTTACTCCTATTTTATTCATATTTCAACGTTTTTCATTAGATAGGTGTAGGCAGAGGAAATTATTTTATTTATTATTTCTAGAAGATACTCGCAAATAGATTAGGAAAAAATCAAATTACATAAATTCAATTTCAATGTTTCCTGCAGAAAAAATTTTAATAACCAATATTTTAGGGGGAAAATTTATAATTCAGAGCAGTCAAACATTTCTGTCTGTCTTTATTTTGAAAAAAAATTTAAAATAGAGAACTTCGAATTTCAATTGAAGACTGACATTCCAAAAGAAAAGGGACTTGAATATACTAAAAAAAAAGTTACATCCAAGTCCCTTTTCTCGTATAAAGTTTTTGGACTTACTGCGTTTTGGAATGTCAGTCTTCGATTCATAAAACACCCTTTCTATTTTTTACGAAACGAATTTTCTCTGCTAGAATATTAGTTATTGGTGATTTTTTTTCATCGGAGCATCGTTTTCAGTAGGCATCTCTCATTTGATTTTTTCATGACAAAAAAACAGAACTTGTAATTTTTCTGTTCATTGCTTTGGTCAAGATTTTCTGTCTTTGATCTAAAAAATCTATAAAACAAAATTAAGTACAATGATGAGAAAATTTTACATCGAAATACGAATTATAGGGCAATTTTTTCAGAGTGGTTGATTCTGCTTTTATGACGTTTTTGACATCTGAAAACTTGAAATAATGAAAATGAGACAGAGAATTATAATTGAAAAAAAAAACATTCGAATGCATCACTACTAAATGTAACTTAGTGCAAAAAATTTCTTCATTTTTATAGAAATAAAATTTTTAAAAAATATAATTTGATAAGTATCAAAAATTAAAGCGAAAAGATAGGGGAATCAGAACTTGGTTCAAAACGTATTTATTTACAACAAAATACACCACTTTAGGGGCTTAAAAAGAAAATTGGAGCTGGGCTCAATTCTAGTCATTAACAAAGTGACAGGAGAAATCCGTTGATAATTCCAGAAATACAAATTAGTCTTCTTTAAAAACTAAATAATTTCGGTCAAAAATTTAGCAAAAATTGAAACAAATTTTTAAAATCTCTCCTTCCGTCAATAAAATTGCTAAAAATTCAATACTTCAAAATGTTACAAATTTTGAAAAAAATGTATTGAAATTTTAAACTGATACGTAATATACATTATACAAATGACGTAAAGAGATCCGCAAAAAATACGATAAGAAATTAACGCCATTTTGATCGCTGCTAAACATAGCATCGTTTAATTCTACCCCAGAATGAGAGTCATCTTGAATTTGAACCACAGATACGCGTAATTAAATAAGTCCAATTGAGCTTGAAAATGAATTTCGTGAGTTGAAATTCGTCCGTATTCTGGAAAAAATGAGAAAAATAAATATATAAGGGATTAGTAATCTATGCTTGATAGTTTGGCAATTTAGAATAACTATTGGAATTTCAGGCCGATTCGTTCTACTCGGAGTGGTATCTTGGGGAGATGGATGCGCTCGGAAGAATAAACCAGGGGTTTACACCCGGGTTTCTTATTTCTTGCCTTGGATAGAAAAATCACTATCGACGATGGGGCATTGAACGATCAACGTTTACGAAAAGCTATACACTTATGACAATAAATGATTTAGTTGATTTATTTGTTTTTTCTTTACACTTACATCAAAGAGATTTACGATTTCTTCTCTTCATCGTTGCACTACACTGCGGACAGTACCATTTGCCTTTAGGTGTATCGGTGATACCGACACAGGGATAATGATACCATTCGTAAGGGCAGTTTTTATTATCACAGGCGACCATATCGCCGAATGCGACCTCGTTACATATGCAGTACCGTTGTTCATCGGGATCCGCATCCATGGCGCTAGAATCATCAGTCATGTCCGAAGACGTGCCAGCTACCGGTTCAATGATCGCCGCTTCGGCGGCAATTTGCGATGGTTGTCTACCTCTTCTGTAAATTCATCAATATGATTTAGTATGATTGGAAAAGAGAAATAGGAGGGTAGGGGGAAGGGCTCGAATACATACCGACGATTCCGTTGCTTATTCGACTGTTGAGCTGCAGCGATGGCGGTTTGAGCTGCTCCAGAGAGTTCTCTGTTGATCGAACTGATATCAGTAGTCCTCGAGAAACCAGCCGAACCCGAATTGATCGCTTCGTACGAAGCTTTCAAACTCGCTGTTCTTCTGCCTTGCTGCATCTAGAGCAAGATTTTCAAATTGGTATAATTTATACGCATATAATATTTAAATAGGGTGAAAAAATTCAAGTACTTGTTGCGTAGCAGCGATAGCTTGTGATGCTGCGGCTGCGATGGCCGAACCGCCGGCACCCATTTGTTCGACGTTGAACATGACTTGCGAATGGGACGGATTATTCGCTGGCAGAGATAGTCTGGAGAATTTGTTCTCGACCGAATTTATAACGTCTTGTCTTCTATTTTCCACTGTAACCAGTAAAATATTAGATTAGGTGGATTGAATATGAGATATATCTCATTATGAAAGATGTATTACGTTGAGATGTAATCAAATGTTTATTATTCGAGTCGTTGTAAGGCTGGTACGACTGTCGTCTCGTACCGCGTTGTGCAGCTGATGTTGATATGACAACAGGTTGCATACTTTCTTCAGGTTCTTCCAATCCTGTAACGAAAAAATAATCAATAAATATACCCAGAATTCCGGAATTTGACCAGAATTCGAAAATAAGCTTACTTTTTTCGATGATTTCGGTAATACCACAATTATCAGCCTCGAGTTCCATTTTAAACTTTAACAAGTCTTGATCCAACCTTCGCATATACTTAACCATCGAATCAGACATTGAATTAGCTAACTGAACCTTTTCTTCTACAAAAATTCGTACACGTAAAATACCATCAACTTAAGAACCTCGCAGATCTCGGGCGATTTCATTCTGTACCTGAATCTTCGATTATTTTCTTATATTCTTTCAATATATTTACATGTTCTCCATCCATATCGCTCGGTTGCATGTGATATGCGCTTTGGAAAAATCTAGCGGTACGTTTGTCGATATTGTCTAAGGCATCTGTAATGATACTGTTGTTAATATGAGGACGTGGGTGTGTTATGAGATCTGACGTGGAGCTTACTTTGAACTTGAAGATCGAGTTCTCTCATTTCGGTGAGTCGGTCGCAGGTTTCTTGGGGAAGATGTTCAATCACTGGAAAATCATAGGGTGTAAGATGACCCGATAAAGAATGATTTTTGATCTATCAATATGGATTAATTGAATGTGAAACTTACGTTCTAGGTAATCTTCTAGGTACAGCATCTTGGTAAGTAACGAATTGGGGAATTTAATATAACGATTTAACGGCAATTTATTTTAATAACCAATCATTCGGATTTACGAAACTTCAAACTTTTCTCAGTTTTCTGAACTTTTCGATTTTGATTTGATTGATAAGAAAAAATCGGAATCGGACAAATACACGAAAACGAGCCTCGACCGAAATTCAAAAACGTCAAACAACCAAAATCACAGTCAAATTACATAAGGGCATTTTCGTTCATTTTAAAAATGAGTCATTAAAGCTGTTCGTTGATTGGTCGAATAAATTCCCGTTGTGTGGGCGGTAGGGTAGACGGAATCGGGTGTCGGGGTAAGAATTACTAGAAGTTTCTCAAGGTTGCTCGACACCTCGACCTCCTTTAAAATAATTTTCCACTCGGCCATTTTGTTTCAACTTCGTCCTTCGTCGACACTTCCTCTACGGTCGAACGCGTTTTTTGAACAATTTTCAAACTTAAAATTTTGTAATTTTGGTAAAATCAAGTCCTGAAAAGCGACACGTGGTATTACTTTCTTTGCCCAATTCGTAACTTGTAAGTTTTCCGAGTTATTTTACTTTATTTTAGTGCACGATATGCTTTCTCTTTGTGACACACTTTCTGGTCACAGATTGTTACTACGCTTTAACTTTCACCTCGTTAAGTTACGTATAGTTTGTTAATTTCATTCGTTGGTCGTTACAGTAGTAAAAATGGTTAAGTATTTCAATAACGATAGATCTTCAGACAAAAAATTCGGCATGCAGAAATCTGGTGGAATTCAAAAACGCTCGTTCGGTGGTGGTAACCGTTTTGGAGGTGGACGTGATGGCGGAAATGGTTATGGCTCTAAATCCAAGTACGGTTTACCAGCTGAAGATCTCGCCGTACCAGATTGGACTTCGGTTACTCTGAAACCATTCAAGAAGGATTTCTACATCGCTCATCCTAACGTGGAACGCAGGTATTATTCTTTAATATTAAATCTACCTCCAACTTGGTATACGTAGTTCTTTGTATAACTGCTTATAAATGAACGGAGGTATATTAATTTCGGAATCGTAGCCTTCGGTGTTGAATTTCATAATTAATTCAAAAACCATCCTCTGGATTCTGTACAAATTCTAAGATTACTTTATGTTGAAAAACGTGTCATTAACATTGTAAATTTATCAGATCTGAAGACGAAATTCGTGAGTACAGACAGAGAAATAATATAACTGTATCGTCTCAAGCTGGATTCGATGTTCCTAAGCCTATCCAGCATTTCGCCGAAGCTAATCCCCCTGATTACGTCAACGATATCTTGAAGTAAGTTATTATCTTTTCGATTGATATAGATTTCGTTTTTAATGATATTTTCTAATTAATCTGATATCTTTATAGACGCGAAGGTTTCGAAACACCGACCATCATCCAAGCTCAAGGATGGCCTATTGCCATGAGCGGTCACAATATGGTAGGAGTAGCGCAAACCGGATCTGGAAAAACGTTAGCTGTAAGTTCGATCTTGATAGGATTGTTTTTTGTACATTGTGTTCCAGTTTTAATTTATTGTTTCGTGTTCTTAGTATATGTTGCCAGCTATCATCCATATTAATAATCAACCTCGTCTGCAACGTGGCGATGGCCCGATTGTTTTGGTTCTCGCTCCGACTCGTGAGTTGGCTCAGCAAATTCAGGCTGTAGCTGCTCAATATGGTACTTCTACTCATGTACGTTCAACGTGTATTTTCGGTGGAGCAGCCAAAGGACCTCAGGTGTGTTGTAGTTCCTTATCCTTGACATTTTAATTTGATTTTTGTCAAATGATGATTTTATGTAGCCTGAGCGATTTGCTTTGAAGTGTTGATTGTCCTCTAAGAAGAACTGATTTTATTGACATTTTGTAATTTGTATTAAATGATGAAAATTATCAAGCCTGAGCTGTATGCTTTGAAGTGCTTAATGTCCTCTAAGAAGAACTGATTCCATATTAATTTAGAAATTAACCTCTGATTAATTTTATTCGTGTTTTTAACCTTTGTTTTTTTTGTATTTATATAGGCACGAGATCTGATGAATGGTAAAGAAATCGTTATCGCTACTCCAGGACGTTTGTTGGATTTCCTTCAAACGAACGCTACCAACTTGAAAAGAACTACGTATTTAGTATTAGATGAAGCTGATCGTATGTTGGATATGGGTTTCGAACCACAGATCAGAAAAATTATCGAACAAATTAGAGTATGAAACATTGCCTTTTTAATTTTTGTTTTCAATTACGAAATTTTCTCATCTTGTGTTCTTATTTTAGCCGGATCGTCAAGTATTGATGTGGTCAGCTACATGGCCCAAAGAAGTACGTACCTTGGCCGAAGATTTCCTGCACAAAAAATACTTCCAGTTGAATGTTGGTTCGTTGACTTTAGCTGCCAATCATAATATTAAACAACACGTCGAAGTTTGCACCGAAGATGAAAAAGAAAACAAGTGTGTATTAGTTGCACTACACAAAATAATCTTGTGTATTCGTTTATTCTAATTCGCTAATTTTTATCGTAGATTGATGCACTTATTGGAAGAAATCGGTAATCAAGAAGAAAACAAAACCATCGTATTCGCAGAAACCAAAAAGAAAGTTGACGCTCTCACCAGAATGATTAGACAAGCGGGGTAAGTTAATCTCGAATTTTATTTTATAATGCATCGAGGTGAAAATTGATCAATTTATTGAATTTTTTTTACTATTTACAGAGTTCCCGTAGTTGGCATTCACGGAGATAAATCGCAAGCCGACCGTGATTACAGTTTGAACGGTACAGACAACGTTTGTCAATAAGTCGCGAATCTCTGAACGCTGAATTTTTAATATTTTATTTTATTTTCTAGCTTTTCGAAATGGTAGAGGAGCTGTCTTGGTAGCTACCGACGTAGCTGCTCGCGGATTAGGTAAGGTTATTCTTGATTTGTCGAAATTGTGTAAATAGCTCGAGGAGAATCACACGCTGGCTACTGAACGGTAGTAGATGACGGAATACCCACGGTGTATTATCGTTCCACGTGATGAATCGCCACTCTTCGAATTACCTATAATCTTACAACTGATTAACGCTATAATTCGAACCCCGTGCGAGCGAAGATTAATCTTACGATCTTTCTGGTTTCTATATTTCAGAGGCACTTTAAAAAAAATATATATATGGAAAGGTCATATATAATAGGAGGTGCCTCTGGTACGTAATGAAGAGCTTCGAAGTGTGGCTTGGCCGATGATTCCAGTGACTGACAACGGTGTCGGACACCTGTTCTATACGGGCCTCTTATTTTATTCCTGGGGAAATTCCCTCACTTTTTTTTTGGTTTTCCTATTCCTTCCTTTTTTTCCCGTCCGAAAAAAAAATACGAGCGAAAGAACGCGTATCTGTGCGCGTTTTACCGCCGTTGAAACAAAGAGCCATTCGAATGAATCCCGAAGGAAGGATGCTGCTGCGTTTCCGACGTAAATCAGCGGAAACGTGCAACCATGACAAGTGGATTTTGAATGGCTCGTTTTGTAGTTAAAAACGTAGAACAGGACACTGGACACTGGATCATCTGTCGTTCTTGCCGAAGGTTTGAATTTTATTATTTTTTTTTGTCTTTAAAATTAGAGTAATAAAAATTTTGAGCGTAGTTCTTCATTATATAAATTACGTACGACACGAAATTTGATTCTTTCGCTTTTCGATTTTTTTTTTAACGGTGAGTAGTGATTATGAAATTAACGAGGACTCGTTTGTAATGCTACTATTGTGTTTCGCCGCAGATGTCGATGATGTGAAATTCGTCATCAATTATGATTTCCCAAACTCGTCCGAAGATTACATTCACAGAATAGGAAGAACTGGTCGATCGTCGCGTGCCGGTACATCTTACGCATTTTTCACCAGAAAGAATAGTCGACTTGCCAAAGATCTCGTTAACGTATTGAGAGAAGCCAATCAACAAATCAGTCCTCAATTAGCTGAAATGGCGTCCTACGGTGAGTCGAAGTCCCTCATTTCTATGTCTTATTATTTAGAATTCTTTTAACGATCGATTTTTCTGTAGGTGGCTCCGGTGGTAGTCGATATGGAGGTGGTAACCGCTGGTATGGTAATCAAAACCGCAGCTTTGGCGGTGGAAATCGTTTCCACAGAAAATTCTAAGTTAATTCCTGCATCATGTCATTCTATTGTAATTATTATATTTTTTGTACAGTCATTTATTATTTAAAAAAAAAAAAACAACCGAAAGTGAATAAAATTTTGTGGACTTGTCCGTGAAGACAATATGACTTTTCTTTTTTCTTTCGTTGCTGAGAACCATTGTGTGACTTGGTGTAATATTCGAAATCGTATGAGGTAGTCGAGTGACCTTTTTTCGGGAGGGGGTGAGAATTCATCGAAATTTCAACTATTCGTTTTCTACTGTGAAAATCACGTGTTTTTATTCGATTTACGTTCGAGATTTTAACGAAAATGTGAATTACTGTTCATTTTTGTTGAACACCGTGCTGAGATTCTAACGAAACGTGATCGTGAATCATGATTTATCCCAGAGCTTAAGATGGAATGAGTGTGTATTGTATATCTATTAGTAAAAGTTAGGCCTAGAATAAAAATGAAGTTTGGGAACATCCAAAAAAAAAATAGACTCCTTTAATGTAATAAGTTCAAATACTGAAGTTTCATTTTTCGAATTTTGAAAATTCAAAATTACTTCATAGCTTTGTAAAATTTGAAATTTTGATCTAATCAAAATAGGATGCTGAAATTTAGTATTCAGACTCCTAGTTTCAACCTCCTGAGTCGATTGCAAGCGATTTTTAGCCTATGTGGAGCTTACAGAAAAAAAAACTCAAAGAATGGTCTGTATTAACTTAACAAATTCTGAAAAATTGTGCTATCAATGTTATAGGCCATCGTAATGAATAATCATTGTTTGTAGGTGCCGAAGTTCATATGAAGCATTATTTTGAGAATATTTTCAAAGCTGACAAATTTTACAATTTTCTGAAGGCTCCAGAACGTCTTAAAACCGCTTCGAGTGGATTCGGAGCCTAAAATGAGGTATCTAAAATTGGATCAAATTTTTATATTTTGTACTTTTTCCAAGCCATAGGATTATTTTCAGTTTTCCAAAAATCGCGAAAATTCTAAAAAAATTATCTTTTGACATCTGGAATTTTGAATATGGGGCTCTTTCTAGAAACACTTTCTAGTTTCAATATACTTTTTTCTTCTAAATTTTACTGCTGTCTGGGTACCTCTCTTGTTAGAAACTTCTTGAGTCAATGAAATTTTGAGCCTATATAATGTGGATGGTGTCGCTCAAAAAATTTTAACCAATACCTATTTTTAAATTCTTTGAAATTTTAACATATTTTGGTAGGCCTAAGACACGTTTCGTCATTTTCTGATGAGCAAATGAAGTCCTGAGAATCGGTGGTATTTCTCAACAAAATTTTCGTAGGCATTTTTGAGTTTTTCGTAAAATTTTACCAACAACATTCGAAAGTACTTACTCGCTTGTTTATTCTCCATGAGTGAAAAAAAGAAAGAAATGCAGTTAGATGAAAGGAACTGCGTGAATGAAGCAGGGGTAATATTTCTTAAAAACTGGTAATTTTCACGGTGAAATTCTTTTTTTATTTTTCATTATTTTTTGAAAAAATTGGCCAATTTTGTTATTTTTTAAACCAAAAATTTATCATCATCGCATTTTTGGACATAAAACCAAATTTACATTGCTTATGGAATTTCAAAAACCTTGAACTTCCTTCCTCCCTCCGCGCCATCAAATAATTCATTTTACCCCATTCAAAATTCCTTGACTACAGATCTCCCTATTTTGATGGATCGCCAGCCCAATTTGCAAAATACTTCCAATATATTTTCATGGTAGACAGCCCGAATGTAATTTTAGCCCATGGGTACTTCAATAAGTTGTAACTTACAAGTCCAGTTGAAAAAAAGTTATCGAGTATATTATCTGATAAATTTGTCCTATAACGTGCAATTCGAAAAATTCATTGTTCGCTGTTGTGCCAGTCGTTTTTCAAAACCTTGGTATTCTTGGATACAAACTGAACCCCATTTGCTCAAAATATGGATTTTTTACCCTCCCAACTTTTGAACGTTCTCTGAGAAATTTTCATACAAAGATGACTGAAATCATTGAAAAATAGCATTCTCATTCAAAGCATCATGAAATGACTTTGTGGCAGTGCCCAAAGGAAATCGCTCATATTTTGACTCGGAGGACCGTTCTCTCTCAAAATATAAAAACTTCTCGACGAAAACCCTCGAAAAAATGGGAATGGGAAAGGGATGTTAGACTTAATACTCCGCTTACTCAGATTTTTCTTTCGTCGAATAAAGCATTTAGCTCTCATGACCATATTTTCGGGCTTTTTCGTACTCGAATTGTGGACGTAAGTGATCGGCAGAAAATCCTCAATGATTTTTTTTACCAAGATTCTGCTTGAACATGATACATGCCAAAAAAAAGTATCTCTATCAAAACCCATAAGCATGAATTTTTCTCATTAAATTAGAAAACCACGAGGCCTATACGAGCATAATGGCTGATCTAAAACCCACGTTTGACCTCGAAAAAGTTTTCTAAATATACATACATTTTTCTATTCAAAAATGTGCCATTAGTTCGAAACAATATCAGTTTAGCATCTGAAAAACATCGTAAAAAACGTGTCAAGTTTCCAAAATAGAAATAATGAATCATCACAACACAGGTGAAATCAAAACTCATAGCTAACAAAACCCTGTTTTTTATTATTCCCAAATACATGAATAATACATCGATATAACGAAACAACGGATAAAAATCTATCCCGAAAGTACGTACAGTGCCGAACCGCTTTCAAATAACGACGAGCATTCACACTCACGATTTCGGTCTCACATTTTCCTCGACGTCGTCGAGATTCAAATCCGCAGCAAGAACAATTGATTCTTCGAATAATTCCAAATTCACATGCCTGCGAATAAAACATTGAGAATTAGTACATTTCAAGCATACACAATTACACAGAAATTGAATAGATGTGAAAAATTACTAACGAAGAAAACAATAATAATATGAGCTTCAGTGAAAATGTAACATCAACAATATCAGTCATATGCTTGTCAAAAATAATTCATCATAGCTTTTGAGAAAGAAATTTTGAATTTTTTACGAATAACAATTAAATTAGAAAACATAAAATTAAAATAAGCTTCAGTGATAGAATAACATCAATAACATCAGTCATATGCTTGTCAAAATTTAATCATCATAGCTTAGTGACCAAGAGCTATCAAGTGATAGAAATACAAACCAACCTATGAATTTTATATCCTTCTTTTTTGAGTACTAATGTACAGAACGTTATTCCCTCGAATGAAAGCATCGCCGTATTTATTCTTCAATTGACCATTTACGTATTCTTCGGTTTGTTCCAGAGCTATATTCATGTAACCGTCTAAGCACGCTAGAACACCTAGACAAAAAAATAAATGGAATTAGTTCTCGTACCCAAGACTAACGTAAGGTTTCCAAAGTGAAAGATTATTTTACCTCTGTAATCGGTGCCATTGTTCAATTTGACGACCACTGGTCGGCCATGAATCTGTTGGATGAAGTGGGATAGAGCTTCTTTACGACTCATTTTGAAGACCTGTAACAAGAAAAGGAATTTTAATCAAAACGTGGCATATGTGAAGAATGATTGAGATAGAAATATGATGAGCAAAAGAATTGATCAGAAGAACCATTCGTCACTGTACATTCTGTTTGACTGGGACGGAATCTTGTTCTCATCATGTGTGCTAGCAAGCTCAATATCATTATACGAACTACTCATAGAAATATTTCTTCAGAGAGGGCAAGTTACATTTCATCGATTATACTCATAATAGCGTATAATTTTTACTCATCATCAGTAATATTGCTATAAGCCAAGAGCTCTCCTAGAACCTCAAAGAAAATGAAAAAAATCGTGGTTTTTAAAAATCATGACTACGAAATTGCAAGTTTTTTTTTCAAACTCTGGAACACATTTTTTCCAAGTTTTCCATTTTCATTGAGGTTCCAGGAGGGTCCCACGTTGATTATACAGTACTATAGACGTATTAGAGTTTGATGCGGGTAGTCTACCCGTCGCCTTAAACTTAGGAACCGCTTATTTTGCGCATAGGTTGTAACGTACATTGTAAAGGTATTTCGCAGACCTTGGACTTCCGAAGTTCGTCAAGGTCTACGAAAACCCTTTTTAACGTGTATTTAACCTATGCGCAGTTCTTTAGTTTAAGGCAGAAATACTACCCGCATCAAACTCTAATACGTCTATTGAAATACACTCACATCAGAGATAGAAATAATAAAATAATCACTTTCAATCATACGAACGAGACTACTAATTCATCATATTGTGAGTGAACAAAGTTGAAAATTCAATAAAGTTTATCAGATTTGTGGTACCAATCCTCATTTCATATCAGACTGGGGCGGTACATAACAAATTCATCATTACATATTACAAATTGCAGCATGGCCACAGAGAGGCCAATACACTCAAAAAGATTATTAAAAACGTAGAAGTGGATTCAGAATGAATACCAATCGTCACCATATCAGACTGGGGCGGTGTAAAATTCATCATGGAATTACGAAATCGTTACAATTAGGTTTGAAATTGCTACATTAATAAATAATTATTCAAATTCAGTTAACTATACCGATCGTCACATGTTATCAGACTGGGGCGGTAAATATCTCATCATGGAATAATTACGTTTTAAAAACATAAACTATTACTAAAGAAATAATCTAGAACTGAATATTGTAAATAAAAATTAATTAATCCGAAGAATCTTACCTGAGAATAATAGAATTTGGTCAACGTAGAAAATTAAACACTTGAAACTTCTTCGAATTCGAAACGAAAAATGCTGCTGAAGCTGAGGATGCGTAACTGTAAACGAAAGCTGTATTGCAGCAGCACCACCACGCTCTTCCTGTCCACTCCTCCTTCATCACCTTGCCTTACCTTGCCTTCTCCAACATCCTCAACGTCATCATCCATCGATGACTTTTTTTCTACGTAATAAAAAATCGATTTCAAAACGGATTGGTTGTTCGGTCATTCAATCGAATCTATTCGTTCACTGCCAATCGCTTGTTAATTGATTGGAGCAATCTGATTGGTTGTTGATAACCAGCGAACATTTCATTGGCTACAAAACAAATCGATAAAACATGAGATTTTTTTGAAAACTGTATTAAATTTTTTTAATCAAAAGTGCATAAAAAGTTCTTTTTGGAATTAAAACTTTCATTTTTGAATCAAAAATTAACGATAAAAACCCAACACATTCAATTTTGATCAATTTATTGTGAAAAAATTGAGAAATAAAGAATGGCAGCCTGGAATTCAAACTTTTCATTCAAAACGATATTCAGTCGAATTTTTGAAAAACCAAAAACAAACCTTGCGTAAAATCGATCTTGTGAAATTTTGGATTTCCATGAGAACAAAATTGAAAACAGGGGAAGGGAAACCTGAAAAGTTTTCTATTTTTCTTGTATTTTCTGTGTTATAATTTTGTATTTCGAAAATTTTACTTTTAAAGTTTAAAGTTCAAGTGTAAGCAAACGTTTTTCTTCTCTGTAAGTATACATTTCTATTATACAATCATTGTTATTAAATTGAATTCCCTCGACCTACCTTATCCGGCCAATGTATGTCTCACCGAAATTCTACAATCGGCTTCAATAATTATCTTATTTCATCGTCCAAAAGTTCTCAATTTTCGCAATATTTATGTTAAATTTCTATATATTAGAACCACAAAGCTGTTTAGGTGGTATCTTCGAAATAGATAAGTACCTTCCGGCGACTAATATCATTTAAACTGTTCTGTTATTAGCTGATAATCAATGGATGACGCTGCAGATGTAGTTGTTATCGAGTCAGATACTCCTGATGGTAAATTTTTTCACATTTTATATGTAATTTTACGATACAATGATGTTAATTGATTGTATATTCGCAGACGAAGTGGAAATGAAACCTGATGTCGAGGTAGTAGAAGAAGTCGATACCTCCGTCCCTGAATCGAAACCTGAACAAGACCCAGAACCCGAAGCTGAAGCAGAATTAGAAGATGAACCGATGGAAACTGCCGAAATTGAAGAAACTACCGAAACTGAAGAAGCTATCGAAACTGAGGAAACTACTGAAAACGTTGAAACCACAGAATCTGCAGAAACTGTCGATAATGTAGAACCTGCCAATGGTGTAAAAGATGTTAATGATGAAGAATCTGCCAATGACGTAGAACTTGCCAATGATGTAGAACCTGTCAATGATAAAAAAACTGCCAACGATGTAGAATCTGTCAATGATGTGGAACTTATCAATGATGTAGAATCTGTCAATGATGTAGAACCTGTCAGTGATGTGGAACTTATTAATGATGTACAAGCGATCAATACAGAAACCTCCAAAACTGAAGAGACCATCAAAACTGCAGAAACTGTCGAGGATGGCGATTCGAAGGTAATTTTTGATTTTCGTATTTCTTAATATTTTTCTCATTCGTGATGCTGATTATTTAATCAACTTTGTAGCCGGTTAATGGAACTGAAGAAATGGAAGATTCGAAAGATAGTCCTTCCAGAAGTAAAGAAAGTCCGATCAGAAGTCCTCCTGAAATTGAAAACATGACCGTAGTAGATGAAGTAAGAAATCAACTCATAGTGTCATGTATTTCAATTCTATTTTTATTCGCTCCTCTTATTCTTCTTCAGGATATAGAAATACTCTCGGACGATGAAGAGGAAAAAGAGAAAGAAAACGAAAAAGAAAAAGAAAAGGAAAAGGAAAAAATTAAGGAGAAGGAAGTAAAAGAGAAAGAAATTAAAGAAACCAAATCTAAGGAAAAGGAATCTGGTATGATGATTATTATTTGATCATAATTTCACGATGCAACTTGAGATTTTCATTATTTATGAAGATTTTATTTCACTTTATTAGTACAAATAACTACGATAAAACGATCAAACGTTGTTTTCATCTTACAGAGAGATCGTCGAGAAGATCATCGAAGAGGAAAAACACCGACCACGAATCATCTTCGTCTAAAAAACGCAGTCCTCACGATTCTTCCAAATCCGACCACTCTAGTAGCAGAGATCGTGAACCAGATGTAAATCTTCAATTATTCGCGTATTTCATTCATTTTTGAACGAAATTAATTTTTATATTTATGTTAAAGGCTAAAAAATCGTTACCACTTTTGGGAAAGTATTGGAAAGCCGTAAAGGACGATCCTACAGATTTCACCGGATGGACTTATCTGTTGCAATATGTAGACCAAGCTGTAAATATTATTTTCCCGTTTCTTTTCCATTTTGAGCTTTCGAGTTAACTAACAAAGTGATATTTCGCAGAACGATATCGCTGCCGCTTCTGAAGTTTACAATGATTTCCTCTCAAGATACCCTTACTGTTATGGTTACTGGAGAAAGTACGCTGATTATTTGAAGAAAAACGGCCAAAAACCGAGATGCGAAGAAATCTTTGAAAAAGGCGTCAGCGCTATTCCTTTAAGCGTAGATTTATGGATCCATTATCTCAACTACATGAAAGACGCGCACGCCTCAAACGAAGAATTACTAAGAACTTTGTTCGAAAGATCTCTTAAATCTTGCGGCTTAGAATTTAGGTAAATATCGAATATACCGTGGTAATTATACTTCGACCTCTTCTAATTTGACGTATTTTCTCAGATCTGATCGGCTTTGGGACGCTTATACGAAATGGGAAATCGAAGGTGGCCGATTACAAAACGCAACTGCCATTTTTGATCGTTGGTTAGCCGTTCCAACTCAGGGATACGTCACTGTAATGGAAAAGTTCAAAGACCATATTAAGAAAAACTCACCTACCAAGGTGCTCGATCCGGAAGAGTTTTTTACACTCAGAAACGACGTCGTGAGCGAAACAAAAGCTACGAACGCCGAGTTGGAGAGTAAATTATCGGACGATGCACCTCCAGGAGAAGAAACACCTGATCGGTTAGATAAGGTATGGGTTGATTTTGTACATTTTACGTTGTTTAACGAAAGTCTAATTAGCGATATATTTCCGTAGTTGAATGAAGAAGAAACCAAAGCTCTCAAAGAGAAGATCATATCTATTAGAAAAGAACGTCAAAAGGTTACCCAAAAAGAAGCCTTAGCTAGGTGGTCATATGAAGAAAATGTAAGCTCAAAATATACTAAAATTAAACTCAAATAAACTATGTGAATTATTCAACCTCATTCTCCGTGTTTTTAGATTAAAAGGCCATATTTTCACGTAAAACCATTAGAACAGTGCCAATTAAATAACTGGAAAGAGTACTTGGATTTTGAAATCAAAGAAGACAATCAAGAACGAATTATACTACTTTTCGAAAGATGCCTGATAGCCTGCGCTCTCTACGAAGACTTCTGGATTAAATTCATCGAATATCTGTTGGCTCAACCTGAAGTACCCGTCGAAAAAGTCAGAGATGTGTTTAAACGCGCTTGCACCATACATCATACGAAGAAAATAAATATTCATTTGAAGTGGTCCGCTTTCGAAGAAACCTTCGGTAATGATTCGAGTCACGTTTTTAGAAAAAAAAAAAAAACATCAATTTTACTCAACTCTGGAATTTTTTCCAGGCAATTCTCTGCAAGCTGCTCAAATATTGGAAGATTTAGAAAAAACTTGTCCTGGTATTTTGGTGGTAATGTCTCGAAAAATCAATATAATACGTCGTAGGGGAGAATACGAAAAAGTGTGCAGTTATTACGATAAGTATATCGAAGCGAACGCCGAAAAGAAGGCAATCTCGTCTAGTCTCGCTATCAAATATGCACGTTTTTATTGCAAAGTAAGTGCTGAACATTTTATCATCTTGATAAATTCCATTTTTATCTTAATTGATAAATCGTTATCTAATTGTGATCTTTTTTAGATTATGAACGAACCAGATAAGGGAATCGAAGTATTGAAAAAGGCCATTGAAAAAGATCCTGTAAGTTATATCCCTTCAATTCCAAATTCACTTGAATAATTAAACGAATGGATTCAATTATGTGGTAATTTTACGCAGGAGAACTCCAGACTGAAATTACAACTGATCGATGTCCACATGAATAAGGTTCCGATCGAATTCGACGAAATTGTCAACATTATGGACGCGGTTATAAATTCCGAACAAGATAACGAAAAGAAATTACTATTTGCCCAAAGGAAACTCGAATTCGTAGAAGAATTTGCCGAAGAATGCGTCGTGTAAGTTGACATGAAAATATCTTTCGGGTCATTTAATGTCAATTCAATCACTTTTTGAAACCGAGTCTTCAGATTTCGTTCAAAATTTTATTTATTGTATCATCGCAAAGCAGAGGTGGCGTGATGGGGTGGGGGGGGGGGGGGAATATAACACCCTCAGTCGATTTCCATTCGGCAATTCGGCAAAATTTCAGAGATTTCAAGAAATTTTGGCAAATTAAAAAATTGTTGGAAATTTTGCAGCATACGTAATGAAAAACTAAGCCTTTTAAAATTTCGTTTACTGTCCTCTTTCAGAAATCACAATCAACCCTAAAATTATTTACTCTCCAAAGCAAAATTTTTCAAAAATTAAGGCCGAGCGCAGCGAGGCCTTATTGAATTTTTTTTCCATAATTTCAAAATAATCCAAATCCTACAAAAATGATTTTTTTCGTATTTTTCCTCAAAATGACTCCAACTAATTTTATTAAATTTTTTCTCATGTTTGGAAATCAAATTTTTCAAAAGCTTCGGCCTCGCTGCGCTCTGCCCTGTTGTATTTCTTCTCAAATAATTTTTTAGGAAAATTGACCGATTTTTTATTCAAGTTAATTAATTTAAAACATTGTTTTATTGCATTTTGAATTTAAGATTGTCTACTTAAAATTTCCGCCGTCGCTTCGCTCGGGCCAAATTCATTTCTCTCATGTTCACATTGAAACTATAATCTTCTAAATCAAGTAGGCTAAGGAAATTTCATCGGGGTTTTCAACTACGTACATTGAAATTACCGAGGGAAAAATTCAGCCATGAGCAGGATTGAGTCATTTATTTTTTCATGCAAGAAATTTTGCTGTTCATGAGCAGGGACGAGCAAGAATGGCTTTTAACAATGGAAATATATTTGAAAACCCATAGAATAATTTCCAGGTGTGAGCAAGATTAAAAATTGACCTAATCTTGAATACGATGTTACTTTTCAAGTTTTTGTTACGTTTATCTCTAAAAATTGTGTTTTTCCCTGTCCATGATGTTCATTCGCATTGTTTTTGCAAAAAATCCTCAAATTTTTGAATTCTTATTCGGCAATTTTGAATTTTTTATTCGGCATTTTTGAACCTTATACCCCCCTCCCCCCAAAAAAATTGTGTTTGAACCGCCTCTGTCGCAAAGATTTTGAAATTACTTTTGAGAACTTTGAGGAAGGCTATAATGTTTTTCTGTCTCTGCGATTTTTCATTTTAAAAAATATCCAGCTTCGATGTCTTGTATCGCAAAGCTGCTGATATTTGAAGCTTGAAAGTAAACTCAGAATCGTCTATAAAATTTATTCATTAATACGCCGAAATTCAGTGATATACAAATAATTTAAAAATCAGCCAAAAAATCCTGTGCATCATTTGTCATTTTTTTCTCTTCGTTTACAGCGTCCAGAAGGCTCAAGAAGCATACGACAGTTTGGTCAAAGTTGTTGCCGAGAAGAAAAAGGAACTAGAAGAGAAGTGAGTATCGATAATTCAAATGATATTCTTGGTTATGGTCATAATATAATTAGTAGTACTAAAGGTAGAAACGAAGGAAGGGTATTTGCTAGGTATGGGTTCGAATTAATTGAAAAAAGTTTTATTGTTGAATGAGAAGGAGAAATAAAGGCTGAGACTTGAGAGATAAACTTCCCCTTTCTTTTTTATCGATGTATCGGATTATTCCATAAGAGTGTAGTATTTTTAATTTTTACGTTTTGCAACGAATTTGAGTGTTTCATCGGAGTCATCGAAAACGGAATTCGTCTACCAATCAAGTCGTGATTTATTTTAAGACTGGTTATTGATCTTATTTCATATTTTTCGCTATGTTTAGAAATTAATAAGTACATATTTGCTATTAAATTGCTATCCTAATCTGTATAATGACTTAAGTTGTTTTTATGTCTTTTTTTTGTGTGTTTTTTTTGTTTTTATACATAATAATACGTGAATAATATGTCGAGAGTACATTTTGCTAGTATTTTTTGTTAATTTATTTTATCCAGTCATGTTTATTATTTCATAAATATCATCTTTGGTATTCATTGTATCTCGTTAATTGAACGTTTGAAATTACGAATGTGTTGGTAACTTTGTAATCGCTCATTACAATACAATACTAGATGTAATAGTTATTTAAAAATTTCATTGGAATTTGAGATCGGTTTCATCATCATCATCATCATCATCATCATCACCTCCACCACCACCACCACCACTTCTTCTGCTGCCTTCAAAACAAGCTTGCGTATTATTCAAAAGTAATATTTGAGGAATTGTAAGTATATCGTTCAATTCATTAATTTTTATACTTAATTATTATTATACATAGATTTTTTTTTCAAATGTACTTAGTAGAATATCCATAATAATATTTCAATCGTGATTATGTAGAAATTTTTTTTTCAAATGTAAAAGTGATTACGTTAATGGTTAAATTTGTTATTGATTTAATTATGAATAAGGTTGTACTTTTTTATCAAGAAATATTTTTTTTATAATTAAGTGGAAGATTGTTTAAAGTTTCACCGTGACTTGAAAATTGCAAAAAAAAAAAAAATAAATAGGAAACGAGTGTGAGAGAAAACTTTACATGTGTGATGTATGACACCTCATTAATAATATTAAATCTTTTATTTTTGAATCACATGATCATACATTATCCAAAAACCTATGGAAAGGAATTGAGAGCAGAAAAAGATGAACCATAGGTTGCCATTTGACGATAGTACTCATTTTTTAGTTTTTTGTTCATTTCTGGTGCTTAAATTGTTGATAAAATTCAATCAGATATTCAGGGGCGTGCAGACATAGTACTCTACCGGACATATGTCCGGTAACGTTTGGGGGTGGGTGGGTGGTTGGGTGGGTGGTGTTGAGAGGTGTCGGATGGTAAAAATGAATGAAAATTGAAAAGTTTGCGAAAGAAATTAAAAAGGCAAAAAAATTATTACAGATACAGATACCTAACATGGATTTGTTTCTTTATCCTTACTACCTATCCTTCTAATCGTATTTTATGTAACAAGTAAATTTCAGATTGAGATGTAGGTGTAGATGGTGATTGATTTATAAATATGTATCACTGCACAAATGAAATCGTATGTGATGATGCATCATATGAAATGGGATTTCGGTAGGTCGGCCCAAGGCCAGTAACGTGCCGATATCAGAATATTGCGAGGGCAGAACCTTAAAATTTCCGACTCGTTTTCAATTAATTCCTCAGATCTAATCCTTACTTTATTAGGTACTAAAAATTATCAGGCGAAAACTCAAAAAACTTTTCTATACTTTTTTCTATTTACTAACTAGTGTAGTAAGTAGGTTGTTCTTTTAGTAAATCAATTTTTGAAAAAATTTTGGGAAATGAACTTTGAACATTTTCAGAGAAATAAATTTTGGATTTCTTTTCAGGATTTGAAAAATTGAACTGGGAAGATTTTAAAAATTATTGCCTACATTTAAATTTTCACGCTGCAAAATTTTTATTGAAAAAATAATTTTCAAAATTTTCAAAAAATACCGGGGTTCACTACTTTTTAAAAAAAAATAGAATCGGTTATGGATTTATTAGACGTTTTTTGAAAAATTGATTTTAACAGAATTTTATTGTGATTTTCAAGTATAGTTTTAATAATTTACATGTAGGTATCAGAGACGAAACAATGGGGGTGTGTAGGGAGTGGTTCAGCCTTATTCATATTTTCTCAAAAAGTTGGTAAATCACGTTGTAATTTGGCAAATTTTCTTTTGAAATCGGCAAATTTTAATGGGAACTGACATACTGAGGAAGTTCGAAAATTTTGCTGAAAATCGAAAATTTTTAAAAAGGTGTCGATTTAAAATTTAATTTGTTGACTTTTTAAGAAAATTTGTCGGGGCAATTTGCAGATTTACATCAAAATTTGACGACTTTTTTAGTCATTTTCTCATTAGGTCGAAAAATTTTGAAAAATTACAAATATTTACCACGTACTTAGTAAAATAAAACACAAAAAAGCACGAAATTTCGTTAAAAAAAACATTGAAGAGCACAAAATTTTTATTCCAAAGTTATAGAATTTTTTCAAACAACAAACCATTAAAAAACGAATTATTTTCTTTTTGAAAATCATCAATTTTTCAAATCTTAGCCCTCGCTTCGCTCGGGCGTATAAATTTTGACATAAATAAGTATGTTAGGGATAGGAGTTGAGGATTTCGCATCCCTTTCAATGCTAAAATATTGATTTAAAAAAATGAAAAAATGTCAACTTTTGGATACATTTTTCTTGAAAAATTTTCGTTTCGCCCTCGCTTCGCTCGGGCTCAGTACATTTACACAATTCGTTTTCAAAATTATGGTATGAACAATCTTTCCTTGCAGCCCAGATAAATGAATATTTTCAAGTGAAAACAATTTACCTATATACACTTTTTATTTATCATAAGACTTAGTGACAATCTCGAATCGAATTTTCAAAGTTTAAAAATTTTTTTCAAAGGAGAGGAGCACAATAAAGAATATCGTGTTTTTTGGAGATGAAAAAAATAACACGAAAAAAGCACGAAATATGAATAAAAAATTGCAGTTTCTGGATGCATTTTTCTTCAAAAACTTTCGCCCTCGCTTCGCTCGGGCTCGATAAATTTACACAATTTGTTTTCTAAGCAAGGGTCTTTGTGGCAATCTCAAAAAGAATTTTCAATTTTTTTTTGATTTTTTAAAACATTAATTTTTTTAAAAACTATGAGTCGGCAAATTTCTTCTTTTTAAATTACATTGGTCGACAATTTTTTTTCACCCTCTCCCCAGGATTTTTGCCCAAATTTGGTCCCTAGTAGGTACTTCATCGTTTCTAGTTTTTCTCAAAATTGATTTTCAAATATATTTTAATGTGATTTTTCTATTCTGTTCAGTGAAATCATTGTTAAAACTCAAAATATTGCAAACATTTAACTCCCGCAAAAAAATCCAGTATTTTGACACCCATATTGCTTTTTTTGCTCTCATCAGTGAGGGGTGGTGGTGGGTGGGTGGCTAAAATTCCAAAAAATGTCCGGTAAAGTTCAAGCTCTCTGCACGCCCCTGCAGATATTATGTTCTCTAATCGTTATTATTATGTAAGTACCAGGAATGAACATTTGAATAGATTAATAATCCTGCTTTTTATTTACTTTTTCCTCATTTATTTTCATTTTGAACAAATATCCGCATTTTTAGTCCTACTATAATATGTACTTAATCAAATTACCATGATGTATTTTATTGAACTGATGAAATATTTTTGGGAATTTTTGAAAGTTATTCAAGAGTTCTATGTAAATTGATTCAATTTTGTTTTTGAAACGTCGAATGATCGATATTTTTCTCTTTAAGTTTTCGTTTTTAAATTGACCTCTATTTTGAAAGATTTTTTTTCATTTTAGAAAATGGAAAAAATTCAAACCCCATCTTACAATGGAAAATCTTTCAAAAAATTGAAAATTCCCAAAGTCAATTTTCTGAATTTTTTCATTAAAAATACCTTTTGTTTAATTTTATATGAATTTGTGCGGATATTTGATTTTGTTCTCGTGAAGAGTCAATTGTATATTTTGATTTTGATTGTGTTGGGTGGAGGAGGGATTTTATTCTGGACTCATTCGGTTATTCCTTCGCAGGTCAGAGAAGTTTGATATTTTCTTTCCAAAGTCAAGGAATTTTTCAAAACTACAAAATTTTACTTCAAAAAATTCAAAAAGTTTTAAAACTTATTCATTCAAAAAACGACTTTTTTAAGCGTTGAAAATCTTTTGTATTACTGGCCGGTATCTTACGGAGCAGCTAATCTGAAAGTTTCGTTGGTCCCTTCAACAAAAATAAAATCAATAATTAGTGAACAACTTTTGAAAAAAAAAGTCTATTAGTCGATGATTAGAGTTTTTCTAGATTCTCCAAGAATCAACGCACGTAAGTCTATTATAGAAAAAAGTGAATTTTGGAGAGGGGGGGGGGGGTGTATACAAGCGAACTTGAAAATTGGTACGCGCAAAAGATGGCTTGAAAATCCATTTTTTTTCTTACAAAATGCTGGTGAAATTTGTTCTTTTTTCTGGAAAAACGCCTCGGTTTCAATGATCATCTTTCTGTTAAAAATACATTTAGGAGTCGCTAGAACAAAAATCGATTTTTTTTGTAAAATTTTCCGTGAGACAAAAATTTTACCTCCCAATCTTCCATAGAACTATAGTTACTTTTGACTAATTACTATAATTCTGGGATCTCTAAATTTAAGAAGGCTTGAGACTCATGACTCCCCACAATTTGGGCCAAGATTTAAAAAAAAAATTCAAATTACGTATGACCCTGGCGCGGCGTATCGTTGGTCATGTTTTTTGAGTCACTGATTTCGAATATCGATTTAATTTTTGGATATTCTCCCCTCCCCCCCATCCCTTTCACGACAAACTGGGCTCAAATTTGGTCCAAAAAAATGGAAAACTCGAATAACACGATTATCTCCTGATTATTTTTGCCGCAAATGGGATTTCGACGGTCTAATCGTAAGTCTAAATTTATTCTAAATTCAAATTTTTTAAATTCCCTTAATTCTGAATTTTTTTTCAAAACTGTATTCAATTTTAAAATGTTTCCAACTTTAATCTTTCCAATTTCATTAGGTACTTTTTAAAATTTCTTCCAATTTATTATTGAGTTGGAGGAAAATTTTAAAAATTCCAAGTTGGAAAAAATTGTGAGGAATTTTGAATTGGTAAAGTTAAGATTTGATGAAATCGAAGTTTTAAAATTTTTCAAGCTTGAATTTTCTCAAAATGTTTCCAACTTTGATTTCTCCAAATTTTTACTGACTGTAATTTTTTTTAGATTTCTGTTTTCTCAAAATGCTTCCAACTTGAATTTCTTCAAAAATTTTATAACTTCATATTTTTTGAACCTTTCTAATCAAAATTGTTTTCCAATAGGTAATCGTTAAATTTTTTCTCATATTTTTTTCAACTTTGAATTTGAAAACTTAAACGCATTGTTTTTAAAAATGTCTTCCAACTTAATAATTGGAATTTTTTTTAAAATATAAAATTGAAAAAAAAATTAAAGTTTTAAAAAATTTACGTTTAAAAAATTGTACTGATGGAAAATTTCCAAGTTCAAATATCGACTTAGGTTTTGAATTTTATTCTCCTGCCTTCCACGGGGGACGAGGCCCAAATTTGGACCAAAAAATGAAGTAAAAGACATCCAAAAACTCAAGTGACACGTCATTTGTCAAGTTATCGATAACGTTCGGTTCACAAGTCGAGGACTAATTTCTCCCTTATCTTCCTCCTCAACTTATCTGAATTCTTTGTGCATGAAAATATCTTGTGACATGTCTTTTGTTATGTTTTAGGACGCTGCGTTTAGAATATGGACCGTTTTTTTTAGATTTAGAAAAAACTTGATAAATTTCCCCCACCACTGAAATGGGGACCCCCCCAAAAAGTAGGATCCTACCAAGGTTTCTCTTTTCCCTCCTCAATACCTCAGATGAATCTAAAAAATTCTTAGCAGAATCATATCAAAAAAAAAAGTCCATATTCTATCTCAATCCTCAGTTCTTCATTTTAAATCTACAATTCGACTCTTCACCAGCTTAACTTAAGTTTTTCATGTACATTACGCGTACCCGTGATAATATTTTCACTTTACCTCGAAAAAATGTGTAATTATTCTTAAAAACGATCGCCTCGTTGCGCTTTCGCGCACTCGTGGTTGCTGTTTTAAGGGTAATTTTTTTAAGTGTTTTGTTTTACAGGTTTTTGGACAGGTGTGGACCACAGCAAATGTGGAAATACGCCGCAGATACGCTAGACGACTCTAATATACGTGTGATTTTTAAGCGATTAACGTATTTTTTAAATTAACGTATTGAAAGTGACTAAAGAAAAAGAGAAAATTTGTTATATTTTATCTCGGTGTATTAAAATAATGTACACGTAGCTCGCCGGACGCGTAAACATGTTCCAAATTTATCGTAATGTGACTTACGATACGCGACGATGCGATTTTTTTAGTACACGGATCTCGTAAGATTTTAGAAGGTACGTAAATAATACTCATTTACCAAGAACACCATTTTTAAACGAATTTTTATTCCTTTGTTTGAGAATATTCGAATAAATTCGTAATTTTTTTAGCAAGGTTGCTTCGCCTGAGTAACGCTTTTGAATTGAAAGTGTTCACGAGCATACATTGAAAAAAAGAATCGGTGAGAAGAGAGGTAGGTATGAATTTTTTTTCATTTTTTATTCCTGTGCCCTTGGGTATCCAGCGATGCTCCAGAAATATTCGTTTTTAGGTACAGACAACGATGAAGGTTTAGAATTTTTTTCTATGTATTTGTGTATTAAATTATGCAAATTGTGTATAATTTTTAAGATGAATTCCTATCGCGTTTATTATAAGATGTACATATTATTTTTTAGTATTTGTGAAATGTTATTTAATATTACGAATGAAGTTAAAAATGTGATGAGTTGAGGAATGAGCGATTTTGGTAATTCGTTGGGATTTTTTTTCTTTTGTAATTAGAGTAGTAATTTGTAGTTTTAAATATTTATTAATTTAACGAAAAGTTGTAAATTTTAGTTTTTTTTTTATTCTTTAAGTGTGTAAGTAGCCTTAAAATGAAATTTATACGAATTTATGTTACTTGAATGGTCAAGTTTTTGAGTTCTATGACAATACTACATCCAGTCATCTTCAGTAGACGCCCAGAACCAGGACATGACTGAATTTACTCTTCTTCTGTATTCTTAATTTCATATTTCCAATAATTACCCTTCTACCACTAATCTTTCTTTTCCCCTTTTTTTTACAGGAAAACCGAAGCAGCGAAAAAGAACGGCACAGGCGAACAAGTCCAACAGCCACCTACAACCGCTGCCTATTCTGCCACCACTGCGCAACCCTACTATCCGACAGCTGCCACTCCTCAAACGTATCAAGCATATCCGCAAACGTACGTGGCCACGACGTACCCTCAAACGAACATTTACCAACAAGCAGATCCGAATTACGGTTACCAAAATTGGCAATCTTACGGGGCTTATAATCAGCAATGGCCTAGCGGTACTGCGCCGCCAACTGGTGCTACTCCAGGTTACTATAATATGTATTGATAGGCGAGTCGTTGAAAAATCTATGTTTTTTTGTTGGTTTTGTGCTACGTAAAGTTCTTGGAGGTTTTTTGACTATTTTTTTTTTAAATGATGCATTTTCCAGTACTTTTATAAGGAATGTATTGTAAAAAATTCAAGATGTATTTTATAAGTCACGTCGCTACGACGTGTTGTGTTGGAAATTTTCGTAATTTTATTGTTTATTTGTGTAGTTTAATTTGTCGCTGTAATGAATTATCTGAAATAAATTCAAATGAAAAGTTGTTTGTGTGTGAAATTGACTGCGAAAAATTAGTTGGTATTTTGAGGGATCGTTTTGGGGGTTTTCTCGAGAATTGAAGGAGTAACTAGGAAATTGTGTTCAGACTGTCAAAGACTCTGAGCTACCTGGAAGCCAAAATGTTGAAAGTCGACAGCTAATGGTTTTCGAAAAATTTTGGAAGCTGCAATTTGAGTGTTTGTACCAAGTATGAAAATACAAAAAAGTACGAATTTTCGGTAAAAAAAAGGTTAAGCGCTCGAATTCTTGAAGAAGAAGTTCGAAAAGGACGAAATTTTGTCCCATTTTGGTCAACAAAAATAATTTTCACTGACATTGAGGAATTATTCGACATACAAAAGTACGAAAAAAGTACAAATTTTTGGATTTCAGTTGGCGAAGAAAAATTGAGAAATAGTATTGCCGAACGAGGAGGGGGGGATTTTTAGTTTTCTTTATCAAATCAAGTCCTCTTGAAGTTTGAATACATTTCATATGTGAGCTCGCTCTTGTTTCTTGTGATATTTCAATATTATAGGAAAAATTACAGAAACACTTACCTAGGGGGTATCCCAACTCAAAGTAAAAGTTTAATTTCTCGAACTTTGGCAAATTTTTGAAATTCGTCGCCCTAAGTCCAAAATCTGGTAACTCCATAAAAGTAAATTTTACAGGAGAGTGAAAAAACATTCCCACTTCTACATCTGCGAAGGTATTGAATTGAGATGATGGACTTCGTCTGCCAAAAAATGATCAACTTCCAATTATCTTAATTATTTAATAATTATTAATAATAGGAATCAAAATCACGTATTTCGTTGAGTGTTCAATACAAAATTATTTTTCATCTTTTCTTTACATACAGTTTTTGGACTTAGCATTTTTTATGGACTTAGCAGTTTTTTGAAAAAATGGGTTTTGAGGGACTTAGCAGGTATTTTTTGTCACTTTTGGTGGTCACACTGATGCGGAAGGACTACCTGAAACCGAAACCATCAAAAAACCATTTTTCAAATTTTTGGGACTTAGCAGGTTTTGGACTTAGGGCGACGAATTTCAAAATTGAATTTGATTTAAGAGGGTTCCCGGAATAAGTAAATCAGAAGTACATAGGAAGTAGCAGCAGCGAATTTCATGCTCATGGGAAAGACGATTTTGTTTCATACTGTGGACGTACCGGGTGTTCGATTAATTCTGGCTCCCCCGTTGGGGGAGCCAGAATTAATCGAGCACCCGGTAGAGTGTGGATTTATATGCTTAATTAATATAAACCCAATTGATTGGTCTTCAAGTTGGAAAGAATTTTCAAAAAATTCAAAACTGGGAAAACGTTTGAATTTCGAAAAAGTTGTAGGTTGGAATTGGAAATCTTGAAAAAATTCGAAATTGGCAAAAATGTTGGAAAAATAAATACGAAAATGAACAAACTGTTGAGAAAATTTGAAATAAAATAGAACACATTGAAACTTGACGAGAAACGTATATTATTCATTGAAGGAAGTAAGTAAAAAATGGTTTATTTTCTTCACCAGTTTCGAAAGCTTACCTATTTAAAATTCTTCAAGCACTGAAAATATTCGAAGTAAATTGACTTTGACTAAATCGTTGATGCTGATGTCAATTTTGAGTGTTGAATCTTTATTTTGGATAGGCCAATTTTTGCCTTGAACGTTATGTTAGATTAACCCACTGTGCTTTACTTAAGAAATTCTTTCGAACTAATAAAAAGTCCCTCATCAGTCCATAGTCATTTTATCGCGATCTGTAATTCAAAATTCATAGATATTCATCATTATTTTAACGCTTTACTATTCCATAAATGTTTAATGCCTATACCTACAAAATTTGCCTGATAAAACAAGATACGCCAATTTTTCCATCGATCTATCAAAAATGAAATTCAACGATTCTACGAAAAAATTTTCAACTCTCCAGTTTAAGAACTTTTCGAAATATTTTCAGAAACTGGACATCCCAAACATCCTTAAGACACTTTCTAATGAGAAACCAAAATAAAATAACTGAAAAATTCAACTAAACAAACAATTATTCTACGAATTCCATGCACCACTTTTCCAGACAGCCTTACAATCTTATCATCCCTCCATGGGCCCAACTACCCTCCAGTGGCCGAACAGCTATGGAAATTTTTAGAAAGAGGGGAGCCCTCCATAACTCTAAAAACTCCTAGTTCAGATTTGCATCCTCATCACATTTACCCCTCCCCTACTAATTATAACCATCCTATCTCCTCTCTTTCCTCCACAAAGGCTAGTCACTTCTCAACTGAACCTCCCTAAAAAAAACTATAAAATAAATTACCCACAATCTAAAACCCTCAAAATGTCCAATCAATTAAAAATAAATTAAATGTAGTCGAAGAAACATTGCATGGTTTCCAAATTAATATGGCATGTATCACAGAACATTGGGTCATGAGTGGTCAGTCCCTATATTTAAAAATGGATGCTTTTGTGGTTGGAACTTGGAAGCTCCTTCAATAGATCTGAAACTCGCGGAGGAGGCTCGCTCATTCTAGTGGAAAAAAATGTTGAACAAAAATTCTTAGAACTAACTGAAATCAAATTATCCATAATCATTTTGTGAATACTAAATTTGTGAGACAATTTCCTTTTCTAGACCGAAATGAAACACCGCCACGCACCTCTTTATAATTAAACATCACAAGCGACGAAACAAAGATAACGCCGCACTTGAAAATTAATCAAAATCTTAAGATTAAACAATAATTTAACATAGAATATTTACAAAATCTATGGAACAAACGAAAAAAATAAACATAGTCGGATCACAATACACCAAAAAATGGCATGGCAACCAGAAGAAAATACGCAGAACAACTCGACAAGAGGGGGGGGGGGCTTAGAAATTGGATAAATTTTCAATTTTTTTGCGAATATTACAAATTGATGAAATTAAAAAAATACGCCTCAATTTTAAAATACATACGTAAATACTAAACGACGACGAGGAGAAATTTTTTTACAAAAAATTCAAATTTTCAATTAGGTACTCAAATAGATATCACGATACCACGAGTACCTTTGAACTTTTAAAATTGAAAAAAATACAACGCAATTTTAAAACTGAGTGGTGAAGGAAAAGGCAAGTTTGAAGAAAATAAAAAAAAATCCCAAAAATCACACATGCAGATGAATAATGGAAATGGGGGAAGAAATTTTATAAAACAGTAATACTTTGAATTACCTACTCAAATATTAAATATTACAATTATTATTTTGACTTTAAAAGGAAGAAAAAAATTCAAATACTTCGTTAAAAAATATGAATAAAGGAAAATTAGAGAAAGTGAGGGAGAGGGAGGGGGATAAAACTTCGATTTAATTTCAAATTATCTAGATACGTATCTCGAGTACTTTTTAAAATTCATACAAAAATAGACCAAGTTTCAAAATTTTAAAATATTACAGGGTTGAATACAGAGGAAAAGTGGAATTTATTAAAAATTGAAACTCAAAATCACTCAAATATAATTCAATGAGAGTCTTTAAATTCGTGAAATTCGAAAATACATAGATGAATAGGAGGGGGGGGGGGGGGGCAAAAATTACGATGAAATTTCAAATCAATTAAATATCACGAGCATCTTTAAATTTCAAATTGAAATAAACTTACTTAGAAAATTCATAGATAAGGGAATCCCGAGAGGAAAGGAAATTTGATAAAAATCACTCGAATATCACGACTATTTAAATATTAATGGGGGGTAATACATAATTATACAAAGGAATAAAATAGAAACGTCCATCGGCGGAATGAATTCATCCCATTGCATTGCGTAATTGAACAAGTGTGTATAATTTTTCTCGTCGACGTTTTTAGCAGCGTTCAATAACCTTGAAATATTTCTTGAAACGGATACCAGCTTCGCTTTCACTTTCAATTCAGCTCGAAGAAATTGAGGAAAATTTACATGAAACAAAAAAAATGAACAATTAACAAAAACATAATAATGGTACATGATCTAAAAATAGAATAAACAATGAACTTAAAATTATTTCACGAAATCGACTTATTCTTCTGATAATTAGGAAACAGTAAACTAAATTTCCCTAAAAAATTGACCAATAAATGAAAAATTCGTTGGGTATGGATCGAAAGATGCCTTATTGCAGCTTAAATTTACTTCTGAATACTGGGAAAATTCTCATATTGGATGAAGGGAGAGATGAAGTAGTAAAATTCTTCATGTAACAATTTAAAATCTTCATCACAGTTTGCCTTAATCATAAAATGCTTAAAATTATAATCTAACCAAGTAGGTCATTCTTCGTAGCCTACGTCTGTACTGCAAATATCCAGATCTAACTTTGGAATTTTAAAAAACGGTAGTCATTCTATCCACATAATTTTTCCACAAGGTAAATTCATCAGTTTGAAACTCAAAATGTACAAATACACCGTCTAAATTATTAGGGAAGGGCAGAAATCCTAAAAAAAAAATCTCTTTTCTTATTTTGGATAAATAGTACATTTTTCTAGAAAATCAATAAAAATTTGATAATTTTTCCACACTTCGGGATTAAAATCACCAATAAAACTAGTATTTACACCTGCGAAGTATCAAAACAATTTTTTTAAATATAAAAAATGAAACAAACCTAACAACACAATCTGCTTTTCACCACAAATTTGAAAAAAATGCCCAATTACTACCAAAAAGCACCAAATTTGAGCCCACGTATCCCTTGTACCCCCTAAAAATACCCATTTTTTGATATTTCGATCAAAATTTGAAAAATTCGCAGATAAAAGCTTCCCTGGCACCCATTCCCAACGACAGACAAACCGTTGCAGCGGACAACATCGCACCTTTAATTACGACAAAGGTCATTCAAGGAACCCGGATCCACAAACCCACTTGCTCGATTCAATTGCCTGGGATGTTGACGAATTCAACAATGAGGCCGCTTCACATCATCTCACATTCCGGTGTTAAAAGTCCACTCACTCTCACTCACCACTGGTAATGTTGCCAAAAAAATCCAGTCCTCCTCGCCCATTAAAACTAAGAAGCAACATTACGGGATACTACAAGAACAGACATATCATCTCATGTCTGATACCTACTAAACCCGCAGAAGAAGATAGACACTATTAGGGAACATCCTCCAGGTGCACCAGGCATATGGTTGCGATTAGGGCTTGCGGCACTCCGATTACTATTATTCTATCACGGATACCGCACATACCATACCATGATGTACGACAAACGAGTTAGAATGGTATAATAATCGGAAAGAGTGGACCACCAAACCGCCCGTGGCACCGTCGTGATATAGTGTTCTCGGCTGTTCTTCTTTACCCAGGATAGCTAAAAGACCGAACGCCTATGTCCCCATACCAGCCGCTCATACAAACACCATATTCGTTGAAATTAGAAGCTGATCAACACCACCTGCGCCGGGACTAGTTCAACTTCATCGGCATACCCAGTCAGACCGAAGAAGAGAACTGCACAATTTTCCTTTGAAAGTTGTGATCTTTTATTGGGAGCCAAGCTCAGACCAGAGATGAAACCAATTAAATTTTGCATTACGAGTTCTTGTGGTGATGCGGTGATGGCCGCAAGCACCGAACTAATAAAGTTGGACAGGGTTGGGAAGACCATACATTAAACTACGAGTACGTAGTACCTATGGGACAGGCTAGACCTAACCAATTGAGAAAACCAAACGGGCCCTACACTCACACAACTGCACATCTACCTTTAAACCTTGGACCAGCAATTCGAACGATCTTTAATTGTAATTAATCCATGTAATGTTGACCGCCCCTCAATACCCTTTGCTAAATACGACCCTGGCATGCCGCGCAACCCGAGATTCTCGGTACGATCGCACCAGGCATCGTAGAAAACTCAGGGTCTCTTCCGATGTCGTTACCGATATCGGCGCCTAAAAATTTCAACCCGCAGCAGACGCTCCTGTCCACAGTACCAAGCCTACCGTGGAAGAATACCTGAGATTTCTCTTGCGATCAACAAGGCAGGCTGGCGCCCAGAGATCAAGAGACCACAGCCACCCCCGATCCATGTTTGGAGCTGACTTGCCGTGGGGTTCCCAGTTTCTGGGCACGATCGCGCCAGATATCCATCAGAATCCGAAGGTTTCACCAATGCCTTACAACATTGATATTCTCTGACTACGCCACCTACCCTCTGCCCGCCATAATTGCCGAAGTTGTTCCCTAATCTAACCCAAACCTCCAAAAAATTATCTCCAAGAAATTGATAGAAAAAAACACGAAAATATAAAGAAATATGAAGTCACAAATTCCCTCAACTTGCTGAAAAAAATTGACCAAGCTGAATATCAAGATCATCCGAATATAAAATTCTTAATAACAGACAATAATTTTCCAACATCATTTTGCTTTTATAATATGATCTAAGAAATTTCAACGGCTATCACCCATTAGGTATGCTGGTCAAAATCCATCAGTCATTTGAGTCTAATAACAACCATCAGAAATGGGGAGTCTGTCAAAGAAAACTTGAATATACAATTTTTATAATTAACCAGATACGTTCCACGTATCAATAACACACAATCTTGAGCCTGATAGTGGATTACGAATGCTGAAAATGAAAAACTCGTCGCTATGGAGAAAAAATTTCAAATATGGTAACACGATTCGTACCTATTACATACTGGCCAAAATTTAATCACAGGTTTGCGAAACACATTTTAAAAAATCAGTAAGTAATTGAACTCGACATTGAACATCGAAAAGGAAAACCCAAAACTACTACGGATGAAATTACTAATCCTCATAATTGTGTTTTTTTTCTTCAATATTCTAATAAAAGTAGGTCATTTTCAAAACGAAATTGAAGTAACAAAATTAATTTCATTGAAAGGAAATAATCTAAAACCGAATGGAAAATTATACTAGAAATATACACTAGACACTCACCGTCGTATTTATCGGTTTGCGGTAGGGTGTAGCTACTCGTAACTACGATTTCTTCTTGATTCTTTGCAGCATTTTTTTACTGAAAAAAAAAAGAGTAATAATTAAAGATACAGATATAATTGAGAAAATGAAAATACAAAAAAAAAATCAATACAAATGGTGAAAAAATTCAAACAAGACATTCACTTTTTTGAAAATTTTCGTACCCAGTAGACACCTTGATAGAATCTTGATCCACGAATTTTCACAACATTACAAATTATCGATGACACTCAAAATTTTCAAAAAAAAAAAGTCAATACCAACTTCAAAAACTGAGATAAACATAAACCAAAAACATTTAAATTTTGGCTCTTGGAAAAGCAAGCAACTTTTTTCAGAAATTTGTGCTTCATTTTATAACAATATTTCAGCTCATTACTCCGAATGATGCCAAATTTCGCCCACTCCCCGTAAGCTTGAGCAGAATTATCGTGATCACGAGCATACATAAAATTCAATTTAATTAAATATGTCTACTCACCATTTCACTGTAGCGTTCCAGCTCTTCAGAAACAATATTCACGTTGCGAAGCTTATGAACAATCACACATCAATCACGTCATCATCCGTAGGTAGGTATTTTCAAAAATCTCAAAGCTCAAAAGTAAGGCATCAGGAAATCTGAAAAGTAAACAAAACATTAGATTTCATCAATCACCATTATTTATCATAATTTTTTGTAAAAAAATTCAAATTTTACAACTTGTCTAAATACCTCCCAACCCACATTCTCCAATTCATAAGTTTCTGGTCCCCTAGGCACTACTTTTTTGTGAGTAAAAGGAGAAAGCTACGAAAACTTAAACCTTTAACCGCCCCACCAATTTTATTTCTTTGAAAGTAAATCAATTTTTTCCTCAAAAATTAACAAAATAAACAAAATTCAAACGATGTGATGGAGAAAATCGTATAAATAATTTACATTACATGAAATCGGTCACTCATAAATTCAAAATGTGCCAGAAAAGTAGCCTATTTTTTTCAAAATTAGGCTTCATTATCGAACAATTTTTCAGCTCATCATTCGGAATGAATTCAAATATTGATCTCCCTTCTCACTCTCCCTACCAAAAAATCTAACAAATTATCATGATCATCGATACCAACCAGCACACATTAATGTATATGATTTACCAATTTAAATACACATCTGCTCACCATTTATTGGCTCAGGTATTTTAGCTCTTGACTCTTGAGAGAAAATATTCACCATGTCACGAAACTATTGAACGATACCATCACATCATCGCGTCATTCTTCGTGTTTCAAGACTTCGGGGCATCTGAAAATCAAATAAAATGTAATAAGTCATCATTATTACTGATCAATTTTTTTTTACGTATTCATACTCGCTTTTCGAGTTCAATTTGGCGACCAATTTTTAATTTTAACCGGAGTATTGGGATTTTCAAATGCAGATTCGATGACTTTCCACAAATTCAGAGGTTAGAAAATTAATTGGTCTTAAACAACAGAAGCTTTTTTGGAGAGGATATTAGAAAAAAAAATTAGCCAGAGTGAAGAGTTGACTAAACTGAACAAACATCACTTTGTATTTGTACACACAAAAGAAAATCACAAATGTAAAAAAGAAGCTTTCTATGAAAAAAATATATTAGCCCAGTACACGATATTACTCGATCACTGACTGAACATAAATGCTATAAGGTAAGTAACTTTAGTATGAACCTCGATCAAATCAATTTCAAAACCTACGATCGTCAAATGGCGGGATTACGATCATGAGATATAATCGCGAACTTGAAATCAAAACCATGTGAAAAACACTTAACACACATAACTGAAAATAAATCCGAATTAGAGAACTTGGACACCGTTAGAGAGGATAACAAAAAAAAATTCTAGCAGGCTCGATTTCTCCACAAACATTCTGGTTAAGAAAAATAATGAAAAAGCTCACATCAGTCACATTTCAAGATCACAACTTGATCGAATTATAAAATTCTAATTCTACTCATAGTTAGAGGAACATACGCATGTACTTACTTGAGATTTAAACAATTTCAGTCGAATGTTACGAAATATATACAATACATATATACACATACTTGTTGATATACCACAGACAGGCAACAAAAACGATAAAAAATAAAGAATTTACAAAAGACAACCAACTGTTAAAAAATAAAATGGCGCCAAGTAACTCCTTCGTTACTATTTTCACAGTAATATTAAATTATTTTTTTTTGGGGGGGGGGGGTGGATTCGTACAAACACTTTCAACACGATTTCCATTACCAAATAAAACGAGCATCAAAAGTAAAAAAAAAACAGAACACAAAACAGAATTGACCTACACGAACTGACGGCAGTGACTGCGAAAAAAATCGCGGGAAACCGAAACCTTGACCCTAGTCCCTCACACACATACACACATCTACACCGCTACGTACATGTGTGCACAGACACACACACACAGCACACAGTATGTGCATAAAACACGAAAAGCACTACAATCTTATGCAATGTTTACGTTAATTTCAAAAAAATGAACCAGTAATTTTCATAATGTACTTACAGTGACAATACTAAGCTGACATTGAATTCGACTATTCGACATTTGACACTAAACGGTTAAACACTAGATAGAAATCCGGAGAAGCGGAGAAGACGAAAAAGAAACGACGAAAGAATTTTTAAAGTACTAACGCGAATTTAAAATTGAATCAGGTACAATATAACAACGAAAAACAAGCCATCGAGATTCTGCTCGAAAGAAACTTACAGAATGGCTATGGCGTCGCGTCCGTACTGGAAAGCGTCCTTGAACAAAAATCACAACACGAAACGCAAAAACCCAAGAGTGAAAGAAAATAACTTGAGAAATAATGTAAACATTGAATTCATTAGGTAACCTTAAACTCCCGACTTCCCGACTTTCTAAGACCCAAGACCCAACTCATCCTCATCGACTCGACTTTCAGTTTCAAGTTTCAACTGATGCTGAGTTGCTGATATAGTGATCTGATCATTCTGATCTAATTCGTTTTCATCCCCTGCAAGTGCACTACGTAACGGTTTTTCTATTGCGAGTCACGACTTGATCATGTAAATCTGCGCATGCGCGACATTGTTGCCATACATTAACAACGTTAAGGGTACTGAATTTTTACGTCCGAATTTTAAAAATATGAATATTTTATGCATTATTTCGGAATTTGTTCTTATGATTTTCGATTATTATTTCAGATGCAGGATCGAATATTACTTTACTACATATACATTCAATATTATTTTACATTCGTTTACTTTTTCTATCAAATACTTACATAGACGTGAGATTAAATATGTAAACTAGAGTATCATCTTTGCTGTTTGCTTGTATGCTAGTAAATTATAATGTAAAGTACCAACTCGGCGAGTTTTATCTAAAATTTAATTGAGCTGTAGATAAAAAATTGTACGAAAGGGTTGTATGGCAGTTGGAAATCTTTAAAATACTAAATTACGTTCATAATTTTCCATAATCAGGTACCTATTCATTTTCTTTCATAAACCGTAAGACAAGGGGAAATCTGAAAAGTAAACAAAACGTACACTTTTTTTCCTTGAATGAAAGTTCACAACGTAATTTCTAATCTCGATTTTAAAAAAAAATTCACGATAAAGCAAGCAAAGAAACCTTTTCAAGATGATTCATCTTTCTTTTAGATTCTCAAAAAAAAAATTCAACCTTTTCAGATTATTAGAATTCCTAGATTTTTCACGTTTTTCAGAAAACAGACATTCTGTCAAAAAAAAACACGAAAAATTAAACCTGTCACTAGTCAAAAACATCAACACTCACCGAGCTGGATAGTATTGTATTCTCTGCTCGGCACCTTTTATTGTTCTTCAAGGTATGCAATATTCATAGATTTTAAATTCAAAAAAAAAAATCGTGCATAAAAATCTAATCCCAATTTTTACTAACCTTCTAAGCTAGTCATGCAGCAACTGCTTCGCTTAATGTTTCGATGAAATAATCTGATCAGCAAAATAAATCCAATCTCTTTCAGACGAATTTGACGAACTCTTGAAGCAAAATAAATACCTGAAAAAAAATTGAATATGTTTTTAAAAAAAACATCGAATGCATTGATTTTTTTTGTAGAATTCAGCAATTGTTTGAACAAATATAATAAAATCAAACAAATTCTACAAAATAGGTAATCTAATTTAATTTTAAAATATTCACCATTCAACGAAAATCTGAATAAAAACACTCGATAGAAAGAAATGCTGGAAAAGAGACGGATAAGTTTCGATTTCGATTTTGAAAAATATCACGTCACTAGGAATTTCGAAAATTATCAAAATATTGTTCCAATTATGTATAAATTTTGAAAAATTTATTATAAAATATGTAGAAACATTTATCCAGATTGATCTTTGTTTTGAATTTTTTTTAAAATTCCAAAATTCTTTGACTTTTCAGATTTTCCAAAAAAGTGGATGTCCCGATACCTCCTATAATTTAGCATAGTGTTGTACTGATGATTAGTAATCAGTTATAATCACTACGTATTCTTGAAAAGAGAATTTTAATATCTAAACGTGGTTGTTAATCGCAAAACAGAATATCTAATAATTTCTTTTCTTGTTCAACGACAACTCGACAGTCAAAAACATAGAAATTGACGAAAAAATTTAAACGGTACCTTCATTATTTGTTCAAGCTAGCATGCAAGAAAATCAGGCAAGGAACTTTCATCGTTTCATCCTACACTCCTAATCACTATTTTTTAGTTTTTTTTGTTTTTTTTTTTTGTTTTTTTTTTTTGTTTTTTTGCTGTCTTTGTTCCTTTGTTTGTGTCTGCTGTTCTTTTTTTTTTTTTTTTTATTTTGTTCTGTTGTTTTTTTTTTTTTGTTCGTTCTTTTTTGTTGTTTTTTTTTTTGTGTTTTTTTTTTTTTGTTGTTATTTTTGTTTTTTTATTTTGTTTTTGTTTTTGTTTTTTGTGTATGTTTTGTTTTTTTTTTTTTTTTTTGTGTGGTTTTGTTTTTCCAAACACGCGAAGGTATGGGATCTATTGGAGAAAAAAATTGAATTATTAAATTTGAAATGCGCGCACATACTCTTAACATTCCTAAAAATACGACACACAAACACATCTCAACAAATAGGACGGTGACTGTATAGACAAATTCTAAATACGCCAAAATAATAATACTTGCCCAAAAATTAACGAAAAAAACTATATTATTATCTCAATCCCTCGTCACAATTAATTTAATAATTTCAATTTTGAAAAAGAACACGAAACAATTAACAAAATTACAACAGCGACGCTAACTAAACGTAAACTAAACGCAGCAAATACAATATGGCGGGAACAGAACAACCGTTAAATTAAATTCGTTAAAATAAAAATTTTCTTTGCAAGGTTTGAGAAGGTTTGACAAGTTTATGTTTGTAGTTTCCTACTCTCTTATTGGCTGTTCATCACAACAAACATAAATACCCGCTTCTGATTGGCTGACCCACTTGAGCCAACTTTTATACGTGAGAAAATGAAACTTCAAAATCAAAAGTAATAATGCCTGACATTTTTTTTCAATGTTATTCGGAATGAATATTCTATTCAATTACGAAATTGAGGGATTTCGTGAAATAAAAAATCGCTAGCATGAAAACAGAACCAGGCTACGAAAATAAAGCAATGAAAAAAATTGGTACGAACTTGAGAAATTGGACGCTATCTACATATAAGACGATCCTGAGAAAAATTTTACGCGATTGAATTTTTAAAATAAACACACATTTTTCGTTAGGTAGATAAATGAATGAAAAAATTCACGTTTTAGAATTACGATTTTTTCGAATTATGTAAATTCTAGTCAAAGAAACATACTGCCAAATTCATACAATTTTACAAAATTTTAGTCGGAAGTTGCGATTCATGCACGTACTTGAAAGTCGAAACACTTAAGACATCAATACACCACGATGCGACAAAATCAAACTAAAAATTAAAAATTACAAACGAAAGTCGATAACCAACAACTGTTAAAAAATAACCCCGAATTATCGTTAGTTTTTCATAATAATTTACACCAAATAATAACTGTTGGAAAGAAAAACGCGAATGCGAATTCGTATACCTAACTTTCAACACACGATAAGCATCAGAAGGTAAAAATAAGAAAATGAAACAGACGAGCAATATTCATTCAGGAACTGATCACGTGAGCAGATGGCAAATGGGAAAGTAAAATCGCGAAATTGCATGAAAATAGAATCTCAAATCTATAATAAGTACTTTACATACACACCAACACTACTATACATATTTATGGACAAAATACGTGCATGAGATGAGATGATGAAAACACAAGAAAGCACTACATTACGTATGGTAATTCATAACCGATTTCGGCGATTTCAGAACGCAAAAAAAATGGGCTTATACCTCGTGCTTACGCTTACAAAGACAATACTACCCATTCGTTAAACCAGTGAAACTCGACCCAAGACACAACTAAAGACCTGTACGTAGAAGACAAGGAAAAAACAAGTGACCAACGCCAATTCGAATGACTACAGTTGAAAACACTCTTGGGTGGATAAATTACAGACGAAAATAATGAAAATAGCTTGAACAATAATCAGTATAATGATCGATACCGGCACCATGGATTATTGGATGGATACCACTAACAGATAGCCATTAAAATACCTAAATACGTTTACTTGTAAACAATAAACGAAAATATGTATCATAAATTAAAATTTAAACGTACCGTACCTAGGTATGTTATTCTAATGTTTTGATTGCAAAAACTTGAACTCAGGAATTACCAACACGACTTGAACTTGGTTAAGCACTACGAACGTTCATCAAATTGGTTTCATTCAATACAACCGAGAACCGACATAAACGAATGTTAAAACGTACCGATAAAATCGCAACAAATTGAGCACTGAACACTGAATAGAATACACAAAGCGCCACGACGCACTCATCTTATACGGCGAAAATTTAAGAGAGTACATTAAAAGAATTAGCGATCCGAAATGGTCAAAAACTAACACTGACGAAGTGACGAGACATTATTATATGAATCAAATGAATTATGAAAATGAAACAAAAACTAAGCTGTACACGAACAACAGAAACCAATAATCCATAATCATACAGCAAGATAATGGCGGCGGCCTGACGGTGGTGGGTGAGAGGGTGACAGACTGATTGAGTTGAGTGATGAGTGATGACTTGAAAACTGCGACATCAGACGTCACAGAGTTCAATGACCAATAGAATTCTATCACGTTTCTGATTGGATAATGGATGTTGTTGATCTTTTTTAACCTTCTGGAGCGCTAGTATAGCCATTTGAATTCAATACTTTTTTATTTTTTTTGTAATTATAAAATAAATTTTACTTTTTTCGAAATATTTATGAAATAATTATGATGTAATTTTATAAATAATTTAATAATCGATTGAAATGGAATTTTTAGTTGGAAAATGAACAAAATTTCAATAATTTACCACAGAGCAGAATTCGTAGATAATCAAATTGATAAAAGTCATAAAGTATTGGAGATGTGCTAAAAAGTAAAAATGGTCATAATTTTAAATTTTTCTCAACATTCCATTTTCAAAGGGGGGAGGGGGTAAGTAACTTGGAGTTGAAAATTATGTTTTGCTCGAGATATTAATCATTTTTACGAGCTCAAAAAATGTTTTTTCAATTAGTGACTGAGCAAAATTGAAAAAAAACTGCTTTCGTTTTCGTAATTTTAATTCGCAACTTTTGGTTTACCCTTTTCTCTGGAACTTCTTCAATTTTTTTGGAAAAATCACTTTAAAAATTGACTCGAGAAGTCCAAAAACGTAAAGGGTTCGTAAAATTAAAAACCGAAAATTCATACCTAGGTAGGTACTCTACTTTTCTATACCCATGTATTTTTTGCATCAAATAATATCTCGATGACTGGGGACAACTACATATTTTTGTAGATTAAATTTTACAGAATTTCGTATTTTTCACCAATTTTTCGCAATTTTTTTCGAAAATTTGTAATTTTTTTGTATTTTTGAACTATCTAGTACTCATTCAATATTCTTACTGTTGGACTCGGTACGAACCTTGCATATTTAAAACCCTCGCTTGATACTTTCGGAACTTTTTTCACCTCGACAGAAAAAAGTCCAAGTTATTTTGGAGCGTATCTCCTTGAAGAGAAATCTAAGTCATTTCTTGAAGAGCTAAAAATCTATACTTGTTCGATTGTTCCATTTTTTCTCCAATATTTGATATTGATATATTTATCAATTAAAAATCTATTGTTGATTGTTTTGTGAAATAAAAGTTTGCTTTCGGAGGTTTGTGTCAGTATTCAACTCAAGCATTTTCTTCCCAAGGTAAATATTTTCCAACTCAAACATTTTTTTAATAATATATTTTACAACACTTGAGATTTTTTCTCAATTTTTTCAACTTTTAAGATTTCTTTTTTCAACGCCAAGAAACTTTTTTTTCATTCAAAAGTTCTTCTTCAAGATTTTTCTCAGCTCCAACATTTTTTCTGAATTTTTTCAGCCCTTCTCAAAAGTCAACTTTAAAATTCCATTCTATAATCTTGAAAGTTTTTCATTATGAATTTCTCAAAAAATTTTCCAAAATATTTTCATCCTAAAAATTTTATAGTAAGTACGAAAATATTTTGAGAAAGAAATTTTGAGCCGAAAAAACAAAATTCCAAGGTAAAAAAAATTGAGAAGAAATTTCAGAAATTTTTTCAGAATGAATAATTTAAAGTTGTAATTTGAAAAAAATTGAAAAAAAAACTTTCAAGAGTTAGAAACAGTTATGAGATATTTTACAATAGAGTTGGAAAATAATTTCGGAAAAAATTTCAGCGCTGAAAGAAATTTTAGAAAAATTTTCATAAGATATTGAAGTTGAAATTTGAAACATTTTGAGAAAAAATGTCAATGGTTAAGAACAAATGTTGAAAAAATTTTAGAGCAAAGTTGAAGATTCGATTTTGTATGTTTCAACAAGGAAAGGAGATGTCTCCTCCTTCTCAATATAATTGCTAGTAATTCTTGGCAGTCGTTGAATAAGTTGGAAAGGTTTGAGAAAGTTGTGGCGATTCACTCTGTTTGATGAGTATAGGTACCTTACCTACATTGTATTTTATTTTCTATAGACAATATTTTAATTTTAATGTATGCTCTGTATTTTTAATCTTTTTACATTATTTTTATACCTTATCTAAGTCTGATTGTTCATTTTTTATTCCAGTTTAGGAAGAAAATCATTTTAAAAAAGTAATTTTGCTCATTTTCTTGCTATTTTGAATTTTGATGAATGTTTCGATTTCCACTTCATCGTTATTGGTTATATTATTGATTACCTACTACCAACCTATCGTATTTGCACTGACCTTCAAAAAAAAAGAAAGGAAAGAACCAAAACAACGTTATTAAAAATGAAAACGTTTCAATTTTATTAAAAACGAAAAGAGCATTAAACGAAAAAAAATCAGAAATGAAAACCAAAAACTTCCCGTTTTTGAAACCCTGGAAAGATGATCAATATTGAATGATTTCGACTTCAAAAAAAGGAAAATACTTCTCACGAAATAAAATCATGTTTCTCAAAAATAAATAGAATTTCGACAATTTCGTAATTTTCTTCTCTCTTTCTCTCCTCTGATTGGTTTGGAGCGATGATAAAGAAAGTTCACTTTACACCAGTGTTCAAAACCGATTGAAGTTCAATTGGTGGTGGTGGTTGTGGTTTTGGAATGTGTTGTTATTAAATGGTTCCTGGTTCTGGTTTTTGAATTGGTTTTTGACAATTGTCTGAAACGGTTCTGTTTGGTTCTGATATTTTCAGTTTTTGTAATTTGTGATTCTGATCTTGAAATGGTTCTGGTTTTTTATTTTTTGCAAACGGTTCTGGTTTTGGGTTCTGTTTCGAAAAATTTCATCATGTTGTTCTGGTGGTGGTTCCCAAAATTAGAGACCGTTTCAATTGGTCCCGGTTCTCCCGGTTCCATTCGGTCTTTCAATTTCTTTTTTCAAGTTTCAGTCAATTGGAAAAAATTCAAAATTGATATGTACTTAAGGTACTTTGGTTTTTCCATTTTTTTTTTTTGAATTTTGACCAGATTTGGAAATCCCTGTTCTCCCTTGGGGTGTTCAGATCCTATCTTGAAACGTAATTATTTGACAACATGAAAATTTCTCTTTGCTGTAATTTTTTCAGATTTTTAAATTTAATGGTGGCCTACATCTTTATCTTTTATATTCATCATGAAAGTTGAAACTTTAATTATGGAGGTTAAACTTTGAACTTTTCAAAATGTGATCATCAATTATTTTCAATCTTCTTTTCAATTGTTTACAAAACTGTGCAAACATACCAATCTCGAGATATGAACCTTCAAAGTTGAGTCGTTTCACAAAAAATCTTAATTGTATGAAAATTACGTAGGCTCCCGGCTCTCCCACCCTCTTAAAGGATTTTGATCGAAATGACAATGATTCCTCGATTGTACCATTAAGGAGAACCTGTAAATAAATTTTGAGAAAAATAGGAAGACCTAAGATCAAAACCTGCTCGAGTTGAAATGGAACACGCCGAACGAAGGAAAAAAATTCAAAATACCAAATTACGAAAATATGAATTGAATATTACATTCCGTCATCCTCCACCAAATTGAAATACACTACATACTTCATATAAAATTTATTGAAATGGTTCCTGTTGGTGGTGGTTTTTATCTCAAAATACTTATACTTGTTCTGGTGGTTCTGTTAATTTACAAGCTTCAAAATTTCTTCTGGTTCTCCCAATTGGGAATTTCTCTTTTTCCCTGCTGAATTGGTCCTTTTTGGTCTTTTTTGGGAATATTTCATCACATCTTGGAACCGGTTCCAATTGGTCCTGGTTCCCATTTGAAAAATCGAAAATAAAGTGGTTCTGGTGGGTTTTGGTTCTGGCGGTTTTGAACACTGCTTTACACCACACGATCGCACTGGTTTTGTGCTAATAGCTAAAAAAGCTTACGGAAGAACCGAGGTGATTTTAATAGGGTTCCTACGGGAACCCTAAAAATAAAAAACTGGATTCCACGGGATTCCATTTTTCAAAAATTGCCGGAATTATCTGACAAAAATTCAGTCACTTGATTGGCTATTCAAAAATAAAGCATCGTGATTGGTTATATCCTAACATTACGTATGATACTGCGCATGCGCAAAATCAATGTAAACAAAACATGCCTTTCTTACGTTATCCTTGATTGTTTTGGTTTTCATTTTGTTGTCTCTCTCTTTTGATAATGAATATAAAAATTTAATTTTCTACCAAAATCAGCTCGATTTTTAATCTATTTTCAGGTAATCTCGACATTAAAAAGGGGTAATGATCATTGATCTATAATCTAGCTGATCACCGCCCTCATTCGAAATGTTTTATCACGTAAGTTTGCCTCTAAATCACCTTCCAGATAGTTCACTAACAAACGCTATTATTTCATCACCGGCATCTCCGTTCTGTTTATTAGATCGCCTTAGAACATGAAATCTTGCTTCATCCTCGTTACTTCGGACCTCAATTATATGAAACAGTAAAACAGAAACTGTATACCGAAGTAGAAGGCACTTGTACAGGAAAGTAAGTATTCTATCTGCCAATATTAACCCCCAGCATTTCTGGTATCTACATCATCTGCAATTTTAGGTATGGATTTGTAATCGCAGTCACTACCATCGATAGCATCGGTTCCGGTCTCGTTTTGCCTGGTCAAGGATTCGTTGTTTATCCTGTTAAATATAAAGCTATTGTATTTAGACCTTTCAAAGGAGAAGTTTTGGATGCTGTTGTAACCCAAGTAAATAAGGTACGCATATTTCATTCGAGGTTTTTTTTTTGGTTATGAAGTCAACTGGTTGTAATTCATTGTGATAATTTTTCAGGTCGGAATATTCGCTGATATTGGACCATTGTCTTGTTTTATTAGCCATCATGTGAGTTAATATTTCCAGATCAGTTACACGTGTGTTTTTTTGACCATTATTCACTCTCATTGATGTGTTTTTTCAGAGTATCCCCGCTGATATGCAATTCTGCCCTACGACTAATCCTCCATGTTATAAATCTAAGAATGAAGTAGGTTCTATGACGTTAATTTGATTGAAATACGTCATAATGAAATGATCACTGACGTTACCGATTTTTTTCTCATTTCAGGACATCGTTATACATTCCGAAGACGAGATAAGGTTAAAAATCGTCGGTACCAGAGTAGACGCTTCAGGAATTGTAAGTTTATCAAATTTCTTCATTGAAAGCCTTAAATTGCTCGTATTAAATGTCCTTTTTTTTCAGTTCGCCATTGGAACCTTGATGGACGATTTCTTAGGTAAACTATTAAATGTTTATTAAAGTGGTATTTAAATACTCATCTTACAAGGAAATTAATCTAATCACTGTTTATTCTTTTGCAGGTTTGGTTTGCAGTTAGTTCGCAACTTGAAGATATTATTTTCTTTTGTATTTTGTGTTTAAGTTGTACAGTCATCTGTTTTCGCGAAATGTTTCGGTATATCACATAAGTCAAAGTACATCGACGTTTATCTCGAATTTGACGCTATTTAAACTATTCCATCGAATCGAAAAAGGGAAAATTTATTATTACGAGAATTTGACAAGTACAGCGTGTTATTTTGTACGTAAAATAAATCATATTTCTGCTCACTGTTCCGGGTTCTCTTTAAATTGTAAAAATAGTAAATCGCTGATATAATTTTTTTTTTAAATTTCATACGTATAGAGTTATTTTGATAACTATTCGTCATAAATCGCGTATTTCTCTAGTTCATTTTTTTTTCGCAATCGTATTATTATTGAAAAGTGTCACCCCATCGAAACACGTCACTATGACTATCGGAAGTTCGAATGAAAATTCTACTCCGGAACATGATTGCGAAATCATTGTTCGCCGAATATTTATATTATTTCTAATAGCTGCCTTAATGGGTGGCTTTTCAGAATGTGGGATTTTCACGTAAAATCTCCATGGTGACATTTTACTGTAATTGGTCATCAGTGATTTTCTCAGGTTTAGTATACAATAGCGGTATCGTCAGAGTACCCGATGTTTGGATTTTTTCATTTATTTCGTTCGATGAATTGAAATCCGTAGTGTTGTGAAATTCGCGATCAAATAAAGTATAACGTTAGTAAAATGAGTTGTGAAGTATTAAATGATGTTGAAACGTACGTAATTAGTGGTTTCGATTTAAAACGACCTGAAAATTCGATAAAAGAGTATAATACGAAATCCATTTTGGAATATTTATCCTCCAAGGAATATATGGCCGGGTATGATTATGAGAATGGATTGATTTTTTATCCCGAGGTATGTTGATAATTTTTTTTTTCAAAATAAGCCCTCATTTTTTTGTAATACTTTTAATATACCTGTATTTAAAATGATTATTTTAATAGTTGCATGGAATGTGCCGCCGTCACCCATCCGAATGTTCCTGTTTATTTGAAAGAAAGCCTCAAACTCTAAGAAAAATCAAAGATTACATCGAACGAACATTCATGCCGAATAAAAGCAACTCAATTCTGAATTACATAAACGAATATAATTTTATCGAAATTTATTTGGATAATCTTAAATTAAAGGATAATTTTCCAGAAAAAGTGAGCACCGGACGGTTTACTCATTTATTAATTATTAATTTAAATTCTGATTGTGATTTTTCTTCGTTTAGATTTTTTCATGCGAAAATTTAAAATTACTTTCTTTGAAAGGCAACGACCTGGAGACGATTTCCGTTAGAATAGGTGGTTTAAAAAAATTGGAGAGTTTGTACTTGAACGATAATAATTTGGCTGATGATTCCCTCCCGTATACTTTAATTTTCTGCCGACAATTACGAAATTTGTATTTGGACAATAATCGAATACTCAGATTGCCTGGATTTTTATTGAACATGAAATATTTATGGATGCTGAGAAGAGACGGTATTAATGTTAAATCGTGCATAACGATGAATGGTATTCGAAATTCAGATAGGTGGGTTTAAATATATTTATTCTGAATCATTTTTCATTTATATTGTTTGAAAAAGTCGACTATGATGATGATGTGCTTTAGTAACCCCGGTGCATGACTCCCTCGCGTAGGAAATTGAAAATCTGCTTCGAAATTTATATTTAAATTTAGACCACGATGTGGATACGTTTTGTTAATTCGAAGTTTTATATTTCAGTACTAATAAAATACAACCGATTGAAGAATTTGATTCGAGATCCCATTACGAAGTCAGCAGTTTACAGAAATTAGCTTCTCATGTAGTGATTGCCTACAAAATGAATCCATTTTTGCTGAGGAAATCTCTACGAGAAACTGTGCTACGTTATTATTGGGATTGTCCAATTTGTGATTATTGTAACGCGACAAGATTCCAAGCTAATGGTGAGATCGCGTTATTTTCAATAATTTTCGGGTTCTTGAATAGTTTTGAAGCACTGACATCTCTAATTTTGTTAAAATCTGCTGTACAGTTCTTATTTTGTAGAAGGGAAGGAAATTGAAGAGAGGGGAGGGGAGGGGTGTCTGATTACGAATAGCGATAATGAAGCCGCTATCTTCCATATCATTTTGACCCAAAACTGATTTCGACAATCCAAATTCAAATTTTTTTATGGTTAAGCTAAGTTTAATTTTTTTCAATTTCCTTAATTCTATTTTTTTTCAAAGCTGTAAGTATCCTATTTTAAAATTTCTCCATTAATAACATTTTTTAAATTGAAATATTCTCAAAATTTATTCAAATTTGATTTTTTTTCTTTCCGATTCATATTTAAATTAAAATTTCTTCTGATTACTTATTGAAGTGGAAGGAATTTTGAAACATGAAGTTGAAAATTTCTTTTAAAATTCTAATTTGGAAAAAATCTTGATAAATGTTCAATTGGAAAAATTTCATAGGTATGTTGAAAAAAAATTGAAGAAATTGAAGTTGGAAAATATTTTAACCTTACTAAAAAATTTTCTTACTTTGAAATGTTTCCCTGCTGTAGATTTTTTTTATTTTCTGGGCATTCTTTCAACTTTGATTTGTAGCAGTTTTTTCAACTTCTTATTTTTCAAGATTTCTTCTACAACAAAATTTTTCTTCAATTTTTTTCAATCTTGAATTTAAAAAAAACACGTTCAATTTCATGTGTTTCAAAACATGAAATTAAAAAAAATTAAAAGTTGAAATTGGGTAAATTTTAAGAAAATTGAAGTTCGTTCAAACTGTTGGAAAAATTTTAATATTAGATACATTTTTAAAACAAAAATTAGAATTAATGAAATGGAAAAAATTAGAATTTAGAATAAATTTAAACTTGTATCGTCGAAATCCTATTTGCGTCAAAATAATTTAGGAGCTAGTAAATCCGCTAAGGTGTCTGGGGAATGGACGATAATATTTCATTTTTGAGTATAACCGAGTACCACTGAAAAAAAAGTCAGATGAAAATGTTGTCTTTCTTAATATGTAATTGAAGAGGCCAATGCTATTTCCAAAAAAATCCTGTAAAAAGTTATTTCAATCATTGGAATAGATAGTACTTTAAAAACTGAACAAATTTTCATCTTATGACATTTCCCTTAACTTTAAAATTGAAAGGGCTATACAATAAATTTGTTTGAAAAAATGCGTTTAAAATCAACCAATCAAGGGAATGGATAGTACGTTGAAAACGAATCAAATTTTGTTCTGAACACTTTTTCCCTCACATCAAACAAGAAGGGGGTATGACTTATGAGTCATTCAAAATCGTGAAAATTTGAAAATTTTTTGAAGCCCACTTATTTTGACTGATCCGCAGCCCCTTATTTTTTAATATTAGGCAAATAGCTTCTTCAGAAAAAAATTTGTTCAGTTTTCAACGTAGGTACTATCCTTTCTATTGGTTGATTCATTTCTTAAAATCATTTTGAACAATTTTTTGTAGCCTTTTCAATTTTAAAACTAGGCAAAACGTCGTAAGAAGAAAAATTTTTCCGTTTTCAAAGTACTTACTGCCCAGTGTCCATTTCCATGGTTAAAAAAAATGTTTACGTGATTTTTTTGGAAACCGGATTGTCCCTTTAATTAAATAAGGTAGGCAACATGTTCATTTGACTTTTTTTTAGTGGTACCCGGTTACCTACCATATCCAAAAATGACGTATTATCATCCACTCATCGCATATCTGTATTTATGGGGTTTAAAATGAAAACCAGTTTCTATGAGCTAGAATTCACTTTCGAAAATTTCATCATTGCAATTAACGTGCCAAATACACTCCAGATAACAATTTTTCAGAAAAATCTGGTAATTTTTATCTCAATTGAATGATTTTTTTTCAAAAAGAACCCGGTTTTTCTGGGGTTCCATTCATTAGTAAATGCGATTTTTTCTAAAAAAAACTGAAGTATCTCTCTTAATTTGAATCAGTCAAAATTGACTGATTTAAATAGACAAAATTGAGTCATTGTAGGAATCAGTGAAAAAATTTACTGATTCAATCAGTAAATTTTCATTATTGAATCAGTAAAAATAAATTAATTACTGATTGAATCAGTGAATTTTTATTTTTACTGATTCAACAATGAAAATTCGCTGATTGAATCAGTAAATTTTGATTGATTTCAATCAGTCAAATAATTTTTACCGATTCAATAATGAAAATTCACTAATTGAATCGGTAATTTTTCACCGATTGGCAGTAGAATGTCAGTGATTAACTGGAGAATCAGTGAAATTTGACTGATATCAGTGACATGATCCAGACTATTTCATCAGTCAATTTTGGCATTTTTGACTGATTCAGATTTAAAGAAAATTGTATCTAAAAACTACGAGGAAAAATTTCATCCCCACTGACTTCACATTTACCCCTCCCCACAGGACCCTATAATCTGACCATGTTCAAAAAATATTCTGATTTTTTTGTTCAAAAATGGTTTTAGTAGGTACCTAACTACCTATAGTTATCTCTAGACCCAAAAATACATATATTTGATACCCATTTTTCATCATCTCTCTATTTTTTCAGGGGTTCAAAAAAATATCACTTTCTCCATGTTTTTTCAATACTACGCAAATTATCGAAAAAAAACCAAGATAATTTTAGTATGAATATTTTAACCCATCAAAATCATCGGTGGCGATTTTTTATCGTCACACCGTGGTGCAGGTCATTGTTGAAATATTCTTATCTATCAATATTATTTCAGGGAATTTTTTCAACTTTATTTTTTATTGAATAAGTATTTTAAAAAAATACGAAAAAATTCATCCAAAATCATAATATTTTAAAAATTTTCAATTTTTCTACCATTTTTCAAATTTTTTAGAACGTGGTAGACAGATTTTCGAGTCGTTGGCGAAGGATAAATATGGAGTCAGGAGGGTGAAATTTATACCACATCACTTTGAGGTCTAGACACAAATTTCTAGCTGCTCCCTCTCTAACTTTTGAAAAAACTACAAAACAATCACTCCTAATGTATAACTATACCTAATTTCAATAAAATCGGAGGCACCTATCAGTGCTTCAGAAATACATTCTCTGCTGTTTGACAGACATACTGATTCTTTTCTTTTTTCAGGATATTATCTCAATACTTATCTATACGGTTATTTGGGCGACTACCTATCACTTTTCACCAACAAAACGTGTAGTAGAACTTGCGCCGAAAGATTATCCCAGTCATTGACCGATGATGATCGACTCGCTGTGCTGCAACGTCTCACGAGTATAATCATTAATAAATGTTGTTCCAAACTGAATTCACAATCGATGCGATCGGTTAAAAAAAAGGAAAAGGAAAAAGACAAAAGGAAGTTATCAATAATAAAATCTAAGTGCAGCATCATGTAAATAGGTACCTACCAAAGTATATTTTTTATAGCGAAACAATGTAAAAATTATTATAAAAAGATACCTGTTCAATTTTATATAAAAAATCTTCGCAAATATTGTATCATGAGATCGTATATATTTAATTTCATTCTCTATTTCGATCTATTGGCCGTTTTGCAGAGTCAATTCGTGACATATGTGCAATAAAACCCACAATGTTGCGTGAACGCTGTTAGTAATACGAGATAAGTATTTTCATGAAATCACACGCTAATGTTTACTGTAAATGGGTCTCTTTCTCGCTTGTTCGTTATCTATTCCACGGAGTGTTGATTACGACGTAATGTGATTCATTTGAATAGTGGTTTTTTACAAAGTGCCAAGTGAATTGCTTAAATCTACGGTGTTAATATGTCTTTGGATACTCCAGAACGCTGGAAGATTGTCAGAATTATACGCGAAGATAGTCCAGACGTGCAGAATATCTGCGAAGATGATTACGATGGAAAAGAATCAATGGAGTACGTGCTGCGGTATTTATCCGAAAAAGAGTGTCTTACCGGATACCATAATGACGAAGAACTGGTATTTTTTCCCGAGGTAAAATATTCCTTCGATTTTTTCCATATACCTACCAAATCGGTGAACTAATCTTATTCGACGATTGGTGATAGTTGTATGGAATATGTCCATCGTTCAGACACAATTGTTTGCATTTGAGAAAAAATCGTAGACTGTTGGAAAGAGTCGAAGATTATATCAAACGTACCACTAGACCTGATAAAAGGACGCCTATACTGAGCCATATTCACGAATACAATTTCGTTGAAATTTATCTCGATAATCTTCAGCTAAAGAATCCGTTACCGAAAAAGGTTCGTCTTTTCAGTCGTAATTCTTTATCTTAAGTAAACTCGAATGCTTAGATGATAAAAATTATGCTCCTTTGTTTCGCAGATATTCTCGTGCAAAAATCTAAGAATACTTTCTCTCCGGGGGAATCATCTGAGGACGTTTCCGGCAGACGTTGGTCGTTTGAAAAACCTTCAAGAGTTGTATTTATCCAATAACAAATTGCGAGCTAATTCTTTACCTTATACGTTGACGTTTTGTTACAAGCTGCATACGTTATTCTTAGATAATAATAAAATGGTCACTTTGCCTGGTTTTCTGTTGCAAATGGAAAATTTGTTCACGCTTCGAAGGCAAAGTACCAAAACTTCGTTCAGGAAGATGTTCATAATACAACGAGCGACGAGGTAATATTTGAATTTTTTAACATGGGAGGTATCCCCATCGATGGTAATATTTTGGGCTGGAATAAAAATGTATCGAAATTTTTAATTTAATCGTAAAAGAACCTCATATTCAAAATTTCAAGTGCTAAAGTTCATTTTTCGAATTTTGGTGAATTTTTGAAAATTCATTACCCCTGGACCCTGCGCTGCGGGGTATGAAAATTTGATCTAATAAACGAAAACATTTGAAATTTGATATACTTACCCCATTTTTGACCTCCCATATCGATTGGAAGTAGTTTCAAGACGTTTTGGAGCCTCCAGAAAATTTTGAAATTTTCCAACAATGAAGCTCGTAAAAAATGACCCGTATGAACTTCAGCTCCTAAAAATATGGAATCCCATATTGGTGAATTATTTGATCGATTAAATTACTATTTTTTTTTTATTGAAATTCAATTTTTTTTAATTTATTGTGACTGCCGGTTCGAATGCATATTTTTTGACTGAGAGAATTTTTGGCGAAAATTGAAAAATACGCCTAATGGCTCCAATTGGTACATCTCGACAATCGATACGGGTGGTTGAAAATTAGTTCTCTACCAATTCTCAGCGTTTTACCTCGATGAGTACTCTGAGGCGTATTTTTCAATTTTCACCATAAAATTTTTCCTTCTGAAAAATGTGGATTTGAACCAGCAGTTACGAATTTTAATTTTAAAAAATTGTGATTTAATCGAACAAATAAGTCATCAATATGAATAATCCGCTTTTTGAGATGCTCTATTTCAAATGTGGACCATTTTTATGACCTTTTCTCAATTCTGGAAAATTTTAAAATTTTCTGGAGGCTACAAAGCGTCTTGAAACCACTTCCAATCGATTTGAGAAATCAAAAAGAGAGTATACTTACTAAATTTCAGCTTTTTTTTGTTGATCATATCGAATTTTCATTCTTATTTAAAAAAATCAAAATTGGAAAAATGGGAAAATTGAAAAAAATTCTACCAGGTAGGAAAAAGTTTTAGAATTGGAAAAATTTTAGTATTAAAAATTTGTTTGACTTCAATTTCTTCAAATTTTTTTTAATTTCATATTTGAAAAAAATGTTTCCAACTCTAAAATTGTTTCGAATAATTTTAAGGGGTAATTTTGAATTTTCGAAAATTCGTGGAAATTCGAGAAATGAACTTCGACATCTGAAATTTTGGATGATGTTCTTTTATGATCAGTGGGTAGCGGATTTAATAATTTCAAGTCTTGAGCACAATTTTTTTGCGCTTTTTTAGATATCTCACTTCTCTCCTCACCACCTCTTCCCTTGACTCTCCCCCTCTTGAATTTTTGCTATTTTTCAAAAAGTTCCGAAATTCATTTTCAATGGGATTCAAAAACCGAAATTTCACTTTTTCATTGTCGTACACGAATGATATTTTTATTGATTTAATTTCGGTTCAACAAATTTGATATTTTACTAAAAATTGTCAGTTTAAAATACTTACATTGGTTGAATTTTCCAAATTCCAAAATTTTAAAGAATTTTACTCAAATTTGCTGAATTGGTGAAAGTGTGATTCGGGGGGGGGGGTGTATTTTCTCATCAACATAATTGAAATCTTAAACACTAAGCAAAAAATGAAAAAAAATCACGTCCAAGCGAAGCCAGGGTGAAAATTTTTACAAAAAATCATACTAGAACAACAAAAAATAACCACTTTTTGAGCCTATGACGAGATATTTTCAACCGCTTGGTGGGCAATAGTCCCTTTTGTCCCCTCACCTATGATTTATTGCTTTAGAAACAATTTCTCTCGATTTTTTAAAAATGTGAAAAGTTCAAGAATTGGTAAATAAGGAATGTGAATTGTTAAATTTTTTGAAAATTTTTTTAGAATTTTTTGCTCAAAAATCAACTCCAAATTTTTTTCAACTTTTTTCAAATCCTTTCATTTTCTTCAAAATTTTTATTTTTTCAAAAAATTTTTCAACCTGAAATTTTTTTAGAATGTTTTACCTTTGCACTTTTTTTGAAATTAATTGTTTTAACTTTAAAAACTGTTATCAAAAAGTTAAAAATTTGTTTCAATTTAAATTTTTTTCTTAAAACATTTTGCAATTTCAACACTGAATTTTTTTCCAGCTAAAACATTCTTAGATTTTTTTTCAATTTCATTTTTTCGAGAAATCCGTCGCTGTTTATGATGAACTTTCGATGTACATATTTTAGTTTCGGGCCAAGTTTACTACAGGTTGAGATACCTCCCTCGTAAGTAATTTTCGTTATCAACTCATATGATTGTTATAAAATTACAGAATAGAAAAAATTCAATCATTGGATGAAAAATCCACTTCACCTCGTAACCAAACCACCAGTCTACAAAATCTGGCAGCCAAAGTAATCGTAGCCAGTAAAATAGATTATTTTTCGATCGAATATTTTCCTACCATAGTCCAAGATGTCATATCGAGGTGTTACCCAGATAGTCAAATATGTGAGAATTGCACATCGCCCAAATTCGAAGATGCTGGTAAATATCGACACCATTTTCTGGCACTTGTTTCTGCGACGATATTGCTGATCTGTGAATTTTCAGGGTACTTCGTCAGCACCAGTCGTTACGGATACCTAGGTAACTATTGGTCGGTATTCCTGCATCAAGCGTGTAGTAAAATTTGCGCCGAACAGTTACACAAAGCTTCTTTCGAGGAAGAACAAAACTCATTAGTAAAATTGAACGACGAATATAACGAAGTTGTCACCAAATCGCAAGATATGCCTGGACGTAATAAGAAAACTAACCAATGTTGCGTGATATCCTGATAATTCATAAGTATTTGAGTAAGTATGTTTTATAAAATCGATGCTTTTAAAATTTTGTATTTTTTTTTTAATAATTTGTAATAAATTTTAAAGTGAAATGTGATAAATAAACGGGTTCTGAATATTTCGGTAATTTCCATAGATAGGTTTTGGTACCTACTTGAAGTAATATTAGTCTTCTTCATAATACGTTGTCTGTCGTAGATATTTTGATCACCTCCAGTGTAGACAGACGTCATCATAAACATAAAATTGCGCAGTAGTGGTAAACGTATCGACAATAATACAAATAATAATTGAATTTCGAATGCAGTTTACTCTTGTTTATTGCATAATCTGTGTTTCAGTTCAAAGACCAGTTTCTAGGCTAAATCTACGAATTTCCATTTTGTTGATTACCATTGTTATCGAATGGGTTTTGAGGCTTGAAATCCCTGTCGAATGAGATGAATTACAGTATATTTGAAATTTTGAATTGGCTAAGTTAAAATTTAACTTAGATAGTAAAAATACTTATTAGGGCTGATAAAAAAAAACATATCCTGGATTTAGACAAAAATTGGCAATATATAGTTTATTTTTAGTAAGGGATCTCCTAAAAAAATTGAGCCTTCACCAACACCCAAAAGAAGCCGAAGTTGGGGGACCTAAAAATTAAGCCATTTTCAAAAAACATGATTTTTTTTCTCCTTTTGGGTTATGCTACAGGTTAGGAACCTGGGCTACTCCTCTAAAAATTTACGATTTGAATTTCTATACCTCTCTGAATCATTGAACTCAAAGCTGGACACCACTTTTTGCCCTCTGCTTTCTCAAATTTGAAGATTTCTTGATTTTTACCAAATTCAAATTGCTTACTTAAATGCCTCAAAATTGAACCCAGCAATTTTTTTACATCTAGAATAATTTTTGTTGAATTTTTTTCAAAAAATTTTCATGTCAGTGCTGCTAACAATATTTTGATTTACCTACATAATTTCAGTTAGTAATACTGCTACAAAATTTTCTAAAAATTATTTTGAATTTATTTCGATGACCAAAAAAACTGGCACAGTTTTCCAGCCATTGGAAAAACAAGAAATAAAGAAATTCAAATTGCGATGTTTTAGGGGTGACCGATTTTCCCTGCAGATTGCACTACCCAAAAGTGGCAAAAAACCTGTTTTTTCAAAAATCATTTCACTTCGAGGTCACCCACCTCCGTTCCTTTCAGGTTTCTGGGCTCAAAATTTTTCAAAGGGGTCTTCCTTTTAAAAAAATTACCTCACCAATTTTTGCCCAAATCCAAGAAATGTTTTCTAATTTCAATAACTTGGAGTGAGAGAGCATTAAGTTTGATGAAACATTTTACAACTGGCTCATTCTATGTCAACTCAACCAGGTTTTGATCTTAGGTCTTTCCATTTCGCTTAAAATTTTTTTACGAGTTCTCCTCGATGCTGTAATGAAAGAATCGCCGTCATTCCGATCCTAATCCTTCAGGGGGCGGGGGGCGCGGGCGGCCCTTGTAATTTTCGTATAGGTAATTGAGTTTTTTTTTTGCAAAATTGCTTAACTTTGAAGGAGCTTATCTCGAGATTGGTTAGGTCTAAGATAAATCTGTTCATGCTGTTTTGTAGAGAATTGAAAGGAGATTCAAAATTGATAATCACTTTTTGAAAAGTTCAAAGTTGAGCTTTTGCGATGGAAGCTCAACTTTCAATTTCATGATAAGTACAAAAGATGAAGGGGGGCCCCATTAAAAAATCTGAAAAATTACTATGAAGAGAACTTTTAATGTATTTTTCAACTAATTAGGTAGGTACTTTTCAAGATGGGATCTCAATACCCCTGGGGGCCACAGGAGTTCTAAATTTTGGTCAAAATTCAAAAAAATGGAAAAAGTGAAATAATATATCGATTTCTACTAATTCGAAGGCGCTGAGTTCGAATATGTGCTTAGTTTTTTCATTCGACCCCTCTGAACCCCCTATCAGCCCCATAATGAGGTCAAAATTCAAAATAATGAAAAATAACGTATGACGTGTCGTTTGTTGGGTTTTTGGCTTATTTTTGGGATTCGACCCTTTAGTGCCCCCCTAGCCCCCAATTTCGATAAAACACATGCAAAAAAATGGAAATAGCATGTGTCATATCGATTTCTACTACATAATTCGATGGTGCTGAGCTCGATTATCAACTTACTTTCTCGATCCGCCTTCTTCGTTCTCCACACTGACTCCAAAATTACTAAATCATTTAAAAAATCAATGTGTTTTTACAAAATGGGGGGGGGGGCTAGGGGGGAACTAAAGGGGCGAGGTTTACTATTTAGTCAAGTTGAAAATTTTTGAAATTCTTTTCGAATCAAATTTTCAAAAAAGTCAAATTTTGGTTAAAAAATTCAAAAAATTACTAGGTAATCCAAGTAGTGAACCTTGTAGGAATAATTTTCCCCTAAAATACGGATTTTCAGCTTTTGTCTTTTTTCAGAATTTAAGGGGCTAAATTGTCCACTAAAAGTGAATTTAAAAAAAAAATTGAATATTTGCAATATTTGATACACCAGTGCAGCCAACAGAAAATGGAATTTACGTTGACCTAGGAGAAAAAATTGGTTCAATCACTTGACGAAAAAATAATGCATTCGAGTTCATAATATCAGAATATCACAATTAGCAACTGTCTGCACTGACGTACCAAATTTTCAAGAAAAAAAATTATTGTGAATTTTTCAAACGATAAGAAAATTAATTCGAGGCCAACGTAAATTCCATAGTGTAGCATGTCATTTCCTGAAAAATTTCTGAAATATATTTCTAGTGATTGAAAAAAAATACATAATATTTTCCAGGCGAAAAAACAATCAATTCAAAATCGATATAAATTCCGTATTTTGGAATTTTATGATTTGCTGTTGGCTGCACTGGTGTATGAAATTTTCATTTTTCTTTTTAAAATTCACTTTTAGTGCTTGAAAATTTTTTTTGTTCAATTACTCGATGAAAAAAAATCATTCCAGCTTAGTGAAAATTTGATATTATTTGAATTTTGCAATCTGCAACTTTTCAACCCCCTGGTAACAGTCTGAGTTTTGATCGGAGAAGGATTGCGATGGTTTAGGGAGATGTAGAAACTCAAATTACATTTTTTAAGTACCAAGAAGACTTCTCACACAATTTTTATTGACTAAAAAACACAAAAAACAGTGTTTTTTTCAAAAAGAGGTGCACTTTGAACACCTCCTGCTCCCCTCCCCTTGCCCCTAGGGGACTCAAATTTTTTTGGGGAACTCCCACTCGAAGTAAACTACTCCATTAAATTTGGTCAAAATCCAAGATATGTTTTTTTTCATATCACCCTACTACGTACACATTCAGGTACATACGAAAAATGCTTCAGAAATTGAAAATGATGTACATTTTTGGAAAAACAAAAATCAATAGGATTATTCTTGGTACGTAGGTATGTGAAATACAGCCAAAGAAATGGACATTTCGAATTTCTGATTTGCACAATGAGGCCTAGAACGAAAAGTCCCCATTTTTCTATATTTTTTGGAGAATTTTTTTTTCATTTTATAGGTGAGGAATGATAGTTTGAATAAGGGTAGGTATCTGTGTGTTTTTGTCCCTTTGGGCACTGTCACAATGCCATTATGGTGCTTTGAATGCTATTTTCCACCGATTTCGGTCAATTTTTACATAAACCGGAGGCTTTTGGGACACCATGTGTAAATGTGGATTTTTGGCACATCATGTCAAAATTGAGGTTTGAGGGACATGATGTTTTAATTCGGGTTTTTGAAATATTAGGCCTAAATTGGTTTTTCAAGGACACTATGTCCCAATTGATTTTTTTAAGACACTATGTTTAAAATACGTCTAAATCGGAGGTTTTGGGGATGTATGTTCAAATCAGGATTTTTAGGACATTATGTCCCAATTGATTTTTTTTGGGCAGTGTTCAAGTTGAGATTTTTGGATCATGTTTCGAAAAACGACTGACAATAGATTTAGACGAATTTACCAAAAAATAGACTCGATACCTAAAAATTTTGCCAAGTGGACTTGGGACCATTAAAGTTGATTAAAATTTTCGATTTTTTTGGACTCAGGCCCCATTTTTCTCCAAAAAACATGCCATTTTCAATTTTTAGAGGCCTTTTTTGTAGAGCTTGGATGTCTTTTTAGCTCTTCATTTTAAAATTGCAACCCAACTTACGGTGGTTTGAAGTCTGGAGGGTTAAAGTTAGGAAATGATGATCCTTGCTGATTCTGCGAATCTCCATTTGGTTTATTTTTGTTATCATTATTATTGTTATTGTTATTGTTCTTATCGTCTCCTTGATTATCACCTCCGAAGGGATTATGCAGCTCGAATTTTCTGTCGATTCCAACCATTGATGAATTAATGACCGTCTAATGATGTTGATAGGTTTAATATAAAATAACTTACGGCATGTGAAATGAATCACTCGGAGTCAACGCTGTTCTAATTTTGTGCAAAACTAATCGAATTTTTTTGAATGGCCAAGTGATCTAATGATGTTCAAAAAAATATAAATTAGATATGTACCGTATAAGCGCAAATTATACCTAGGGGTACTTGATTTGATAGGTACCCCGAGTCTTTTAATTTCAGTAATACCAGTTGTCATAATTGTGCACTTACGTCAAAACCATCGCAGTAATATTTTGGATCTTTTTCATCTTGATGATTATCATTTTGATTTTGTTGGTTCCCCTGTTGATTATTTTGCTGCGTATCTTGGTTTCCTTGGTTCCATTGTTGACCAGCGTCACATCGTGAATACTGCACAATTTAGTACTCAATCAGTCAATTTACGTTATGTCATTAGATGATGAAAAATTATAGAATGTAGGCGATGCTTATAGATTAAGAATAAAATAGGTAATTTAAATTTCTGACCTGAACCATAAATAAGGATATTAGGAAAAATTGCAATAAAATCATTCTCAACATGATTGATCAAAAAGTAGGTGTGTACCTACAATTTGTACAGGAAATTTTCAGGTAAGTATGATTCAAACTATTCCTTAGTCAACACCAAATTGACAATAATTTCCTTTTTACCGAAGTTATTTACCTCGTTTACGTATTTTACCTACTAAATAATATGAATTTCCATGACGCCGATAATATTCTAGGCACTAGGTAGGTACTATTAAAAATTATGGCATTGTTTTGAAACATTTTTATTATGATGATGATGATGAATGTTTTTCGCATAATTTAATAACTGTCTATCACGATTACTTTTCAATTGCTTGAATTATTAATTCATTTGATCACGCTTAGATTCTGATGTAGAGGCCTACCTACTTATTTTTTCGTCCGTTTTGGAATTATTGCAATCTGTACTAAAATTTGAGCCCATTAAAATTATGGAATTAAGATCGGGTAAAAAGCTCATCACCCCCTGATTCGCAACCATAACACCATCAAACCGTTGTTTGTATTTAAACAATTTAAAAAAACTGAAAAATTAAAAAAAAAATGAGTATTTATGTTACAGACACGAGTATAACTTCAAAAATTAAACAAATTTCCGCGGGTAATGGTTCTTACCTAACTGGAAAATTGAAAAGACTTGAAAAATATTTCAAAAAATTAATCAAGGGAATGAATTTAGGTGGTACCTAGTTTGAAAACAGAAGGAATTTTGTTCTGATGATGTTTTGCCTAGCTCCAAAATTTCAGAAGTCCCGGATTATAGTCTACAGTCCAAGAGGCAAAAAGTGCTCTAGAAATCGAAATTAGTGTGCATTTTCGCTGGACAAAAAAATCAGTTGGTTTGTTGCAGGTATGGGGCCCGTAGTCCCAAAAAATCGCATTTTGGATTTTTACTCTGGCACAATAGGGAGCTGAGACTTGAAACCCCTTTCTCCCAATTTTTAAATTTGACCTTGGACAAAAAATTTTTTCTCATTCTGGTAGCAGACACTCCCCCGACTCCAAATATAATTATGTTATATCCTTTAGGTAACGGGCACAATGGGGTGCTGGGCCCCCAATGTGCGATTTTTTGCCAAATTCGATCATAATTGGCACAATAATGCCTCTGTAGGCGTCATGCGGTATGCTGGACAAAAAAATCAAACGTAATGTATTCTTGTGTTCATTCTACGTCCAAAGAGCTAAAGTTTGAGGAAAACTGTTGGCACAATAGGCCGTGGTGGAATTTCAAAATTTTGAAAACGCGCGATTTCCTCCCCCCCCCCCCTTCATTAGAAAATAAGTTATGAAAAAATTCCAAAACTTGGGTTGCGACCTATCAAAATGGGTTAAACTTTCACGAGCAGAACGAAATTATTGATGAAAATTAAATTCGAGCAATTTTAACCCATTTTAAGTCCTGAATTGGGTCAATTTTTGAGATTTTCAAAGAATTGACATGTGACCTATGAAAGTGGAGTAGAATTTCGTCAGAAATTCAAAAATACCATCAAAAATTTTTTTTGAGCAACTTTTGAGGTTTTGAGGTACCTTAATCTACTGTTTATTTCCACGATTAAAAATATGTTTTGCGCTTATTTCTAAATGAAATAACATAATTATGCTCATTCAATTTTAGAGAAAGACAACCATTCATCCAACAGGTTTTTGGTGGTACTAGATTGTATCCGCATTTTGATTGGGAAATTATTCATCGAATATCCTGCAAATTAATACTATTTTGACAAAAAAATTTAAGCATTTTTTCCCATTTTCAATTTTTTTGTTTTGAATTTTAAAGGCAATAAGACAAGAGTGAGGGTAGGTTAAGAGGTCCTTTTTGAGGTCTAGACATAAATTTTTGACTAACGTAAGTAGGTATACTCTCTTCCATTAAACCATAAGCGTACCCAGAAATGATTTAAGGGAGGGGCTAACAATTTGAGAAAAAATAGGGAGTGTCAAATTTAAACGAAAAAATTAAGTAGGTAACTTGTTATTTCAGTGGTGCTGGCGCAGTCAAGGTATTTTCAGTAGGTTAATAATACATAAAGAAATTTGAGCAAAGAAAAATTGAAAAATTGCGCAATTTTTTGGAACAAATAATCAATACACTCCTTAAAAATCTGAATTAGTAAAATTTACTCGTTGGAATCAGTGAAATGAATTTAACTGAATATCAACGATTTTTCGCTGATCCTTCAATCAAAATTATTGATTTTTTTCTGAGAAATTTGGAATTGATTAAGAAATTAGTGTTTTTTGACGAAAAAATCAATAAAAAATCATTAATTTTCAATGAAAATCATTTCAGTGATTTTCAAAGGCAGAATTTCATCATAGACTGATTCAGATTTAGAGAGTATGGGACCTAGGTACCTACTATGTTGATTCAAAAAGTATAGATTGATTAAAATACAACTCAAAGAGAAGCGAGGGAAAATTTTTCGAAAAATTATGTTTGAAGACCAAAAAGATGCACTTTTTTCACATAAAAAATCTCCTTTCCGAGTTTAAGGGGGTAGGGCTCCGTCCCTGAGCCTCACCTTAGGTGCGCTTATGCATTTAACTTTCAAAAAAAAAAAAAATACAAAACAATTCATCCTTACAAAATTTGAACAAGTAAGTAAATCAAGATATTTCAAATTTTTAACAAAGTAGCAACCCGATTATTCTTATAGGTAGGTATTTGATTTATTTGGATGAAGAATTACGGTAGGTATTGAAAAAGAATGAATTTGGAAAAAATATCAGTCTTCAATAAACTGGAAATAAAAACAAATTTTTAAATGGTTTAAATTTTCGTTTTATTAATAAAATGAAATAGGTTCAATTCAAGAGGGTTTCTGATTCTGCGAATTTCCATTCTGTTGATTATTGTCTTTTGGTTTATTGCCGCCGAATGGATTGAAAGATCTATAAGTTGATATAAAGTAAAAATAATGATTGGTAACGATTTTTCGAATAAAAATATAAGTACCTACATAACTTCTCTACCGACATATTTACAATTTTATGTACCCCTTGAAATTTAAACCTACTCAATCAATTTGAAAAAAAAATACATTTTGTATATTTTCATCTAAGCCCTATACTTACCTACGTTTATTTAAAAGTTCCATACTATACCTCAAACAGGAAAACTTACGGTAAATGCCACGAACCGAAACTGAAGATTGATTTCATTTTATGGAATAGTAGTCTAATTTTTTTAAAAATGCACGTCGGCTAAACACACGTAAAGAAACAAAAATATAGAATATATAAGTATATTACATCAAAGACCTGGATTTCGCATATCTATCAATTTCTCAACTAAGAAAGCTTCAAATTCAAATACTTACTTCAAAAAAACTACTGCAGCGATATTTATCTTTGTCTTCTTGTTTACCATCCTTCTGATTGTTTTGGCCTGCTTGTTGGTTTTGGTTTTGTTTACCGTCGTCACATATTAACCACTGCAAAATAATATCCAGTACATATGTACCTAAGTCAAACTTGAAAAACATACATTCGGCGATGATTTTTAAAAATTAAAAAAATCTCATTCACTGCGTTTTGAGATTTATTTTTGGCACCTTATTTATCAATTTCTGACCCAGAAAGTTTCCTTAGTCCCTCAAAAAATTATCTAGGATAATTATTGTTCTTTAAAAACTAAACGCGCAGTAACTTATGTACCTAGTACCCCTACGTATTAATTACATATCAAAAATTATTTTTACCTGAACCATAAGAGATATAAGGAAAAATTGAAAAAAAATTATTCGCAGCATGTCTTCTTATTCCAGATTTTTAATATAAAATTTCAGATAAGAACTAGGTAGGTATTCCTAGTGAATAATTAGAAAAAAAAATGGTGTAAAACTTTTTATTACTCATGTTTCAGCTCAAATGATATATTTCTATGACGTTAGTCATTTCGTAATTTTAAAAAAATTCACAACGAAGAATATTTCAACTTTATTACGTCTAATCATGCAAATTGTCCCTCATCACGATCATATTTATCCCATTGACAATTTTAATAGGTAGTCCAATCAGCTCTCTAAAAAAACGCATCTCTTTAGTTATTGAATTGATTTTTCAAAAATTTTGGGGTAATTTTCCAAAAATTACATGATTTTTCGAAAATAAGTGGAAATTTTTCAAAATTGAATAAAAATCCAAAAATTGAAGAATTTTCAAGATTTTGGACAATTTTAAAAAAATTAAAAAATTTCACTACCTACCTGAAAATTGCAGTGAAAATTTAATATAATTGTGTAATGAACACGTAATAAAAAATTGGTCAATGTTTAGAAAAATCGAACAGTTTTTAAAAATTAAACGTTGAAGAATTTTTAAAAATTTGAACAATTTTCCAAGGCTAAAAAATCATTTGTTTTATTGGGGAGGGAGGATATACAACTATACCAGTTTTGCTTTAGAGCAAAAGCTTTTGAAAAAAAATCTTCAGGGTTCGAAAATTGTCCTAGACTGCTCGTGAACAGTCTCGGGCTCTCGAGAGTTGAAAGTGTCTCATTATTAAAACGGTTTAGTGATTTTGAAAATCATTTTAATAAAAAGTAATCTAGAAAAAAAACATTTCCATGACTTGGAAGTTTTTGCCTAAATCAAGACTTGTGCTGCAGTCGAAAATGATTAATTCTAACTCGTTGATCACGAATTTGACGTTCACACCTCAAAAATGTAAATTCTGGCAAAACGACGGAACATGGATCGAAATTAAAGCTAAATTCGTAATCAGTGACTTTAAATCAGTTAAAAACGACATCACAAATTCCAAAATTTGTTCACTTTTGGTAAGTATAAATTTAAATTTTCGCCTTTGAACCTGCGGTAATGGAACCTGTTTATCAGGGACTAGGAAATCGAACGTTCAAAATCTCGAAAATAAATATTAGTTAGATCGTAGGACGAATGAATTATTTGTGATCACCTACCTTTAATCCTCTCACAAAGCGACTTCAAATCAGTCATATTAAATCCCTATTCAGAGCATTTTCGCCTTCAAAAATGCCCAATGTAGCCAAATGGGTATTTTCGAAACAATTAAGTAGGTAGGACAAAAGGTCAATTTTTCGCCAACACATTTTCTTCCAAAAACAGACAATTTTTTTAAATATTTTTTTTCTACGTAGCAATTTTCAGTTATTTTGGAACCAAAATACCCAAATTAAGAGTCAAAAATGATAAATTCGAGCCAATTTCGAGGTCGACGATTTCGAATCTGGTGTCCATTTCCACCGCCGGAATTCTGTTCTCGAGATATGGCTCATTTTTCCCTCAGAAAATCGATTCAACTAATCTAAAATCGTATAGATAAAGGGCGAAATAACGTTAGCGGGTGAATTTGAGATCGCTGATCGTAAAATATCTGATTGGATATGTTGAGATTTGGCGAGTTATTTTCTTCGAACCAGAAAACTCACAAAATTGTGTTTTTTTTTACCTAGGTAGGTAGGTAGCTAGGTACCTCTGTTTGAAAATTTACTTATTTGACTGTTGAGTTATTTTTAAAGTTTTAAAAGTCAAAATACGACTTGAATATGACTAATTCGAGGTTGTTGATTCCGAATCCATTGTCCTTTTTTACCATTTGCAGTCAAGATATGGTTCAATTTCACCTTAAAAATGTTATTCTGAACAAAACGACGCGACGGGTAAATGGATCGAAGTAAATACCAAATTCGTGATCAGCGACCTCGATTCAGTTGAAAATGAAATGAAAAATTGTAAATTGTTCGTTTTTGTTATTTAGGCCTGCGGGCTCTTGGAAAATAGCAAGTTTTTCCTTTAGAGGGAAAAGTTTTTTACTTTTTTAAGTTTTATAATCCGGATTCATGAATATGTGTTCAAATAAAATACAGGTACTTGCACCAATATTATTTGACAATTCGATAACTTTTTTGATATTTTGTTAGGACATGTTACAGATTTCTAGTTCTTTCCTCAGTTGTCAAAGGAGGCTCAATTTTCAAAAAATGAGTTTCAAAATTGACAAAATCTCAAAAAATGGCTTAAAAACTGGTAATTTTTGAAAAATAATTTTCAAGAAATTTAAAAAAAGGGAAAAATGATTGATAAGTAGTGCAATTTGAAAAATTCTGTTAAAAATCGAGATACCAATGAACGACCCTACCTAAATAGCAAATGACCTTGGGGTCGGGGGAGGAGAGAGTTGATAAATGATACCGAATTCGTGATCAGGAAGCATAGAGTTATTGACGATTTTCGCCTCGAAAATGCGGTTTCCGGGCAAACAAGTAGCTATCGCGCCAAACGAACTTCAGATTCGTAATCAGTGACCCCGAATTAGTCGGAAAACACATCTTTCGCGAGGTTTCGAGACTGTTTCGAATTTGGCCAAAATTGGCCTTAAAAATGGCCATTTTCTCGAATACGGCGACCGATTGGAAAAAACTAACGTCACCATTAGATTCGTCATGTCCGAGTACCCCATTCTAGATACCTCACACGTCGATAGAGAGCAAAAAAATTTTTGGCCCAAAAATATGGCAAGGGTTAGTTCATTGATTTTTTCGAATTTCGATGATTTTCAAAAAAATCGAGATAAGTGTCGTTTTCCACCAATTCGAGGTCGCTGATTCCGAATTTACTGTCTATTTTTGGCGCTGGACCTGCCTTCTCGAGTATGCAAGCTCAGATCAGTCGAAATTGTAAAAAATTTGATTTTTGTTATTTAGACTTGCGGGCTCTTTAAAAATTATGGAAAATTTCCTGACTTTTGGATCGCTTTTCAAAAATGAGGCGATTTCTTCCAAAACTTGAATTATTGAAGTTGAAGGGTGATATTTCAAGATATCAAGAAACGAAAAAATTTCAACGAAGAAATTGAATTTTAAAAACTAAATAAATACCTATCTAAAAGTTAAATATTTTTTGTAAAATTTTATCTTCTGTTCCTGTAATTGTTTTTAAAAAAATTGTAAAAATTTCAACCTAATTCGCCAAATAATAGTTTTATTTTTGCATTTAAAATAAAAAAGTCTGGCAAGTGATATTTTAGTCATTTTTCATCTAATAATACCTCGTTTGAAAGGTCACTTGAGTCGCTTTTTTTAAAATTAAAAATAAAATACCTACGATTCTTCAAACTGATTTTTATATTTTCAACTTTTCTTCGTAAAAAAAACACCCAATAAAAATACATTACCATGTTGATCACATTTATTACAAAAACACTTTCAAAACGTTTACTTAAATCGTAATTTGAAAAAAAACACGCCACTTAAAAACGTCGCCAAATTTACTATTAAAAGTGTACATTTTACATCAATATATTAAAATACAATAACCAAAAACAAAATAGAGAAAAACCCGCATCGAATAACTAATACGAGTAAAAATCAACTCGCGAATTTTACAAAACATTTACGATCGCTAAAAAAATCATAGGTATAATATCGATTCGTACAATTTAAATTTTTCATCTATGTAAAAAAAAAAGGAGAAAAAACAAGATGTTAAAAACCACGTACCCGAAAAATAAACGTAAAAATTCGTGTTCGTTAAAAAAACTGCACTTGAAAAAAAAAGTAACTAATAAGGCGACTGGACTAACAAATTTATATACACATACGTATTACAATATTTAAAAGAGAGTTAAATATACAAAAAAAATTTATTAACACGCAAAAGGAACGCTCAACAAAAAAAAAAAGAAAAATAAACTTGTAAATATGTATTTTAATAACAAATACGTAGACGCTATAATGATACTCGTATATAAATGCTAATAATATAACAACGATAAAAAGCACATCGTAAATTGAAAAAACCACAGTTAAAAACCGTAACTTAAACTTAGCTTCCATTGCCTCCTCGTTTATTTTCCCCTTCTTACAACGTGTATTCGCACAGCCACACGAGGAAGCGGGGAAAATTAATAGTTAAGGTAGGTAATGAATTTAAACAGTAAACGACGAGACGATGAGAAACGTATCACGAAATAGAATTAGATAAAAATTCAGCTACAGATTAACGTCGAAACAATGGAAGCCGGACCCTGGTCAATCTAATTCAGCCATTAATTTTTCTATTTCTCCGAAGCTCGCTTGTTGAGAAGATGACGATGATGAGGCAGCCGAGGCGCTCGTGCTGGCCACTGGTTCCAGGACCACGGTCGGCGTCAATGATCCGGGCGAACTGGGAGGTTTGTATTCGAAGTCTTGGCAGGTGGTCGTTTCTTCGAGACCTTCGGGCGGCTGAAGTTTGGCGAACTCGTCGCAAAGCATTTTAAAGTGACACTGTGAACAGAAAAAAGAAACGTAAAAAATATATCATTATTTGGGTTCAATTTAGAAAAAAAAGGTACCAGAGAAAGGAATTACATTTAACTGGAGGGGAATGAAAATACAAAAATTGATTAAAAAAATTAGAAAATGAAATCAGATCGAAGAAATTACAATTTTCATAAATCATCGTGTAATTTGAGAAAGAATCCATTTTGGAGCATTTTCACGATGACGGATTCGAAAAAGGATACAATTAACTAACAAAATGATATCATCAATTTTTCATTACGTAAAATTATATAAATCATAATATTTTTCAGTTAGGTATCGACATGACGTCACAAATAAGAAAATCAATTATTGAAATAAAAAAATGACCATATCATTTGAAAGTTAAATATTCATTCAGTATAAAAAAAATTATGAAAAATTTCCTAAATTAAATTCTTCTCAATTTATGTGAAAAAAAAGAGAAAGAGCCGGGGTGCTATTGAAATTTTCGGGCTCTTTTTTCCCCGAAAAATGTTGAAAATTGATTTTTCAACCCCTTTTTGCAAATTTTTTGGTTCTGCTTTTTGTGATTAATATTTTTCAAGAGAAAAGTTTTGAAAAATTGCAATTTCAGCAAAGAAAAAAAATAAACTTTGTTCTTTTTAAGCAAATTTTCTCCAAATAAAATGTTAAATATAAATTCCGGGCCCCTTACTAGATCTTTAAATAATGAGGAACTCCTAAAATGATGTCTTTACAAAAATATTTTTTCACAAAAATAAATTTCAAAAATATTATACAATTTTGGTATCAACGAAATTTTTTGTTTTCTAAAAATACCCATACTTTACTGACTTGTACGTAAAATTAAAATTTCACAAAATTCACTGTTTCAAATTTTTACCAAGATTTTTCATATTTGCTATAAAGAAGATAAACTTTTTTTATCATGAAAATATAGTACTTTAACGTGATAAAAAAACGTTTATTTTCTTTACAACAAAATATGCATAAAAAACGCGTTGCAAAAACTTCAATCAAGATTTTTAATGTTTTTTTTTTCAATTTTTTCAATTTTTCATCACGATTGACGAATCAGTTTATCATAGAGATTTTAACAAAATTTCAAAACTCCAACTCCAAATTTTTTCCTCGTAATTTTTTTCTCAGAATTTTCTCAACTGAAATATTTCTGACGTATGTAATTTTCTCCACTGAAATTTTTTTCTGAAGAATTTTTCCATCGTTGAACTTACATCTTTTTTTGAAAAGAATGATTTTGTGTTTGATTGACGCCATAAAAATTTTGAGGAAAAAAATTCGAGTTGAAAAAATTATGAGAAAAAAATTTGGACGTGGAAAAATTTCAGATGTGAAAATTGCGAGAAAATAAAATTTTTACGACGTCAATCAAACAGAAATCATTCTTTTCAAAAAAGATCTAAGTTCAATAATGGAAAAATTCTTCAGAAAAACTTTGGTCGTGGAAAACATCAGAAAAAAATTTCAGTTGAGAAAATTCTGAGAAAAAAATTAGGAGTTGAAAAAATTACGAGGAAAAAATTTAGAGTTGGAAAACTTCTTCAAAAAATTCTAAACTGTTTAAAACTGACGTAAAATATTCAACGACATTCAGCGGTATGAGTAGTGACGTCATGAAGGTATTCGAGTTCCAGGGTTGACTGTCTTGTATTACACAAGAAAAATAAAATAAAGAAGAAAAACTCGGTTTCAAAGCAAAATTATAAATTTTTGAAAAAATGAAACAAATTATGTCAGGATATTTACCAAATTATACGAATAAAAATTCGATTTTTTCACTAAATTTTTTCAATTTTAATTTTCTTTTTAAATTCGAAAAACCTCTGTCCCTTGAGAATGAGCTATGGGTTCAAAATGGGCAAAATTTGGAAAAAATGGAATTTTCAGGTCATTTATCCCTCTTATTCCGACCAATCATTTGCAATTTCTGCAGTTCTATCCACATTAGGAACAGGATTTCTCACCATAATCTAACCAATTTTTCAAAATTATCATTCAAATAATTTTTTTCACTTTTCACAACTTACTGCTCTTTTCCCTCCCCCCAAAAAACACGTGCCTCCCAGCAATCTTTTCGGCTTGTTTTAGTAAATGAAAAATCGATGAGGGGTAAAATATCAATTATTTTATTGAGAGTATCAATGTGTTGAGTCTGAGCGAAGCGAGGGAGAAATTTTTTGCAAAAAAAGACCTTCAAAAGTTAGAAATTCATCATTTTCCCTTCACTGAAGTTTTATAAAACGTGACCAATAATTACGAATTTTTTATCACTTCCTCCTTTTTTTTCAATATTATGGTTAAAAACGTCATGGTATTCGTTTCTCACGACAGCTTATTAAAAAATACGATTCCAAAAAATTTTTAAAATGAATTTTGTAGAAAGAAAATAGTGTAAATTACCCCTGCGCGTAACGAGGGAATTTTTTTTTGAAAAATTCATAATTTAATAGACAAAAACATGCATTTTAAATAACATTTTTGATTAATAAAAAAAACAGTAACAATTTCGCCCGAGCGGACCTAGAGAGACATTTTTTTGAAAAATTGATAATAAAATATGGAAAGGAACACTTTTCTGGATGATTTATGCTATTTCGAATTTTTGAAAAATTCTAAGAAAAATTTCAAAATTTTCTGACTTTTCCAGGTTTTCTAAAAAGTAAACACCATGATTTCGAAATTAATTTCTTAAAAATTGAGATAATAGACAATACCATCCACAATTTTGAGTATTTTTTTCCGTTTTTAAAATTTTCGACGCCTTTAATTAAGTGGGAGTAGCTAATTTGCGAAGAATCATCAAAGCGGGATCATTTTCGAGAAAAAGGGCGATTTCAAGACTATATTACCCTCTTTGCCTTTTATAAAAATAGAAAAACTAACTCACCTTCAAAGACATGGTACCGTGGGACAACGTACGATTGGCTTTGCTATTATCGCCCACTTCGTCGATTTCGTTAATCCAGCTTGTAATCTGTTTGGTGATCTCGTTTCTCTTGAGCCAGAAATGTGTTTGAATAATCTGCAAATGGAACAAATATATCACAATTGACAATATCTCCGGTAAATCATATTTTCGTAGTGTTTTTCAGTTCACGATCGTACCTCTTTAAAGCACGGCGACGGATTTCGTATTTGATCGAGCATAGCCCATCTGACGGTGGCTTGCATAATATTAGCGTTATATTCTTTGGAGCTCTGATTACCAGACGCCGTTCCTCTAGATCTTTCGTAACCAGGTTCGTTGAAATACGGTTCCGGTACCAAGATGAGCGATTGTATTGATACTAAAACCTGCGATTAAAAAGAAAATATATCACACGTTCGTAGGGTGCGCGGGTATGTGCCTGAGCTTTGGCACTTGGAACACTTACTTGCAAAAAACTAGACGTATGAGCGTTCCATTTTTCTTCGGGTCTGCCGTGCCAGGTGTTCAGTACACTTAGGCAGACTTTACCGTCATTATACAAATTCGGATTAAATCGTACCGAATGTCTACCGGTTGTTTCTAAATTGATCAGCATCGGCGCGTTAGGGTAATCTGGTGGGAAGTACACGTCGAACTCGAAACAGCCGTTCGCGTAAGGGGTTTCGGCCGGACCGGTGATCAGTACCTGAGAAAGATATTGGAATAAATATCGATTCGAAAAATCAAAAAAGGTCAAGATGAGGAAGCGGCTGCCTTACTTTCATCACATCCAGTCTATCTGTATCGCAACGTACGAACACAGACGAGCTGTACGAAAGAGGCAAAGATGTCGAAAGGGTAACTGCCTCTTGGGCGAGTCGTTTCATTCTCGAAGGGTGATTTTTATCGCCGTCCGAGCGTACGTTTTGCTCGAAATGATAAGATACGTTGAATTTATACCCCAGACTGTCTGTTTCCTCGGAGATCATGTCGTAAGTATCTAAAATCGGAGAAAAATAATATTTAGGAAAAAATAATGGAAATGAATACGATAAAAAAAATGAACACGAACCGAATTGTAACTTCTTCATGATACGTAAATATACTTCATCGATCGAGGCAGCGGTTAAAATCTTCTGAGGCGAATGCATTCCTCCGTACGGATTCGTTTTTGAAATTATTTTCTCGGTGATCGTCTAAAAAATGACAAAAAAACATGAAATTAGTATTAACGCGACGAAAAAGAAAAAAAAGTTAAATATAAACATTCGAATCCTTAATAAAAAAAAAATTGAAATTTTGAACTACGATATTTCGATAGAGAATTCGATACATTAAAATTTGAAATTTCACTCAAAAGTGAATGAGCATTCACTAAAAATTTTACCCCCTGATTCCACACGTACCTCTCCAAACTCGGCCTTAAATCTGTTTACCTACGTTCAAAAATCAAAAACTGTAATATGTAGGTAAACTGAAAAATTTTGAATTTAAAAAAAAAGTGGTTTCAGCATGGATAATTTTACCCAAAAATACCACCGACTATTATTTTTAATCTTTACACCATTTTTCAGGAGTCCTTAAAAATATTAATTTTTTCAAGTATTCAAATCACCAGCTCCTAATTAGAATTTTTATCACAAATGGGATTCTGACAATGCAAGTCCAAATTTATTTCAAATTTCAAAATTTTTTCAACTCTTAATATATTTTTATTTCTTTATTTCCATTTTTTAAAAGTTGTATCCAATTTTTAAACTTTTCCATCGGCAAGAATTTTAATTATCTCAAAAATTTCCAATTTTGATTTTTTCAATTTTTTTTTGATTGCATATTTTTTTCTACTTTTTAAAATTTCTTTTAATTACTTATTGAACAGGGAGAAATTTTGAAAAACAGTGAAGTTGAATTTTTCATGTTAATTTCCTGAAACTTTATTTTCTCAAAATTTTTCTTATTTGAATTTTAGATTTTTTTTTTCAACTATAAGGTATATTTTCAAACTTTCTTGTACTCCGAAATTTTTTTTCCAACCATTAGAAATTTTCAATTTGGATTTTTTAAAAAAATACAACTAACTTCACGTTTTTTAAAATTTCTTTCAACTCAACAAATTAGAAGAAAATTTGAAAAAATATAAAGTTGAAAAAACTGAAAAAATTGAAGTTCAAAAAACTTTACGGTTGGAATTATTTTAAAATTGGATACAATTTTGAAAAAAAAATCAGGATAAAAAACTGAAAAAATTTGAACTTGGAAATTACGAAATTAGAATTAATTTGAACTTGGGTCGTCGAAATCCCATTTTCCGGGAAAATATGTAATTAGAAACTAGTTTCAAATCTAAAGATTCAGTAAAAAATTGGAATTTTTTTTTCTCAAAATAATGATAGCATTCAACTCATAAAAATCATCGGAAGTGATTTCCCATCATCGCCCCTCGTTCATGCAATTTTATCAAAAATTTTAAAAACTAAAGAAAATTGCCGTCGATGATTTTTATGGGTAAAAATTTTTAAATTTTCACTTATTCAATTTTTTTCAATTTATTACCTACTGAATGTTTAAAAAATTACAGTGAGAAAGGAAGGACGTTTGAAAAATGGAGAAAATATGGAGAGTGGGGGCCAATGATACAATCTTTCTTGGGTGAAAACATTCCTACTGAAACTGTTTTCAGAGCGATTTAATTTCTTCGAAGGTAGTAAGATTTTGAGACCAGGTGGGGAAAGGTAATGGTGGAGTCAGGAGAGCGAAATTTTGATTTGTCAGATCATTTTAAGGTTTAGACATAACTTGCTAGCTATCACATTAAAATGAAACTTTCGAAAAAAAAAGCAAAATGATCGCTTCTATTAGCCACCTCTCCCCTCCCCCGATTAAAAAAGTATCCTCGATGAGAATTTTTCTTACTTCGACAATTCGAGCTGTGGCTTGAATATCTGGTATAAGCGTAGCCAATCCTTCGCCACTTTCCTCTTCTTCTTCGGTTTTGAATGTTAGACCTTCGTGACGCGACGTTAGATCTCCAGGGATTTTATTTTTCCTGCGAAAAAAAAAGATATAAGTACTGATTAATTTACAAAATAATAGATTAGGAACAAATTAAAGCTAGGAAATTTCAGAGTAGGCAACTGATCGAATAAAAACTACCAAGTATTTTATAAATATGATCGAAAATTAGCAATAAATAATAGATGATCGAGCGAAACAGGGCCTGAGTAACGGCAGCGAACATATTCTAAACAATAGTCACTTACGTTTTTTAAAAATGATTACCAATCTCAATAATATTATATCTAATGGTCAGAGATTTTCTCTATGATACAAATGAAACGCAGGCAGGCATCATAGCAAAATTTTTGAAGAAAAAAGGAACTTTCAGCAACTTTTTTTGAACAAAAAGTGACCAAAAATTCAATTTTTTCGGGAAGCAATTTTTTTTTACAGTTTTCTGGAGGGGGCAATTTTTTGTAGTTTTCTGCAAACATTTCAAAGATAAATCAACTGAAAACGAAAATACGAGAATAATTTCATTTATTAAATTCCTTCGTCAAAACAAAAAACTAGCAAAAATCTATTTTTTTATTTTTTTCATAAAGAATTTTGAAAAACAGCAATTTCTACCAGAAAATTTGAATTTTTGCCTGGAAGTGCGAAGAAAAAGTGATTTTTGAGGGGAAAAAAGTTACCAAAGTGACCTTTTTAGACGTGAAAAGTAATCAAAAGTGACTGAAATCGAAAAAAGTGACAAACGCCCTAAAAAAGTGACCCGCTATGATGCCTGCGGCAGGAGAAAAAACTGTAAAATTTTGGAGATCAAGAAGGTCAAATTTAACATCCTTTCAACTTTCAACCAATAAATTATGCACCGGGTTCGAAAAATAATGATAGTAAGGATCGAAAAATAAGATTTATAAATTGAAAAATTGAAACCACACCATTTTTCCTCGAAATCCCCTTCTTCCCTCCAACAGACAATAAATTAAATAATTAATGTTCCTATAAAATGTAATCGATTTTTAAAAGATATAAAATTGATCGAAAATCCGTCGATTTTCAATTCGATTGAAATCAACGAGCTACGATCACAAAGTGGCCGAATAGGTAAGTATGATGTTTGAAAATTAAAAATTCGTTTTGGAAATCTATTCCCATCGATTTTGAATGTTTTGAACAATTAATGGGATAAAGAAAAGTACAGTCCATCTAATTGTAGATTAATATTGTTTAAAAAAAAAAATCAAGTTGACTTTGATACGATTTTTCGTATCCTTCAAGATATCCTCAATCCAGCGGGTAAAAATGAACCCCAGACAAAAACAAAAATCAAGTTGGCTTTGATACGATTTTTCGTACCCTTCAAGATATCCTCAATCCAGCGGGTAAAAATGAACCCCAGACATAAAAGCGAAAAAATCCCTTTATTCCTCTCACATCCCATTTACTTACATTGATAAAAATTACCAAAAGAGGAACTTTTTCGCTTTTGTTCCTGGCATTCATTCCTCCAACTATAAACACCAAGTATTTTTCGATTCCAACTTTCATCACCTTCGATCCCAGTTAACCGTGTTATCATCAGTACGTTTCTATCTTGCCAACTATAGGCGCCCTCTTCCTATGAATCCATGTACAACCGATAACCGGTTGAGGATCGGAGGACGCCATCTGTTATGTTGTATTGTACTTCTGGCCCGGCAGGCGGATTCACGTTTAAACTTGAGGCTATGATGGGATTTGAACCCGAACTTCTGGCGTAAGAAGCGTACCTTGTTACCACTGAGCCAACCTGCCGGCTCAAAGGATACCACGTTTAAAGAACACTTATAGTTTTACTGAAAGAATTGATTTCCCATGTTCGATCATCAGACTACAAACTAATTTAATCAATTTTAAATTTTTTCTCACCAAATATTCATTCGATTAATTTTCCCCTATTTTTAAATTACATATGCAATTGATTTCGATTCAATGCCACTTACTTTAGCCTCGACGAATACGTATCAACGCAGACTTTCATCTTGACCAATAATTCAATCAACGAAATAAGCGGTTCGCCGGTCGGTTCGGTGTCAGTCGAGGAGCTCGTTCGGGCACAATAATCCGGCGGCAGCAAGAACTTCACCATTTGCGAATTCAACGCCATCACTCTCAACAGCACCAGAATAGCTCGATAAAGCGGGATATGACGAGCCATATCTAAGACTGTGACACAAAAAAGGCGAAATTTTTCATAGTCAACCAACGTATTTCGAATTTCTTAAAAATACGACCCAAGGTACCTGAATCATTCCGCAGGTACGACGCCAACGCTGGTAACAGACACGAATGTTCGACTAATTCGACAAACAGAGCTGGTAACGGCGGTTGATCGGCCGGCGTCGAATCTTTATCTAAATTACTCAATTCTTCTAAAACAGCGGCCGGACGATCTTGCAATTTGAAATCGGGATTTATGTAGCAAGCCAAAATCTACGAAGACGAAATAAATAGTTAATTCGAACGTTTCGAATTTCAGAGAAAGGTTTGAAATCACACGAACTTGTAGGAAGACGGTAACGTGTTCTTCTTCGAAACGTTGCCTGCACAATGCCTGTTCTACGTTCCAACTTTGTGTGGTGCTACCGGTGCCAAATCCGGTACCTTTGGCCCAATATTGATGTGACTTATCTTCTGATTTTTTATTATTAACGCTCGAGTAGCATTGTTTCAAAGCCATCATTAATTTCTGTAAAAAAAAAGGAGAGATAATCAATATTTGAATTTTTTTGGAGTACTGATGCACAAAATAGGACTCCGGTTTACCATATGCTGATTTCTTGAATCGGTCAAATGGATGGTTTCTGGCTGATGGGTGAAAATGGCCAAGCATGCGAGGACAACGTGGATAGCTCCGTGATCTAGGGCTGATCTTCGTAGAATTACTCCGTCGTCGGTAGTAATCGGAGTCGATTTGAATAAGTAGCGAAGTATTTCGAACGGTAATGTTGGCAAAGAATTTAATATCAATGATTTAGCCGGATCGCTTGCTGTAAATTGAAGAAAAAATACATATAAAATCTTATTTTGCTTATTGAGGCATAAATAATCAAATACTAAAAAAATCAGCCGTGCCCCCCCCCCCCCCCGATAAAAAATGACTACACTTTGTATCTAATCAAAATACATTAAAATTTTGAAGAAAATTTCTCCCATGAAATTAATGATTAAATTTCAAAAAAGAAAACAAAGAAATATACTTCCAATTTTGTAAAATTAATTATTAAATTACACTTCAAATTTTCTTTTTAAAACAAAAAAAGTTTCAGAACATTCTAAATCTGAGAAGAATTTTGTTTTCAATCAGTGAGATGAACAAACTAGTCCAGGCATTTTAGGAGTTGACCCCCAAAAATTAAAGCCTGATTTTTTTTCCTCGTTTTACGTTCGTAATGGTCCACTACACAACATACTAAAATGGACACCCCCACAACCCTCCGCTACCCTCAGGGGAGGGGTAAACGTCCGCTGAAAACCGGTTTTTCGTGAATATCTCCTCAAATAAGCCTCAAAATTGAAAAGTAGTTATGAACAATCTTGTTCTACGCGTAATTTCCTATCGGAAGGGTTTTTTTCTTTTTCAAAAACACTCACTTCCTTGACCAAAAATTAAGGGTAAAAATCACCTATTTTTCAACAATTTACAGCATTTTTGGAAAAAATTGAAACTTTTGGAAATATCTCCTCAAAAAAGCCTCAAAATGGAAAAATGGTTATGAACAATCATGTTCTACGTGTAATTTCCTATCAGACAGGTTCGTATTTTTCGAAAACATCCACTTCTTTGCCCAAAAATTAAGGGCGGAAAACGCCTATTTTTCCAATATTCACAGTACTTTTGGAAATGATGAAAATACGAAGCTGAAAATATCGTTTTTGAATCCTTACGACACAAAGAAATGTTCGTATCACCAATAATCAGCATAACATCGCGTTTATAGTACTTTTTCTTTCCACAACTTCGATTTTTTAAATGCAGTATTCAATTTCAATAACCTCTTTTATAATTAACGGTAGGGGTTGAAATTTTTGCGGTGACTTTTTTTTTGAAATACCCTACCAGCATGTATTAAAAAATACTCATTTTGGGTACTTTTAGCTTCGTATTTCCATAATTTCCAAAAATACTGTGAATATTGGAAAAATAGGTGTTTTTCACCCTTAATTTTTGGGCAAAGGAACGGGTGTTTTCGAAAAAAAACGAACCTGTCTGATAGGAAATTACACGTAGAACATGATTGTTCATAACCATTTTTCCATTTTGAGGCTTTTTTGAGGAGATATTTCCAAAAGTTTCGATTTTTTCCAAATTAAGGGCGGAAAACGCCTATTTTTCCAATATTCACAGTACTTTTGGAAATGATGAAAATACGAAGCTGAAAATATCGTTTTTGAATCCTTACGACACAAAGAAATGTTCGTATCACCAATAATCAGCATAACATCGCGTTTATAGTACTTTTTCTTTCCACAACTTCGATTTTTTAAATGCAGTATTCAATTTCAATAACCTCTTTTATAATTAACGGTAGGGGTTGAAATTTTTGCGGTGACTTTTTTTTTGAAATACCCTACCAGCATGTATTAAAAAATACTCATTTTGGGTACTTTTAGCTTCGTATTTCCATAATTTCCAAAAATACTGTGAATATTGGAAAAATAGGTGTTTTTCACCCTTAATTTTTGGGCAAAGGAACGGGTGTTTTCGAAAAAAAACGAACCTGTCTGATAGGAAATTACACGTAGAACATGATTGTTCATAACCATTTTTCCATTTTGAGGCTTTTTTGAGGAGATATTTCCAAAAGTTTCGATTTTTTCCAAAAATGCTGTAAATTGTTGAAAAATAGGTGATTTTTACCCTTAATTTTTGGTCAAGGAAGTGAGTGTTTTTGAAAAAGAAAAAAACCCTTCCGATAGGAAATTACGCGTAGAACAAGATTGTTCATAACTACTTTTCAATTTTGAGGCTTATTTGAGGAGATATTCACGAAAAACCGGTTTTCAGCGGACGTTTACCCCTCCCCTGAGGGTAGCGGAGGGTTGTGGGGGTGTCCATTTTAGTATGTTGTGTAGTGGACCATTACGAACGTAAAACGCGAAAAAAAAATCAGGCTTTAATTTTTGGGGGGTTTGGTACATTTTTTCTCTTATTTGCCTGGACTAAACGATTTTTGAGAAAATTAAATCGAAAAAAAAACTTCATGAAATAATTGAACGGTTAAAAATATTTGACAACAAAAAAATCAATAAAAAGCAAAAAAATTAAAAAATTTTCAAAATCAATTAGAAGATTTAACGTTTTAACGTAAAAATTTAAAAAATTCTTTCGACCCATGGAAAACCCATTAAATTCTGAATTTTTTCGCAATCAATTACGATTCTTACCATTTCTTTGTGCAGAAAAAGAAATTGAACGAAAAAGTTGAAAATGTTTAAGTTTAATTTTCGTTTTGAAATGTGAGAGAATTTCATTAAAAAAAATACTACGAACAAAAAATTTAAAAACTTGGAATTTTTCAAAAATGAATGAAAAATTTCTCTCTTAAAAAAAAGAAAAATTTACAATTTTCCAACAGCTTGAGATAGGAAACTCAAAAAATCGAAAGAAAAATACAATTCCTTACAAAGAATTTGAAAACCCGCAAATCTTGGGAAAATTTTGTTTTATTCCTTACCAATGCTAAAATCTTCTTCGTCGCCTCCGCCGAGCACGAGACGCAACAAACATTGGGCTTGCTTACGATCGCGAATCAGCCATTCGGCGTAATTCGGTAATTTCAAAAACTGTCCAAATGCCATCAACGAATGCGGCGGTATAATGGAAGAAATGGCTGAATTCTCGTTCGGATGAATGATTCTTTTCTCCGGATGATTTCCCACGTTCACCGTATTACCCGCTTTTTCATCCATAACCTAAAAATTTCAACCGAAAAAGCCATATAGTCAAACGTGAATCTAACAAAGAAAACCACGATTTCAAGTCTGTCTCTTTTGGTTTTACGTACCTCGTACACTTCGTCCGTTTCGTCCAACTTGACCCAAGCCGGATCATTATGGTGACTAGTGGGACTATCGTATACGGATGATACCATCCTAAGATAATGAGTCGGATAGACCATTGGTAAGCTATGGGCAACCAAGACGAGACCACCGGTGTCCACGAATTCTTTCAAAACAGGCGGTAACTCCGAATATCCGAATTCTTCCAAAAAGTCTAAACATAGGACGAAAAAAAAATGAATAAAAATGTCATATAATTTCACGTGTTTTATGAAAATAATATTTCTGGGGTGTGTATGACTTACTCTTTGGCTTATCTTCATCACTGACAGCTTCGTCTCGTTGTTCAACGAGCATAAATTTGATAATAGGTACCTCGAGCGGATCACCTTTGTCTAAAAGTAACTGTAGCATTTGGGAGATGGTTAAATCTTGACACACGTTAACGTATTTCGCTTCGGTTGGAACCCATAAGGTTAATTTAGGCGTAATATATCCTTTATCTTTATTCGAGCTTGAGTTCGGTTGATCTTTATCGGGTTTCTTCATCTTCTTGACATTTTCTTCGCGAGTGCCTTCGTTCATGGCATCTTTCAGACGTTTATCTTTTGCTGTGACACCGGCAGCGAAAGTGATCTTATCACAATATTCGTCCATAGCTTCGTCATCGATATCGACGTCGTTGTCGGGATTGATCATTTTCAAATCAGCGGTGGCCAACTCGGTCGTATCATTGTTACCGACTACTCGGTTGATTATATCGACGCAGGTGTAACTGGTGTTCAAGTACAGAAGTTGATGACGACTGGTCGACGGGTATCCAGGCGGTGGAGGGAACAAAAGACCGCTATTTGTGGTCGACGTCGTATCAATACCTTCCGGCAGATCGGTTTCAACAGATACGAAAATTTTCTCGGTTTCTAGAACCAGTTGAAGTAGAACACGGCGAGTGAAATCGGTTATTCCAAGATTATACTTAGAATCTGTGGAAAAACAGAACGGAGCAAATTAATTCAATTTCGTAGGGTCAGACAAGAAAGATTGAGAATAACGTACATCGTCTAGGCATCGCTTCAGTTTGATGGCATATCACACTGCAGATAATTTGAGCCAATGTCTTTTGATTTTTCGGGTAACACCAGCAACTCTTCGATAGAAGCTTGATCGTCGCGTCTTCCAATTTCAGCAGCGATTCGGATGGTAAATCGTTTCTGAAATAAAAATAGAAATGAAAATCTGACATCAAGTGGCCAAAGTCATCAATTTTTTCCAACAAATTTACCTAATCATATGCATAGATGGTACAGTTTTACACAAATATTCCAACAGGTGTTCCCAAAACACGCAGATTTCCGCCGATCCGAGCCACGTTCTGATTGATCCTTCCCACGACAATTCCGAAAAGAACAACAATATCGAGCTGATCGTATCAATATGCATCATGGGTAATCGATCTACCAAAAAAAATGTCAAAATTAAAGTCATTTTCGATTTTTATTCAAATTTTTCATTAACCTAGTTCAACTGACCATCTGGTTTGGGACGTTTCATTTCCCTGTCGACTTTATCGGCGTCGGTCATCGTGCTTTCGTAAGCGTCTAAATATTCTTCTTTCATTTTACCATTTTGTTGACAGAATTCTGCGAAATCACAGAAAAAATTAGTTAAAATTATCATCCTCAAACATTTAAAGTCATTACATTTTATCAAAATCATCTTACCAATAATCACATCGACTAAAAGCGCCAGGAACCCACAACCGATCAGCTGCTGGGCCGAAATATGTGATTGGGAGATAGTCGCCAAAGTGACGAACATTTTCTCAGACATGAATAGATACTTCGAGTTGGTCAAATTCGTAATACCGATCGATTCGAAATAAGGCATCTGTTGCGGTCCAACGTGCATAAATTGGTGTTGTTTACGTTTCAAATCATCGCTGACGTTGCTTTAAACAAAAAATTAGGAAGGATTAGCAATCGATTCATTTCAATTATTTTTCATCTGGCATCATTTACCTGTCATCTTCCTCCGGCGACGTAGTAAAAATAATTGACATATTTTCCAACAGATTGAAGTAGTTTTCAGGTTTGATTACGTACATCGAGCATAAGACTCGATCTACAGCTCGTTTCAGCGCCGACGATATAGGAAGACTCGACGACCACTCGAGCAATAAACTAAACAACGAAGGTGTCAGGAGCGAGGGTAAATCGTACGTTAATTCAGTCTCTTGAGACGCCCACAAGATGCACGATATACAATATACGTAGGTTGGTATCGGCGTTTCTACATTCTTAGACTGTAACAAAAAATGGACGTTCGAAATTAATACCACAAATTAAGCTAGACGAATTATGGTACGAAGACGAAGAGAAGAGGAACGTACTTGTAACGAGATCTTGGCTACTTCTACCAGCCAATTTAACATGACGGTAACTCGATCAGCTACGTATTCGTCTTGGGTGCAGCATAATTGATGCAGAAGCTCGAAAACCGAATTCGTAGCGCAAGGATCAACAGGTTTACCACCTAAAAAATCCATAAAATTAAATTAAAAATTTTCCAAACACGATTACCATATTTTAGATGATTTTCGGTTCCACTTACATTTATAAATTTCGCTCACTCCATTTCGTAGCACCGTTTTAATCACATTCAAACACAGCTCCTTCGAATGTAATCCTAATCTTAATAATATATGAGCTAGAATACGATTAAAATACAACGATAAAGGCGACGGTAACAATATCAGGCTACAGATGCAATTCACTGTATCCGGAGATGCTGCCAAAGTATCGAGCATTTGTTTCTCCACATCTGGCAGACTATGGGCGACCGATAAATTATGGTAATAGAGTCGTAGCCAAGCGGTCCTATAAATCAGACGAATTTTCAATCATTAGCACAGCTCGGGCGTTTGAAGAGACCACAGATTTTCACACTTACGCTGTATTCATCAACTGATGTTCGGTAGGAATATCGTTATAATTATTCCTCAACGTTCTATCGCCGAAAGCCGAGTATCCCAGGAGTCTAATCTGCGAAAGACCAATACCGCTGGATTCTTTGGGTTTGTAGCATCTAATCAAAACGCTGGTGACTACTTCCGGCTGATACAGGGTCATATGGAGGAAAGCCAATCCGCTCGTTTTGACTGGAGCTTGAATAGGAATGTATTCGCCTCCGCCTCGAGATATCTCTAACGATATAGCTTTTGGACTCGCTGCAAAATGACAAATTAATCGCAATTATAATCATTCCAAGGGACGTCTTAGTTTAATAATTTCTCCAGTCAATTTCGATCACTTACTCGCTAAAGACATGTGATGCGGTTGCAAATGAACTTCCTTAAGTAAGAATGCGCAAGGTAGTAATATCTTCAAATCGACAGATTTCTCTTCTGGGTAAAAATGATAAGACCAAGCTGCCGATCTGGCACGTCGATGAGGTGTAGCAGACATCAAAAGCACATCGGCGGGTTGAGCGGCCGGGTTATCCAAAATAATGGTGCCTAAAACCGAATAAAATATTATCAATTGACATTCAAGGTATCTCATCTTTTCCGTCAATTCATCAAGTAAAACGTACCAAGAGGAGCGAAATTAATCAGCCCATCTTCGTTACGATCAACTAAATGCTTCTTTTTGCCCTTGGCAGTCATGGTTGGCACATTGAATCCATGAGGGCCGTACATATATTGCATAACGGACGATACAGTCGACGAATGCTGATTGAGTATAACGAAGAAGCAACGTTTCAAATTCAAACAGATAATCTCAACGCCTCCGAAATCGTTGAAGCTGCGAATAGCTTCCGGTTCGTTGAGCATTTTCGTAAACAGCCACAGCATTGGATCTGACAATTGTAATGAAGCGTTACCGGAAGCTCCGCTTTGTTTCGTGGCGCCTGAAAACCCAAATCAATTAATAATTGACCAGCTTCATACGAAAATGAATCCAACCACTTTGTAGCCAACTTACAATTCAAGTATCCGCAAAGAATTGATATTTTCTGCCTCTGATCGGTAGATTTGAAGAACAACGTGTTTAGAAAATGGTAAATACCGTCAGCTACGGTAGAATGATTGGTCAGTGGTCTGAGCGACTGTAACGAATGCCAATCTGAGATTTCATACAATGACGATCGATAACACGAATTCAATCCATCCAGAAATTGATAAATAGTCGTCTCGTGTCTCAAGACTGCAAAGAAAACATCTCGTAAATATGAAAAACCTTGATTACGCTGGATTTTCGAACCTCAGCTTTACTCACCAACATCAGCCAACAATGTTTTCGAGTTAACAACTCCGTTATCTGAACCAACGGTCATTAGTTCGCTTTTACTTTCGTCAGTCTGACTTTCGGCATCATTCGTCACATCCACCTTGGTCGCCAGCAATTCCGAAGGGGTACGTAACAGTCTGCTGGCGAATTTCAGCAACTGCATCATTAAGAAATCTCTACTAAACGGTCCGACTCGTCGACCATCCATGTTCTGGGCACTAGTGGCGCTTTTCAAAGCAGGAGGAGCGAAACAGGACGCCGGATTGGCTGGTATTTCCGACGAGGTGCAGCATTTAATCGCGTTCATGTATTGAACATAAGGTAATACCAAATCACCTGAGGAAACAAGAATTTAATTGGTAAACGAAGACGTTCATCTCGTCCGAGACTTTTTTTAGCCATCGGAAACATTACCTAGCATGATAATAATTCCGGTAGCTGTGGAAAATCCGACATTGGCGAATTCGCATTCTTGCAGGAACGATATAAAGGTGATTTGAGCGTCGAGAGGTCCTCGCCTAGCAGCTATGGCGCCATTGCTGCCCAACAGGTTGCATAATACTTCGAGCAAACGTTCTTTAAGCAAAGCTCCTAGGCCTTCTTTGGCACTGAGGGCTTTTACTCGGCCTCCAATACGACTCAGCATGTTGGAGAATGCTCCTACTGCGTTTTCTCCGGCCTGCGGAACAATAATAAAGCATTATTTGTGATCGGAAAGAATTTTGAAACACTGAACGAGGAGAGGGGGCAATACTAACCATATCATCGACAGAAGGCGACGATAAGAAAGACGATAACAAATTAGAGAATTCTTCGTGTTGCACGATCACCATCGTTGCTCCGGTGGAAGCTTTAGAGGTCGAACTCGTACTACTTTTGGACGGCTCGTATCCTTCGAAAGTTAAATTCGACATAATAGTCAGAGCTTTGAACAGTAAAGACCATAATCGAATCGAAGGAGCAACGCGTCTACAACAAAAAAATCACAATATTTTAATTTCCATCGAATATTTATTTTTTTGCAGGTCGTAAATGTGCTCACCTCGCGGCTGCTGTCATAATAGTCGATATGGTATTTATGGAAACAGGTATCAAAGGTACCATACTACAGAATAGATCTTGTTCGGTGCTATTTTTTCCGGCTAATAGAAGCCATAAGCTAAGAGTCTCTTCTAAATTGTTATTTGGTCCCTGCAATAGAAAAAAATCAATTACAAAGTTCAATTTGCCCCAAAATTGATAAAAGTCAATCGATCACATACCATAATATTAAAATCAGTAAATAATCGATCGAAAGCCGCAGAAAAAATCTGAGAAGTAGAAGACGAGTTGGGATAATGAGCGGACATCCAAGGGAACGTCAACGTATCCATCTTGAATTGACTAACGCTTTGCTGAGAAATTGGATACACCTGTAAATATTCGCAATACATCGATCATTTTTCACTTTCGTTTTCAGAAAATGCAGAAAGGGAAAGATGAGAACTTACCGGTAACACAGCGTTTACACTTTGTAATAAATTACACGAGCTACGATCAGCCAATTTGCGAAGGAATATTTCGACGTTTTCTTCGACTCCAAATTCCAATCTCGAATCCAATGCTACGGAAATACTGTAAAAAAAAATCATTTTTAAATATTTGACAACAATAAAAGATAAGAATGAATAAATTCGTTCGAGGTAGGCCCTCAGCTCTCATAATCATTGCTCATCGAAATCTAGATTACCACTCAACACCAACAGGAGAAATGTGACTTTATTGGAAACACAAAATAAGGATAAATCAGAAAATTATGAAATGATATTCACAGATCACAGGAAAAAACATAAATAAGAGCAACGAATAGACCATGGCAAATGTTTTCATAGCAATCTTATTTTCTAGCATTATTTTTTGTCATCATTGGGCCAAAGTTGAAGAAAAAAACATCTAAGACCTTCTGAGCCTTTATTGCACTTACTTTGGCCACAAGAAATTTTTACTCTTGGCGTTCAACTCTTTATTGGTCCTTTCTTCCATGAGGAATTCTTCAAAATTATCATCAGTTTCGCTGTCGTCCGATTCCATCAAACTGGGTAACTGCGAATTATCGCATTTCGGTGTCGACGAACACATTAGCAACAAGTCTTTACCATTATCTGTAAACAAATCCAATTTAATATCTAGATATTTCGATCCACAAACAAAAAATTTTCTGAAGACTATTTTGATGCAGTTTCGATAACTCATGCTTCGTACTCACCTTCGGATATGTTATTCGAGTTATGCACGAAGGTACCGAATGCGTCAGTCGTATCAGCATCCATGAGCGGTGAATCCGAAAAATCTGAAGAATTCGAACCTTCTAGAGGGGCCGAAGATTTACGACGAGCTCTGACAAATATACGATTTTTACGTAATTCTAAAAAAAGGAGAAAAATTACTTTCCATTTCCTAAACCGGAACAAGCAGCAGGAAAATTCTAATAACAATCTATACTCACTATCCATGATATCCTGCAATAAACAGGTAATAGCGTGTGACGTCCATTTACCACCACACATTGATTTTCCATTTTCGCACCATACTGTCATTTGTAATAATTTCAACAGCTGATCTTCAGTCAATATTTCATTCAAAATAATCGGCGAGTAAGATATTTGAAGCAAACAAGACATCACCTACAACGAAAAAAAAAAACAATGAATATTTCTTATCTTATTTCCTCTTTTCTCTTCGTTTCAATGTCATCATCTAACTTACCTTACAACTAATCAGGAACAAATCAACGTTACAGGTAATATCGACATGCAGCATAAATGCAACTAAAGCACGTATCACAGGTAAACAATGCGATTTATCGACTCCTATTTTACCAAGGGCCGGAGTAGAGCCCGAGGTACCGGCACCTTCGCTGCTTCCAGCTATCGCAGATTTACTCGCCGACGTCGTCGACGGTGTCCCGTTGGTAGAACTGCTACTGCAGCCAGCTCCGCTGCCGCTAGCACCGATACCGCTGCTACAACTGGGGCCGCTGGTGGCGGCGCTTCCTCCTCCGGTGCCACCGTTACTGCTCGACGGTTTATCTTTGACCACTTTCATCTAATAGGAGTGTAAATAAGAAGAAAAAATTAACAATACGGTGATAAATTGTTGATAATTAAAAAAAAATAAAAAACACATTTTTGAATGGAAATTTAGGAAGAGAGATCAAAATGATTGAATTATATCGAAACGAAGAGCACTTCGACTAACGTTTCTAAAACAAAATGAATAAGGAAGGAAAGGAGACAAAAATAAAGAAATGAAAGAGTATTTTGAAGAATTTTCACAATATTATTCAAGTTTATCGATTAAGACCAAATTAAAACACATTCGAAAAAAAATTTCAATCGAAAAATGGACTAACCAATTGTAAATAATTTTCAAAAAAAGAGAAATATTTGTCATTAAAAAGAGAAAATACTACAATTCGTATTGTAAACAATTCAGAAGACTGAAATAGGTAAACACATTACTAAAAAGCATCATTTTACATGAAACACACACAAAAATATAAAACACAGAACCGAGGAACGAATAAGACAGGACAAATTTTCAGTTCAAAAATGAAATACGAATAAAATAATAAAAAATAGAAATCCCAATGATAATTATCATAAATTTTCCTGCCAAGTCGTTCAGACTTGGACCATTCAACATTCCAACACGTCTCTTATCAACTTCAACATACGACTTCTTTTCTTTCAGTTTATTGAAAGATAATCTAAAATCAAATTAGAACACAAGCCAAAAAAATGGAACAAGATCAAGTAGAAGATGAACAAGAATTAGTCAAACGACTGTTTCTTACTTTTGAATTTTATAGAGGAATTTTAATTTGAAAAAAATAGAAAAAAAAAACTACGATAATTGGAAAAGGTAGATACAGAGAAAACATCACAAAAAAATAAAAAATAAAACAAACATGCATAAAAACAAACTGCCAATTCACACGTGATATCAAACATACCTTAACACCTGACTTTTGATACAGGCTACCGCTACTCATCGGTATATTTTGGAGCACGTTTTGCAATTCTTGTTTTAACTTTAACGCGTGACTCGAAAGTTTACTTAATGCCTGTCACACAAATTTAATTTTATAAGTGAAAAAAAAAACACAAAACAAACAAAAAACATATACATCTCCAATTACAATACTTCGTTCGTTTAGACATGAATCGAGAATGGAAAGAGAATAACCTTCTAATGGAGGGAAAAAATCGAACCTTACTCTTCGTCAAGTGTTAGGGTTCAACGAGATAAGCTTTTTTCCCCCTAATGCAATAAAAAATGAAAAATAAAACCCATACAAGCGGCTTGAAGCTGAAAGCTATGAAAGCACACAGATCAACCGGTATGAAGCCGTCAGCAAATTTATATAGCAATTCGTATTACGAGTTTTCTCTTTCCAAACGATAAACAAAAAATCCAATACAATAGACAATAATAATATTGTGGAACTTTTCGTACTTGTACCTGCGATGTAATTTGGAAATTTTTCTTGGCAGTGGCCGGATCCAACTCTTTCAATTGTTTCGTTTGCAGGACTTTTTTCTGAATGGTTCGACGGAAGTTACGGCACCAGCCTTTTTTGTCGAGCATCATACGTTTACGATGGACCGGGATTTCACTTTGGATGAAATTCCAACGAATATTTTCTACAAGAGAAAAATCTATGAAAATTCATTCGAATAATTTCCTATTATTTCTTCAAATATTGAAATATCTTCTAACCTGTATCTTTTTCGGTAGAATCACCGTCGTCTGAAGATGTAGTTCGAGGTAGTGGCAGTACCTCGACGCATTGGAGGAAGAACATCAATAGCCACGATAATAAAGGCAGATCTAATTTACCTCTGATGAAACCTTGAGCATTGGTATCAGCCAAGGGTAACAACTCTTTGAGTAAAACTTTCAGAATATGTTCGATAATGCAATTCTGATTACTGCCGGATAATATACTCTTACGTCCGAGATATGAGAGCAAAACAAATACCCTAAAAAATATTAAAAACGGCAAATTATTATTTTTGATTACGAACAGTTATCATTTTTTTTTCGAAATTGGATCCGATACGTACCGATCTTGCGGGAAAACAGCCTGGTAATTGGACGAATAGAGCTGGGTAAAAGTATTAACTAGAAATTCGCCCCACCACGGTTGTACACCGAATAAGCGAACAAGCAGGGTACAGGTTGAAATCTGCGTTCTGCTGTCTTCACCGACGCAAAGCCAATTGAATACGTTTTGGCATACTTCTTCGTTAAACATGTCGTAAAGTACAGGAGGAATCTATACACCAAGAAAATTCCAAATTAGACTCATTTAGGTATTTTTTCCATTACGGTGGATTTATTTTCCACAATATTTACCCTCGGAGCAGGTCCCAGTTCGTAGACGAAATACAATAGTAAATCTAACAATGCTTCGGTCAAATTTCTCAGCTTATCGGTGCAAGCGGATGCGAGCAAAACGTTGATATCGGAAACAGGAGCCGATTTCGGATTCGTATTGCTGATTCGATTGATAACGTTACGAACCAGGTTCATTTGATGTTGGAACGTAATGCAATCCTGAAAAAAGCAAAAATGTGAAAATCTCGATCGTTTCAAAAAACGTTATCGATGTTTGGTTAAAATCCGCACGTACTTTGTATACATTGTTGATTCTCTGAGATTCTACTTCATTAGGAGTATTTTTCGATTTGTTTTTGTTCAAGTAGTGATTCATGTGATCGACATTCGGAATCTCGGACGTTAAAAATGGTGTCAATTGATCTCGCAGTCTTGAACATACTAAACCGTATCGACATTGGACATCTTCCATCATTCCACACAACATCTGCAAATAATTAAATGCATTTTTTTCAGCAAAATGAATCTTAAAACAGCTTTTATCGTATTTTTAAAAATTACCTGAACATTTAGATCGGAATTCGGCCTAAAATAGGAATTATTTTCAGCATATCCGTCGCTAGCCAACACGTAGGAGTGCCCGTAAAACGTACCGATTGGTATTTTACACTTCGTAGGGCTCATTCCGTACCTACCAATGGCAGTAATCTACAAAATATTAAATTTGCATTAGAAAATATTCCATAGCCCACCTCATTTTACCATTTGGATCTCGAACCCACCTTCAAATATCGACATATGGGCGGAGGTTGTATATCCGACATGATCAACATTTTACTACCAATATCCGACGCTACGATTAACCTTCTACCATCAGCTTCTTCGGACTGGGTCCAGATATCGATAGATAACGACAATAGCTCCGAACAAGGAGGCACCAGCATATCAGTGAGACAAATCGGAAACCCGAAATCCAAAACAACGAATCTTTTCGCTCCGCTGTGCATTCGATCGATAATGATGGTCTGTTGAGGTGGTGAAATCAACAACTGCTGCCACGGGAAGCTATTATCCGTATACTGAAACAAATCCTAAACATCAATATAATTCGTGTTCGAATTCCCACACTAAAGTGTCTGGTAGGCTGAACCAAGGAACACCAATTACCCCCGAGCTAACATCCGAATAAGTGACTTTATCGTGATAAATTGGCGTAGGCACGTAAGATGGTCCGGCCGCCTGATGATCGATTACGATTAAAGGTTTGCCTGATTCGAATTGTTTAGCTGTTTGTTTGATTTTCGGAATTACACTCATTTTGAAGTGATGGAAGGCTTCTTCGGACATGACGCTTTCGAGAGGGGTTTGAGATATGTCACCGATATCTTGCAATATGTATACCTGAAGCATAGATTCAATAGTAAATATATATTGAAAAATTGACTAGTGATTTTTAGCAGTGAATTGTGAAGTGTTGATCGATGCTCACTTTATCAGTTTTCTTAATTCCAGCCGGATGAGGCGCAAAAGCTGTAGCAGAGTAGCTGAAATTCGTAGCGGTCGCTGGACCGTAATAATTCACTATCGCCTCGTCGTCCATTACATCTGTAAACAAAAATTTGATTAGCTCAGTCTTGGATAATTCAAGAAGCTAGAATTTTCACCGCGAAAATATGTTCACCACTCACCGGAATCTACTCGTTCGACTCTGGTTCCATCACTGGTCGAATGACAAGTAAAATGAAGAGGTTCGACTTCTAATAATCCTTTCATGTAATGACTAGCTGAGATACCCGTCAGGAAAGAAAGCTCGGTTTTATTATTATTGTTGTTGTTATTATTGGCTCCGGAAGAAAAGTATTTTTGGTTCATGACTGTAAAAAAATATAAAAATGATTAATTTTTTCTAAAAATGAAAAAGTCCCAAAAATTGATTCATTACAAATGTTAACAATTTTTCGAATCAAAAATCGAAACTTATCGATTTATATTTCCAACAATCGAAATATCCGGCAAATTGTCCATCGTGCTACTCACCTTTATTAGCGAATTCTTTGCAATTCAGCTGCTTGATAATCGAGAAAAATCCATTCATCGCTGGTTCAGTATTAGTCGAAGGTGTATTAAAAACTATATTCGGACCAGCTACTAAATTGGCATAGGTAACCGGAACTGAACTACTTTTTCCAGGTATAATAGGTTCAATATCAAACAATTCTGATTCGAATGGGTTTCCATACAATCCATATCTACGTTGAACACAAAAAAATCATTAATATATCGGGTTTTCATTTTTTTATGGATCACGTTGATTAGTTACCTCGTGCGAAGCAACAAATGATATGGATTTTGTCTAGAGTTCAACTCTTTGGCTACTTGAAGCAACAGAGAGAAACATTTCTGTGACGCGGTCGCTTGTGTATCGTGAGGTACGACGTACAACAGGAGTTGGAAAAACCACCGGAATGCTCCGGCCGACCAGCATTGTAACGTTTTCGGGATAAACTCAACTAAAGCTTTCAAAAGCTGTACGTCGAATTGAACAACAGTCGAGTCTTGGATATTTTTGCATCCGCTGTAAATTGAAACAAAAATAATGAGTCCAACGGTTCTGTAGTTATTTCAGAAATGAAGTAAACTTTTAGACTCTTACGTGCTGCAATTGATCAACAACTTGGTCACTTTATGGGCCAGTTCTCGACTACCTTCGATGTAACCGTATTTAATAATATCGTTGAATCTCGCTTCGATAACCTGAGCAAATTCTAGTTGTTGGGATGACACGTCATCGGCGTGTTTTTTACACGTAGAATCTTCGGCGAAAGTGGAACGATAACGGCACATACGAATCGACGTGATCCAAATTAAAATATCCATAGCTATGAGTCTGAATTCGGGATCATCGTTGTGACAAAACGATTCTAATAGACCTTCGGCAAACGCTGTACTTTCCAGCATACGACATCTTTCAATTCTACAAAGCCAAAAGATGGAAAATATGTATTAAACATGTTTGAAAGAAAACCACTTTAACGATATTCATTTTCCGGTGACTTACCGTTCATTGGGAATATCGACTCGTTTTGGTTTACGAATTGTAACCGAGAGCTCGTAAATCCAATCGCATCCAGTCGACGGTTTCTTATTGGTGTTCGTTCCGGTCGCCGGTTGATCTTTTTTCAAGGTTTGATCTTCACCAAGTAACATAGAACTGTAGAATTTTGAGTGCTTGTTCAAAGCATCAGTCGAGAGCTTTCGTCTAGAGTCATTGACGTTTGTTTTATCGTTCGCAATCTCCGATTCAGGACCAGCCACCTAAAATTAAATTCAAAAAAATCGATATTGAAATTTCAATTTTAAACAAAATTGTCAATAAAAATCGATCGATTGTGGTAAAAATTGAATCCTCTGAACTGGGCACCAACCTCTTGAGAGAATCCTCCTAAGGATTTAATATGAAGCAAGAGAGTACGACAACAACTACGAAACAATTTCGGGCTAGTCAGCGTAATTGTGCCCGAACGTTTAGACAAATCGAGATACGACGATAGGAACACAGGTCCGCACAGGATCTCCGTATTATTTTGTAAATGGAAATCTTCCGAATTAATTGACGTTTGAAACGAGGTCCCTGAGAAAAATTCAATCGTTTTATTAAAAAACATCCCATTACAATTACAAACAAGCATTGATATTCATTACCTTGGAACCCAGCTCGTTCATCGTGATCGGATTTCGCCCCGTTGGCATTTTTCAATCTCAATAAGGTCACTTGAATACTTGGAATTCGTTGACATGACGGATGCAACGAGAATTTCACGTCGACATGACCAATGCACATATTCTGCGTCAAGGTCAGTTCGAAAATATGCTCTTCCCACGTTCGTCTAAAGCAAAAAAGTCACGTACATACTTTTTCTTTTAAAATAAAAGAAGATTAAAATTCCAACAGTACTCACGTTCCAATCTGTAATTTCCAACTTCTGGTATGTTGTTCGCTATCTCCTTGTTGTAGGAGCTGCGGATGACGTCGTTGTTTCTGAGCCTGTTTTACTTCATTCCAACAGGAAGGCACGTTGGCTAAATAACAAGGTATAACGTTTTCGAAATTCGTCAAACGATACAACACTTTCAAATCTTTCAAATAAATCCAAGGATTTTCTCTGGATAAGCTGCAATAATCAAGATGTAAAATTAGATTTCTCCAGCCACTTTTTAATAACTTGATAAAATATCCATCTAATCACGTACTCGGTCAAATAACTAACAACGCTGGCTTTCGACGAGCTACTACCCTGCTGAATACCGAAATCTCCGGCGATAGGTTCTTCGAAAGTGAAATTATTCTCATCGATAAAGGAAACATACCGTAAGACTCCGTCTTCATCCGAGACGCATAATTTTTCTAAATCTGAAAAAAAATTCAAGTCTTATAATTCAAATCTTTTTACCTCAAAAATTATTCGTTTCGAATACTCACGATCGCAATACACCATCGATACGAAACGACACGTAGACTGGCATTTCAACACCGATACGGTTTCTAGGTTCATTAAATTAATCAAATGCAAATCTCCGCTCTCCATCAACAAAACACCCATCGGTAAATGACTATTCGGTAAGTAGGATTCGTCGTGTTTCAAGAACATCGGCAACATCACGAATTCTTTGGGCGTCTCGTTGGCGGGCGACTTGAATACACGTTTTTCAACCGGCGTTTCTTCCAAACACAAAACCGATCCTTTGAAATTGATTCTGAGCAATAGAAGAATTCCACCAATATCGTCTTTTTCGCCGGGTACAGTTTGCGAATTTGTATTCGTATCGGTTTCATTTCGACATAGCACTAATAAATGTTGACCGTCCGGGACTGGGTACAGTTGAACTTCCATGTTAGGATGGCTGTTCTCGATAAGACAAAAATGCTGCACGAGAGCGGCTTCCTTATCTAGGTCCATCGAATCGAGCTTTAATAAGTTCTTGGAGCCGTCACCACGGCTACCATCGTCTCCCATCGCGTCACCGTCGGCTTTCGAGTCGCGTAGTTTTTCTTCGCTGGGAGATATGGTTCCGGTCGATGTTGAGGATAGGATACTTTCGACTTGCTCGCTCAGCGTGGTCGTTGTATTGGCGGTTAACTGATTCGATCCTTCGAATGGGAACATGTACGAAGCGGCTGAAAAATAAAGACGAGGGTTCGAAAAATGCAAGATATAATTTGGAAAAACGTATAAAGTGGATCAACAAGAGTTTAATTTTTCCAATTTGATCGTCCTGGATGACTTTCTAAGAATAAGTTAAATATGATTTCACATTCCCTTCTCCCGAGCCAATCATATTATTCAGAAGCATTCAAAAATTTTCATTACCAAAAAAATTACTTTGAAAAATTGAATACAAACTCAAAAAAATTCAGCACCAATTAAAATAAAAAATCCCAATTTTCTTAAAATTTTCAATGAAGTCTCATCGAAGTAGAAATTTTCAAACCTTCGAAACCTACAAATTTTTGATCATAAAAAAAAACGTATCCCACTCTAGTTAGAAATTGTGGTCAATTTAAAATCAAAATTATGTAAAACTGTACCAGCAGATTGCAAGGAATTATTCACAGATGTGGTCTGATTCGGTGAATGACTTTCGGTCTCCATTAAATTAATGTCATCCAACAAAGTGGCAGTAGTTTCGTAGATCTTGCTACCGTAATACTCGCAATCCTTATTACGTGAGATCGTTGTTCCAGTACCGGTGCCGCTCTTCTTGGTCGAGGCAGTTTTACATGAATTCACAGTTCGTTCATTGGTAGCAGTGTCGCTACTGGAAGTACCATCGCTGTCATCGGCATCTTTGTAATGGAAATCGTACACCGCCAAAAGTAACTGGTACCGACATTCTTTGGGACGTGTACCGGCCGCAGCTGCGGCGCTGCTGCTGCCGCTATTTAGCGCTTCGTTAACGTTGTTCATTGTTTCCACCGATGCGGTATGGTTTTCGACGTTCCAGCCTAACATAACGTCTGAAAAAAAATTCATTATTTCAAGAAAAATTCATATTGTATTGAATTGCGACATCACGATCGAAAAAAATTCTCGAACTTCTTTATCTCACCTTGATGAATCTTCTTCACAGCAACGACAACGCAGGGACGAACACGGCCGCTTGAAATGGTATTATGCTCATCGTCGACAATTAAACATCCGGTTTTCTCTTTATAATCGTCATAATCAGTGATAAATCTGTTATAAAGGGAAGCACTCAACACAGAACATGCACTTATGAAGTACGAAAAAGTAGGACGTAAAAGATGCTCTGCAACAGGTGAAAAAAAATCACATTATAATACAATAAACGACACACCCACACCAATACAATGCATAACTCGATAAAATGTAATTCAAAAATGCAAATTACCGGTAATAGTTTTCGTTAAAGAAATCTCCAAAGTACTTTTATCATTTTGTTGCCAAATATCGGAAAAAATATCGGTATTTCTGATAGGTTGTTGGTGTAATTCACATAACGTAGTAGGCACATGGAATTCAGTAACGACCTGACAAGGAATTTGATTAATTCAATTCGAATACATCTTAACCAATGCGTTTCTCCAATATTGCTTACTTTCAATACACGCGAATAATTGTACAATGTAACAACGCCCTTTTTCGAAAACGTGGCAAATACATCGGAAAGCGAACTGGTACCAAAGGAAACTCTATCATTTAAGGTAATGGCAGGCGCTGTCGCGTAATTCACCGAAAGCGGAACATTCTGGGTGTATTCGCCTCTAACGAAAGGACACGTTGGAGCATGCCTTTCATGTTCAGACCTATAAAACCGGCGAAAAATTCGGTTCAATAATGTTCAAGGTCACCGTGACAAATCTTCCACATCGGTAAATCAAAATCTTACCATGGTTCGTCAGTCGGTTCCCAGCAAACTAAACATACAACGCAGGTGAAACACATCGCACGATCATCACCAATCGTATTAGGTTGATGGTAAAATCCAGCTTGAGCCATTTGATCGGGAAGAGCCCATCTGTGAATCATTGGTGTATATGTTATCAGTAAATGAGACTAATATTGATAAACTTACGTCATCTCGAACACAACGTACTTGTAATCCATATGAGGCCATTTGGTAAAAGTTTCTCTTCTATTGGCTTCACTGAACATTAGAGCTCGATCGGTGTTCGAATTATTGAACGTCGATGGAAACAGACAGTTCAATCTTTCGTTTATAGCGCTGGCTATTGATAAAGCTGGTATGTAACGGTTTTGACGTTTCAACTCCGTCGCCATTGTACCGGCAACCCATTTTAACGAGTTATGGGTAGATTTCAGCCGAACCGTATTCCACTGTAAACGAACGAAAATAAATACACCGTCGACTGCGGAAATTCGGATAACTCAAATCAACTCACTTTTTCAGCTTTTACACCATCGCTAGCGTAAGTTTCACTTTCGGCTATCTGCACCTTGAGTTTATTGGTCAAATCTACCACGCTTTCGGCCGCAGGTAATTCGACTTGTTTTAAAGCTTGGTAAATGAGTAGAGCCTAAAATAAAATCAGTTTTTGTCAAGTTTTATCCTTACAATGGCACTTGAACCAGCATCAATATGATTGTATATGGTTACCTCAAATAATGGTAGTTCGACTTCAACGATATCATAGGGTTTTTGAATCACTGGTTGTAGAATCGTATCGAATAGCAGAATACCATTATAATCACTTCGCATTCCTAACGTAACTCCATTTGTTAAGACAAGCTTGTTGTGAGCGTTAAGGTATATGCCATCCAGAAACAAATCTTTACCGGATTCTGAAAAGATTACAACATACACCAAAATATTAATCAACTTCTATGCGAAAAAACGCCATCGCATTTTGGACGAGTTAAAAGGTGTTATTAGAATAACGACTGTTTTCTCGAATATGTTTATTTTATCAAATTCCTCAACAATGCGTAACGTTTCGAAAAACGAAACGCCACATGTGGTAATCTGAGACGAATATAGAGTACAAATCTTTAAAATTGGACAGTACTCGAAATCCGTCGAATTCCAATAACGTTGCTAAAGCATAATCGCCAATCAGGCGACCATTATTTACAAAAACCGATGCTTTATCGGAAGCCACATTTTCATTGTTTCATGAACGGACCAGAGTCAGAGTGTAGTACAACGTTAAAGATATATCTGTGCATTTACCAGACAAGACGGATTTGTGTAGTTCGACGCCGGAAGTAACATCGATGACCAGAATTTCTCCATTTTTAGATAATACCAAGATGATATTCAAATTCGAGTGGTAAAGGATTTTTATGGACTTCACATTAGTACGAAATATACTGCTTTCTTGCAACTTCCAAAATCTGTCAGCCATCTTTCAAGTACCGAGTATGATTATTTGTATCATACTAGAAGTAGTAATAAATTAAAATTACAACGATACTAATTCAAATTCTAAGTAATAGTCAAACATAAAAAAAAGTACATCAGCTTAATGATAATAAGAGAACCATTCTTCTAACAGACCACGAAAATGCACATAGATGTGACAACGAAAATAGATGCCGAAAATGGTGTCTGGCGATATGTGACGTCACAAAAGCGATAACCTATCCTTGTTTTAAAATCTAAGCGTAAAAACGGTAATTCTGAGTAATTACTCAAACTGCGTGATTTGAAAAATAATTTTTGCTAACGTAAGCAATTTTCTGGTCGATTTTTGAAAATTCTCAAATTTTTTCGAATAATTTCCAATAATATCAATCCAATTCATCTAACAAATTTAACGAGAAATACCGATATCGTGATATCGTGAAAAAATTTTATTTTCAAGTTTTTCGTTGGTTTAAAATTTCAACGATAGGGTCAATGTTTTGGTAATCAGTGGAATCCGGTTTGAAGAAAGTTTTCGAAAATTTTGGAACAATTACAAAAATTTTTCATAATGTTAACATCGTACATTCTACATATGTTGGGCTAAATTTGCAATGTAATGATGAATCAGAACTTATTTGTGTGATGTAAAATATAATGTAAAATGTAACATAATCATCGTTACATTGCTATACTTAGTACACGTACCGCGGTAGTGGAGGTGATTTGCGTTTTTATGTGCTTTTTTTTGAACGAACATACAGAAAAATCATGTATAAAAATATAAAATTTCAAAAAGATAATCAAAAGCTTAAACTTTTACCATATGGAGATGAACTCGACGAAGAAGCTTACGAGCAGCTTAGACAACTTAAGACGTACTTCGGATCATCAATTTTACTCAGAGAACCTCGTCAATATCTCGTCTATTGGAATGCCAGATTGCTATGGTAATTTTTAGATTTCTTTCTTATTTGTTCGAAAATTCCACATCTTTAATGATTAACACAAAGCGATGCTGAAGAAATCAAAATCACCGTTGCGCTGATCAAAAAAATACAAAGAAATTTGAGGCTTTGAAACCTCCGGTGAATCAGCTGATTTTTAATTTTTCTCCTTTGCATCCAAGAATTTGAAAATTCTAATTCAATTTTCAATTACGTAACTCTCTTCGGTATTTTTAAGAAGACATTTCATAAAATTTTGATAGTACACCAATATCGAGCTATCCTCTAACTGATTTTGTATTTAACAGGTACGTTCATCTGTACGGATTGAAATTCACAAAAGAAGATCATGTTTTATTCATACAGATTCTGTACGAAATGGCAACTCGTGCAGATGTCTCACAAGATGGCATACCCGATTACAATACTTCAATGCATACGATGTTATGCACATTGTTAAGGTTGGTAGTTCAAATATCTATAATGACGAATTCTACGTTAATTAGCGTTTTGTATTCCCTTCCTGAAGCCATATCTACTTCTGAATAATGAAATATTTTTGTAATTATGTCACGGTCAACAAATTACATCGATTTATCGAAGTCTTCTTTTTTTTAATAAGACACCAAGAACTTGCCAAAAATTAAAATTCAACTATTGTACCAAATACGTGTCATTGTACTCCATAATCATATATTTTCTGATTGATGAAAATAGTCACTTCCGTTACATCATCTGCTTCAGAAAATAATTCTTATTGAATGATTACGAATGTTACAGAAAACGGAGACTTCTTGTCCCCGGTGAAGATCTAACCTTGCCATGGAGACCTTTGTTTAACATCTGTAAAAGAATGTTTTGGTGTAGTCAAATTAAACAAGCGATTATGTCTATCAACCAGTGGGTATTTTTTATTTCTCTACTCTACCTAAAATTCACAATATATTCTGAACTTTTTTTTTTTCAACAGCCAAGCCAAGTACGACTTGGAGTTGATCGTTAATACTGTCCGATAGTAAGTTCTCAGAAGTACAGATAATTATCTTGTTTGTGACCCATGTTATACAACTATCGAATATTTCACAGTTATTTTCCACCGGAGTCAACTCGAGAAATATTGGACGAGCTAAGACCGTACCTTTGCCCATTTGATACAAAAGCGATGAAATTCGGGATTCACATGTTGAGCTTGTTTTTACCATTGAGTAATCGACCAGAATTAGCCGATGTAACTCATAATTTGTGGTTTGAAGAATTGATGCAAATATGGGAAGTCTGTAGTAATAATTGTTTCTTTTGGGAAGATGTAAGACGATATATTGATCTTTTATGTTGAAATATTCGAACAATATTATATTATTTTTATTTTGTAGCATATATTACACTTGATCTCTACTTTGGCTTGGGTCAACGTTGGACGTATCGACTGGGAAAAGTATATGCCAATCATGTATTCGCGTTTCTTGAAAATATTCAAGTTACCGGTTCATTACAAGAAGACTAGTTCTTTGAAGTTATCCAAAGTATCCGAAGAATCTGCTGCGTCTTGGATCGTCTCAACTTTGGTATTTTTCGTTTGTACAGTTGACCATTACGTATAGATTTTTTGTATTAATGATTATGGTCAATTACAGGGAGGAGGAAGTAAAAGTCAAGACTATTTGGAGCAACTTTTGAAAATTCTTGAATCATATTGCCATCCAGCCAACACTGGGTATTGGGTATCTATAATAAAATCATTTTTGAAGAAACTCGTTAGAAATTTCGTTTTACGGATAAAAAGGTTAGCAACGTTGTTATATTTTATCCATTTTATCGTAACCAAATTCTATAAATTATTTTCTTCACAGAGAACGATTTGCTAAACCTTCTTGGGACAACAATATTCCACTAGAAAAAAAACTCACAGACGAAGATGTTCGTAGATTTGTCGTTAGTGTACAATCTGTCTCAATGCAAGCAGTGTTTTCCCCTTCTACTGTGATGAATTTCGCTGTTATATTCAACGATCTTGCTACTCTCAGACCAGATATCGTTGTACCTCCTTTACTCGACACGTTAGTAAAAATCTTCGACTTCAGCTCTATAATTTTCTCTTCCTGTTTACTGATTATTTTCAATTTTGCAGATTTTACGCCACGGTTGATTCTTTAACCGAACCGTACAAATTGATATCTGCTTTAGCTAGCATTTGTGGTGTCGCCAGACCTATGCTAAGTGGTGGATTAAACTGTACTTATGAACAGGGTAAAAACCACGTGATTCCTTTGTTATTCGCAATCCTTCCCGGAATCGATCCTAATGACATGAGGAAGTCCATTATCTCTTTACAGATGGTCTGTACGTTTTCTAATATGATTCCCATAGTCGATTGTTCGTCCGCATCGTCTCATTATTCAGATCTCACTCCGGTAGGTTGAAAATTGAAAAAAAAAAATCAAAAAATTTCATTTTATTCAACTCTATTATTATTTTACAGGAAGAAGAAGAACTGGCTAGTGCTACATCCCAGTTCGAGGAATTCGTTTTGCAATTTTTCGACCGTATATTTTCGTTGATTGAAAGTATAGTTCAGGAAAACGTTAGGATTGAAAATAACATCAGCGATGATCGTAACAAAGACGAGCAAAATATATACGATATTATGTGGCTCTCGTGTCATTCACTTGTTGGCCAATTATCCGGTTCTATTTTCATGGTATGCATATTTTTTCATTCAAGAGATGAAGCTATGCCAACTTGTTTCTAATCCCACTCGTAATCTGTCTGTTGCGTAGGAGGGTTTGAAAAAATTGTATAATTACTCTATCACGAAAATTTACGAAAGAGAAGTCGCAGGCCAAGCTATTGCTTCTTTGATAAGAGCGTTTGCCAAAGTATGCTGTCAAATTTGAAATTTATTACAAATTGGTTTTTAAAAATCAAAGATTTAATGTTTGTTTTTACCATCAGGTCAATGGCGAAGAAACGTTCAAATTATTTTTACCAAATCTTTGCTCGTTCATTATCGAACAAGGAAAACATCAAGATTTGAAAAACGAAGAGATATTGGATGATGAATTACTGTACAAAATGATGCTCTTATCCGAGGTCATTGATTTTTTCAAGTGACGCGTATTTCAATGCTCGTATACCGAGTGTTTTTAATATAAATTTAAGATAGAAGACTGGATGGTGTATGTATCGCAAAATAATACCGTCTTGAAAAGGGTGTATCCAAATTCACCTCCCTCCCCCACACCACATCGTATTTCGGCTCTGAGCTGACCGTTTACATAAACTTCTAGTTTTCTGTTTCATTTTATTTTTGTAAAGTATTCAGAGCTGTTCAATTTATTTTATCTGAATAATTTTTTAATTCTATATTTTTGTAAACAGATCACATTAGCTTCACCTGCCTCTATCAAACCGTATCTTCCCATGCTTCAAGAAGTATTGGATTTGACTTTACATTTGAAATGCAAAGAAGGCTATGAAATTAGTACCAGATTATTGGCTCAGCTGTTGATTCTGTTCAGTACCACATATCCCACAGAGTATCGCAGCAGTACCATGACCTACGATGATATTTCTAAAAATTTACCTTTAAGGGTAAGGACATTGTGATTTTTAAATGAATCTCGTTCAAGTATCTCTTTTTTCACGACGTTGCATTCTGTTCGAAATAGGAATGGGGCAAAACCACCGGTTTGAATAATTTGAATATTAAATGGTATACACCCGAAGAAGAAGAAATTGGCATAGTTGAAAAACTTTTCTGGAAATATCTAATGCCGGAGTTGGAAACCATAGATAAATACCTAAATAATGAAATAGAATTATCGAGGTAAATATCCTCGTTTTCATAATTGTCGAGGAAACCTCAATTTTTAATTCATATTTGTGATTATTATTTTACAGAGAAGCTCTAAGAGCCACATTGACCATTATTTTCTCGTTATTCTCCTGCAGTACTTTATTGGATCCTTGGAGAGATGAGCCACCACTTAAACTGTAAGATTCCCATTGCTCTAAAATCATGTTCTCGATTATTTTAGTTTATTGGAAAATTAATTTTTATTTTTTTACGTAGATCCGAATCCCAGTTGCCGATGTGTCCGATGACCTTAAAATTAGGCGTGAAACGATATATTAGAATGCCTGATGGCTCTAACGTATACAAAGTCTTGATTGAGAAAATGGCTCTTTTACAGAATAAACTTCTTAAAGACACAGATGACACTATAGCGTTCATTTTATTGATAAATGTAATATCGATTTTTTATCGTGAAAGGGAAAATAGTTCTATCCTAACCTTTGGAATCGTTTACAGATTTGGTCAGATCTTCTGTACTACGACGAATCACTCGAATCCGATTATAAAATCCATAAAAATGGTATTAAGATGCCGAAGATGTTCTTCGAAAATCGTCTAATTCCGTCAAAACGTAACGTACGTTTTCTATTAATCGAAGAGATGGCTTTGAAACATATGTTCAGATGTAAACATACCGAGCATGTTTTCACCGAGACGCATAAAACAGCCATAATGAAAATTTTGGAGCTCGCTACCAGTGATTATAAACCAGTATGGAAGCTTGAAATCAAATCCTGCGTAATTTTGATATTGATTACTTATGAAATATGGCAAACATTTTCAGGTGCAATCTAAAGCTCAAAAAGTACTTCAGAAAATGCTGCGAGTTTATTATGAATTACCTTCTGTAATCAAGGACCAAATCGTAGAGAATTTGAAAGGAGAAAATAAATTCTCCGAAAAATACAAGGTACTGTTTTGTGCCTATTTTAGAATTTTTTCAGAGACTTTATACTTAATTTTTTACCCGATCTATCGTAGAGCACTCTGGCTATAATCAAAGGTCAAAGGAGAAAGGAATGGCCGATGTTGTTACAATCTATGGAAACTTTGGAAGTTATTTTACCAGCTTTAGTAAACAGTGTCCCGAACGAAGAACCACCAGTGGTTAAATTATTGAGCGACGTTACAGATACCATTGTAAACAACGTTTGTCGATTTTCTTTGAAAATGCAGGTAAATTGATTAGCAGATGAAATTTTGGGAAACCGTTCCGAAAAATATTTAGGATGTAACCGTTGGAATTTTTTAGATGCCAGACGAGGTGGTACAGAAAGCTAAACAATTATGGTCTCATTCCGAAATCGAAATGTTATACGAGCTACCTTCCGATGAGCAAATCCAAAAAGGCTGCGAAAGATTGCAAAAAGAAAACGCCCAAGTTACTGAGAGCTACTTGAAATTATTGAAATCATTATTGGAAGCCGCCGAATCTAAAACTTTGTTAGTACTGTCTTTTTTTTTCTGCTTTTCATTTCTTTCAATAACAATTTTTTTTTGAAATTAATATCATTTTTCAATTTTTATTCAAGGCATTGGAGATACGAATTAATGGCTGTGTCATTCTTAGCTTTATTTTTATATCCCGAAGAACCCATACCAGTTGAAATAGTCAGATTTTTCCTCAAGCTATTATTACATGACTCTGTGCTCTTACGAAAGGTAAAAATGACTCATTTCTTTCTAACAGAATAATATTTAATCTTCTCAACCTCGTTTTTTCTCTCCAGACCGCTATAAAATGCGTCGTATGTATTATGAAAATGAGTAAACGCAAAACTATCAAAGAAATTGTCAATCCATACGCGATTAAAAACGTCCAAGGCGATTCTTCTGAACCAATGAAACCAGGTCCTCGACCTGATAACTCTTGGTGTCTTTATCATGAAAATAACGTACCCAAAAATGAAGCAGAATGGAACGAAGCTCGCTATACCTATTCGTGCTATATCGGCTACTATTGTTGGCCCAAGTTAGTACATATTCTCTTTCTCCCCTCTACATCTGTTTTAATCTTTATGGAAAGTGATGCGAATAATGAAAAATGATTTTTACAGAGAATTATATTTACATTCCTCATCAGCGGCTCAGCCACTGAATACATTACAAGATGAAGAGTTTACTTCGGTGAATAAAGAAGTGGACGCGTTCTTGAAAGATACCGCGAACGTCGATACATTGATAAAATTCCTTTCCCTTGAAGAATGCAAAGGACAACCTTTGAAATATTTTGAAATCGCCTTATTTAAAGTATGAAGAAAAAAATTTCACCGGGTAGTTTTAATTATTGAAGAATGCTACAATTTTTCAATATTTTTTCAGTATTTATTTAAAGTGCACGGAGACCGGTATTTCGAATTATTCAAACCGCACGTCGAACGATTAACGGAAGATCGACAAGATGGCTGTCAAAGATGCGCAGCTGAAATGCTGGCTGGTCAGTGTCTGATTTAATTGAAATTTTCATTGTGACAAAAAATCATTTTAATGGTGTTTTCTTCCTCAGGTATAATTCAAGGCACCAAGTTATGGCCTTACGAAAAATCACAAAAAGTGACAAAATGGTGCGCCGATCTGTTGAAAAAATCCCTCGATAATGTGACCGTAGAAACGCAGAAAAATTGGGGTACTGCGATAGCTTCGGCTCTGGTACGATTTATTTTCATTTTCAGACGATTGATTGAAATTTATATTCTAATAAATAACCAAATTATGTTTATGCAATTTCAGTATAACTGTGATGTTAACAAAAGTCATCATTTATTAGAAGCCTTGATGGAGGCGCCGATCAAAGGAGATGCTTCTTTTAAAGACTGCGGGTAAATAAACGCCTTGAATTTTTGAACCAAAAATTCACAAATAATTACATACGAATGATTTCCTCTTTTTAGACGATTATTTGCCCTACAAGGAGGTGGAATGTATTCCTGGCGTTTAGGCTATCTATGGACCAGATTGCTAGAAGATATTAAACCACATCTCGCCAACCAGTACCAAAATCTAAGAGAACGTTTAGGATCGTGAGTACTTCCTAACCCTAGCCATCATCTGTTTCGGTCATTTGTACAATATCGATCGAACCCTAGAAATTTAGATATCTCATCGTTGGTAAACTAAACAAAAAAATCTTACTTGGCTTATTTTTTTCATGTAGAGTTCTAGTTTCTATTTTTGAAACTGACATCCAAGCGGATAATTGGAATAGGTCGCGATCACCTCACGCTGCCGAATTTATCGAATACCTGTTGCCCAGGTTGGAAATTTTATACAGTGTTGCTCCTAATAGTAAACACACCCCAGGTATTCATCATTTTTGCCATTTTTTTATTTTCCTAGGTATGCCTTATCGTCTGATATATTTTTATATTTTATAATTATGCAATTTTTATTTTATAGTGTATTATTGTCGACGAATTAAAATTGCAAAACGTGGTACGCAGGCTGAATTTTAACGTAAATTGTGTTTTTTCTATTAAGAAGTTTCGAGTGGTTTTTACGATTTTTCTGTGTTAGCGTATTTTTCGAGGTGAAAGGCCAATATTACGTTCAGAGAACAACGTATTTTTTAAATCCCCCCTCCCCCTTGAAGTTGTTTCATTTTCAACAGTCTTAATTTTTGATCTCTTGGTTTTAAATTCCAAAAAAAAATTTTAGTCTCAATTTAGCTCTTCTCAGCAGACAGATTTGTGTCAAATTAATTTTCCAATAAAATTGAAAATGGAAAAAATTTAATCCTTGGACTTTCTTTTGATGAATTCTTCGTCTAATTTGTTTAATTTTTTTATAAAAAATTAATTCAATTTTTTTAGCTCATTTTACAAGAGGGAAGGGATTTTTTTTTTGGAAATTTAAGTCAATTTGAGGCTCTGTTACTCCTCATGTGGGGTTTTCAATTTCAACAGTAAGTTGGCGTTTCACATTATTACCAAAAATATTTTGAAGAAAGTAGATTTCAAAATTTACACTTCTCGTATTGCTTTGTTCTAACAAATTTTTCGTACTAAAAATCAGGATTTTTTGTCATTCAATGTTGTTTTGCTTCAAATAGATTAATGTTATTATTTTTCAAAATGTTTTTAGCTGAATTTTAATAATTAATTGCTTCGTGTTTCCGAGTAATCAAATTGTTTTATTGATTTTCAACATTTTTCCGAGCTATCAAAAGTACTATTTTTCTCGAGTTTTTGAAAATTATTTTCATTTTTAGTAATTTTTCGGTATTTTGTGTTATTTTAATTTTTTAAATTATATTTTCTATTCTACATTAAAATTTTTTAAATTCATTTTTAGGTACTTTAATTTTTGTTCTCGAATTTTACTAGCCTTTTTCTTTACAAAATTATTTCAATAATTTTATTCGAACATCTTTTTTATGCTTATCTTTTCAACATGAAAATGTTTCGAAATTGAAAAAACAAAAATTGAAAACTTTTTCTTCATTGGTACAAATTTTTCATTTTTCTCTTTATTTTGCAGAAGAAAATGACGGCAGCAGCCCTAGCAGCGATGAAATGGAAATCGACAACAATACCGAAATCCAAGAAGCTATACAACTTCTAAAAACTAGTAAATAATCACGTCTCTTTCAGTTCTTTCAGTAGAAAAATTTCACCACCATTAATTCATTTTTTTATGGCAGTCTGCAAGTGGTGCACTTATTCCATTCAACGTTGCGTTTATGCAATGAAACCGGAATTTTTCAAAATCTGCCCGTTAATTTGCTATATGGAAAATTACGATAATGATGACGAACTGAAGGAAATCTGCAAAGGAACGTTGTCTTTGATGAGCTTCAGCATTGTTCATTCTCAAGATATTCACTTATTTATCGAAGCTATCGAAAAGGTACCTATTCATATTCCACCGACGAATAATAAATAGCTGGAAATTGTGGTAAATCAGAACCAAAATGAGTGTTAATTTTTTTTTTACTTTCAGGTTTCACAAAGTAACAGCTGGTGCGCCAAATGTACGGGATTAGATTTTCTGCAAGTTTTCGTATTCCATAACGTATTTATTATTTCAACTTCGCAAGAATGGATAACCAAGGTATAAAATCTCCGTTCTAGTGATTGAAAAAGCAATTACGCTATTTTTTGATAATTTTTTAAAATCAATTTATCTTATTTGTACACAGATTCTGAGTATCCTTGGAACTTTATTAGAAGACGACCGATGTGAAGTACGCCAGAAAGCTGGAGAAGTGATTAGCGGTTTTATACATTACAGCATTATCAAAGAAACGCAAGAATTACTCGTTAGTACATGATTCAGATAATTTCGAATGGCAAATTTGCCAAATTAAACGCTTGTTTTGCTATACTCTTTCGTTTTTGCAGGACAAATTCAAAAAAATGCGTAGAAAACCTCTGACCAAAAAAAGCAACATAAATATCCGACATGCCGGAGTCATTGGTTTATGTTCGTTCATAAACGCCCATCCTTACACCGTTCCGCCCGAAGTACCTGAACTTTTTGTCGAAATAGGAGACCATCTGGGAGATCCCGAACCAATACCGGTATTTCTCTAATTTTTTAAACCTATTTAGTTATTCGTATAAATTCCTTAATACATTTTTTTCTTTTCTTCGTTTACAGAGCACTATTCGAAAAACCCTGGGTAACTTTAAACGAACCCATTACGCCGATTGGAACTGCCTCAAGACTCAGTTTACACCTGATCAAATGGATGTTTTTATCGATATAAGTGTTCCACCCAATCACTATGCTTAATAATAACATAAACACAGTTTTTTTTTATCGTCGTGGGTTCTTATTTCCTTTTTCTCCTTTCATCTCTTTTTATGTTACCTCGTTTAAGTCGCTCGTTGAATTTTATATAATTGGGTTTTTAATCGTTTATTCTGTTGTAACACCCCCACGTTGTAATTAATAAGTAGGTAGTTTATTATTGTGCGTATTTCTTATTTTTCCGTTTCCTCTTCTGTTTTTTTCCCTGTCGTAGTAGTGAATGTGGTTTGAGGGTTTTTGTTTCTATTCGTAAGTATTTTTTTTATCAAAGAATATAAGTATTATGATTTTCTTTTTTCAACGTGTTGTTTATTTGGTTTTTCGAGTGTTCAAAGTGTCTGATAGTGTGAAATTTTAAGTGTTGAAAGAATTTTTCGACTTGGAAGAAATTTAAAAAAATATGAAGTTGAAAAGATTTTTAAAAAAATCTAAATTGGAAAAATTTCGAGAAAATTCAGATTAAAACAAATTTTGTAATTCAAAAAATTTTAGTAGATAGGAATAAAAATTTTCTCAACTTGGATTCCTTCAAAATTGTTTACTCTATTTTTTTAAAATTTCTTCCAAGTTCCAAATCACTCTAAAATGACTTTGAGCATTAAAAAATTTCAGCTTCATCTTTTTCAAAATATTGAAAACAGGTATGCAGTTAATTATTTGTTTTGAGATCCTGAATATTTGAGTAGGTGATTTGAAGTAGGTAAAAATGAAAAAAACCTTCGAATTCGAAATGTGGATTTTCAACTTCAATTTGGAGGTAATAAATTCCATCCCATTTTAAGATCTATGGACTAGGAAGGCGTATTTTTTCGCATCCAAATCTACTGATAAGGCATGGTAACGTATAGGTAGCCTTAACGTCTATTTACGGCAAACTGCTTATGCAATTTTATTAACACCAATGAAAAAGATTGTCCAGCACATGAAAGCAGGGGTTGAAAAATTCCAGTGTAGAATTGAAATTAATTCTGCAACACTGCATTCTGACGGCTCCTAAACAGTGGCGTCGTCAGAATCGAAAATGGGGGGGGGGGTACAAAAAGGGTTGTATGTTGGACAAATTTTTCTGTTTTTTCGAAGTGGAAAAGGGGGACTGACTTTTTTCACCTGCTAAAAATGGGGACCGGGGGTAAAAAGGGAGTCTTCTTCCGCATTTTCGTCTTAGATAGTAGATAGATCATAGAATTGTAATTTTGTTCGTGCTCGAGCGAAGCTTTGAAAAAATTGGATATTTGATGCTATGCCCTAAAAATATATTTTTAATCCTTTATTCTTTAAAAATCCCTATCTCATGTAAGTGTGATGAAAAATGTATAAATAAATGATTTTTTTTGGGGATGGGGGGGGGTCAAGTGAGGGCCAGAATTTTTTTTGGAGGCTGCCCCCCCTTGACGACACCTCTGCTCCTAAAACGTCAGATTTACTGTTTTATTGTCGAAAAAAACCCATTCTGTTACGACAGGTAGACCACAATACATATAAGGAAAATTTAGCAAATAAAAAATTACCCCGTTCACTTAATTAAAAAAAAAAGAAAACCCCTCACATACATTCAATATGAAAAAAAAATTGATAGCACAAGTCGACAAAAAAAAGAAATGTTCTGTGTTTCAGTTCTCATGGCCAAATTTTGATTCTAGTCATCAAAATACACCAATATGCTCATTCGTGGCTTCCAAAGTTTGCTGGGGGGGGGGGGACAAAAATGTGATTTTTTAAAAACAATACACATGGATTTGAGAAAAATTTGAAAAAAATTGATTTTTTTTTTTTGATCCAATCTTATAGAAAATTTTACGCTGAATCGAATGCCGCAAACCGCAGGCCTCTATTTCTTTTAGAAAAAAAGTTACGGTTAAAACTTTCCTAAATTATGTGAAAAAATCGCATTTTTTTTCGCCTTGCTCGCGGAAAAGTGAGATTTCTGAGAAATCTAAGCGTTCTACGACCATAATGACTATGACAAAAGTTGTAGAGAATTAAATTTACTATCGGACAGGTGCATTCAAATTTTTGTAGAAGGCGTAGTTTTTGAGATATTCTTGAGTAAAGTTGAACATTAGTTGAGGCAATTGAGAATAAAAGAGAAATGAAGCAATTTTTGGCTGTCAAAAGTGTTACAGCGAAAAATTGTCGAAGGTGACTAACCTCTAGGAGTTACCACGACCTCATGCTGATTTTTTCATGAGGGCACCCCATTTTCCCCTTCATTAGATACATAAAAGCAACCCAAATTTCGCAATCGGAACCCAAACACAAAAATCGTATCGACTTGTGTAGTAATTTATAAAATTATAATTAACTGGATTTGTGTTCAGCGGGTCAAAATATCCTCATAATTCGCAGTAATTTTACTCATACCTATAGTCCCAAAATTCAGTTTTTTGGGTACATTTTTGCACCTTATCAGTAATTTAAAAAATGATCACTTAGTGAATAAAGGGTAATTTTACCTGCCGAACATGAATCTGAGGTTCGTTTTTTCATTTAGTCATTTCATCTCTGAAAATTTGAAAATTCGCCGTTTTAAAGTTTGTATCGAACCTCACGGGCAAGGAAATCACTTGGTATAGGCTAAAATAAATACCAGATTCATGTTCTACGAATCAAAATCAGTCAGAAATCGAAATTTTTTTAAATTTCGAAATTTCCGAATCGAATTTTGTAAATACGTATAAGGTATGCTAACTAGTGAAAATTTTCACCACGTAATCTCTACGTGCTTGGCATAGAGCCAGAGGGTTTCAATTCTCAATTTCGCTAGACCAGAAATTTTTACGATTTTCATCACTTTTTGATGATATTTTAATTCGTACTGGCTTCAGAAATGATCTCAAAAATTCAAGTACCTGCACTACGTGAAAATAAAAATTTCTCCGCATATTTAACGCTATTTTTTAATTTTTTGACCGAAACAATGATATTTTGCTGTACATATATAAAGGTGCGCTAAGGTCACCAAAAAAATCACTGAAATCATGATCATTCAATTTTAAATTCGAGAGAGAACGGTCCAAGGATCAAAATAACGGTTCAAGATCAAAAATATAATTATACCTACATTATAATATTGAAAATAGCGGGTATTTTAAAAAATCCGAATTTTTTGACCAATTTTTATTTTGGTATTGTGTCGACACTTAACCCCCTTTTTTCAGGGTAAGTCATTTTAAAAAAAATTATAGGTACAAGCTGAAAATCTTGTCCATTCATTACCATGATTTTTCGCCTAATGTCATAGTACCCCTTAATTTTGAAGATAGGCAACATTATTTAATTGTTTTTCTGACGTTTATTTCATAGCTGTATATGTACCGCAGTTCATGTTCGACATTTTTAGAATAAAAGAAAAATTGTACTTACACGGAAAATTACCCTGAAAATGTCAAGTTTATAAATTTATTTTGGATTTCTACAATTTAACTTTATTTGAAAAATTATGTCTTGGTAACTTAATTCGTTCATGTATATGCCAAAAAACATCTGATAAGTAGTGAAAATCGTGCTATATCAGAAACATTATGCTTATTTGTAGTTACTTTTTTCTTACTCTAGGGTCTTTAAACAAGAATTCATTATTCATTTCTAGTTCGTCGTGTTTTTGAATTAAAATCGGTATTGCTAGGGCTCCCATTTGGCGTGGAGTGATTAGGCCTACACTATTGTTTTCTAGTTTGGGTTGAAGCCCATAATTTTGAACTTTTATTTCTCTGCAGGTCGTTGGAAAACCTTCTTCTCTCGAAATTTTCTTATCTATATTATCGAACGAGTCTTGGTCAAAATTTACAATCGTGTTGAAACTTTCACTTGTGTTCTCCTCGGTCATTTCTTCAATTCCAAATTCAGCTCTTGCAGGATTGCTCGATGTGGCGAATTTTGATTTGCGTAGAAATTCCATAACACGTTCCTCTTTTTCTTCTAAAATATCCTGTATCATCGTTTCGTAGTCCATTTCGGTGACCTGGAGCACCGAGGAGTGATCTGAGGCACCATTTGCCAAAGCTTTTTCAAGAAGGGTCGTTACTGGACTGCTATTTGAGTACATCTGTATCGAAAATAACAAATAGGTATCTCTTAAACTTTTTTTCTCCATACTTTCTTATCATGAAGTTTACTTCTCGAATATTTATACTCACCAAAACAGAAAAAAAAAGTCCACAGATGAAAATCAAACTTAATTTCAACAAGAACATACCTAATTTCGCGATGAAAGAAATGTGTACTTGTATGGCATGGTATCAGTTCGTATCATTTATTCATTTATATTGAAGAGTTTTCGCATCATAGCGGCGCGGTTCATCAAAGCAAATGCTTTATTATCAATTAAAGTCAACAAAACACATCTATTAACAACAAATAATTTTTTTTCTTTGATGACGACGAATACAAACACGAGAATCCGGCGTTCGTTATGATTTTCGGTAGATATGCAGATGATAATTGGAATACCTAAATCATAAATTGAATGAGGTATCCAAAATAATAAAAAAAAAACGGAAAAAAAATATAATTAACGTTGATGTTTGCGCATAAGCATCAGTCACAATAAAAATCATTTAAATCACTATGGCCTATTAAATTCCATTACTATAAAGAAAAAAAAAATTTATAAGTAAGTACCTATCTGATGTCATTTAGCACAAAAATGTCAGTGATAAAAATTGTAGAGGAGCTTTTCGCGCAATAAATTTTTGGCACTGGTGTAAACACAAAATGACCCGAGAAATCACGAAGTACCTAATTCAAATTCTTCTACAAAGTTCCCAGGAAAAAATCTTCAGGCATGAGCAGGTCAATAAAAATAAAGATTTTGAATTGGGGTCATTTTACGTCAGTTCGTACGCAAAGTGATGGGGGGGGGGTCAGCGATTTTCTTCATTTTTTTAATGTGAGTAGACCTCGATGAGAGATGACGAATGCCGCAAACCGCAGCTCTCAAAGTCTTTTTGGAGGGCTTCCACGAGCGTTTAAAGTTTTGAGGTAAAGTTGAATATGGTAAATTCGGGGCGCGGATAACTTGAAAACCATGATGGGGTGAAAGTTGAAACTTTTTCTAATGTGTAGGGCCTTTAAAGAGCTTTTTGACGATTTTTTGAAAATCAGTGTTGCCACTTTTTTCAACACGGAAAATTGGCTGTGAAAGTTGAAAAATTACATTTACCTATGATGTCAATCACCAAAAATTCTGAAAAAAATCTGTGAAGTACAACTTTACATGCTGATTAAAATTGAGGTGATGTTATTTCGTATTTTCGAGAAAAAAAATTTCAAAGATTGGAAGAAAATACAATTATTTTTTCAAAGGTCAAAATTGTGTAAATTGATTTTTTTTGTTCATTTTACACCATATTTAAAAAAAAGTCGGTAGAAAATGAAAAAAAAAAAAAAATCGCCGACTCCCCCCCACCACTTTGCGTACGAGCTGACGTGGAATAACCCATAAGGGAAGTTGGGACAGGATGCACCAGGGGGAATATGCAAATTGGCTTATTTTCGTCAGGTGAAAAATTTTTTCTGGGCAATTGGTGGTTTGGTATCCATTTGATACAAAACAGAAAAAAATTACAGACCTGACGGATTGCTTGTCGCTTGTCTATGAGTTATTATCAATAGTGTGATTTTACGTGATTTTCGTAAAATTCTTGAAATTTGATTTTTGTGAAATATTATATTTTCAAGTTTTGAAAAAAAATATTCAGGTAATTTTTTTTTGTAATCTACATCCAATTACCTATCGAATTATGTATTTGGTTGGTTGGCACTTTCCCCTATATTTTCTTTCCAGTACATTGCGTTAAAGAAAAATAGTGCCAGTGGGGCAAGATGCAATTTGAAAATGGGGCAGGATGCAAACCATGTTTTTAAATAGGTACGAATTTTTCGAAAAAGTCACATATGGTACTAAATATATTTTAATTGATATTTTGTGATATTTTTTCCAGGATATCACATTTTTGCTTTAATTTTTAGATAGAATATCAAAAATATTAAAAGTTCGCCTAAAATATCAGAAAAGCAACTAAGACAGCATAAATTATGAATTCCAAGGTTTTAGAACTCCTATTTTCGAAAATTACGCTTCTATTTAAATCTGTAGTTTCCACCTCGAATGTATTTGAGTAAATTTTACAAAAAAATTCGAGATTTTTCATCATGTCTTCACTGTTTTCATCTTGTCCCATGGAATTTTGGATCCTGCCCCACCATGGGGCAGAATGCAAAAAAAGTGAAAAAAATTTCAAAAAATTCTGCAGGGTCAAGGTATGCACCAAAATGGAATTTTTTCAGCCAAATGAAAGGCAAATGTTTGAATTTTAATTTGTTGCAAGAATCAGACAATTTTACCAATTTGATTAGATTTGGCAGAACATTTGGCCTACGTTGGTGGATCCTGCCCCACCTTCCCTTATATTTTCATTGTTAAAAGCCAGGTCGCTCAGGCCTGCTCATGAATGGCCAAATTTCATGCATGAACAGATCAGATCATATGTACCTGATCATGATGACTCAGACCTGCTCATGCCTGAAAATTTTTCTCTGGGTGACATGTTTTTCTACAAGGGCGAGTATTAAAAGATAATATCAATTTTTAGTTGTTGGGCTCAAATGAATGTGGTATAAATTTAAAAAATATATTGAAATTTAAAAAACTTAGGTACCTACCTAAAATTTATTTTTGCGATAGTTTTGGTGGAAAGGGCAAATAAAGGTTTTGAGATGTTAAATTTGATGAGGAAATGGGGTAAGAATGATAAGAGGCATGCAAAGGCGCAGCCAGACAGGCATTTAAGGAGTGGGGACATCCACGAAAAAATTCTACAATATAAATTAGGTACCTACTTAACTGTTTTGTTAAAATAAGAACATTTATTGAAACCGAGCAAACTAGGAGATTTTCGCTGGAGAAGACATTCATAATATGCAATTCCATCATTTTTAAATTTTTCTTCCATTTCATCGTTAGTTACCGAGGGAGGGGGGGGGGGTCGAAACCAATAGTAGATTTTTCTATGTATTTCGTACCTTCTTTTGTGCTCTTTCAATTTTGTTACCTGCACTCTTCCCATTTTTTCTCTTTCTCTGCCTTTCCCCTTGAATTATTATTTTTAAACATTTTTTGAAATTCATCTCCATGTGACAGAAATTTTTTGGATTCAATGTATAAGTGCACCCAGAAATTGTGTAAGAGAGGGGCTCAGATTTTAAGAAAAAATGGGAGGGGGGTGTCAAAATTCAATGAAAAAATTAATTAACCTGTTATTTCAGTGGGGCTGGAATAGTTGAAGTATTTTCAGTGGGGAGATTAAATATTTACAGAATTGAGAGAAGAAAAATTGAAAAATGACGAAATTTTCTGATTTTTTTAGTCAAAATTACTGATTTTTTTCTGATAAATGGGGCATTGACTGAGAAATTAGTAATTTTTGACCGAAAAATCAGTGAAAAATCACTAATTTTCAATGAAAATTATTTCACTGATCAATAAAGACAGAATTTCTGCAAATTCAATTGATTCAAATTTAGAGAGTGGTATGTTTATTTAAGAAATAGTTACTAAAATACTGCCCGAGCGAAGCCAGGGCGAAAATTTAAAAAAAATCATACTTTTCTTTGACATTTTTATGATAAAAAATCTCCTTGAGAGTTTAGGGGAGGGGCTCCAGCCCCTGAGCCTCCTGGGTGCGCTTTCATGTAATTTCCGAATGAATGAAATAGGAAAATTACGCCTTCAACGTAAGCATCGTGATAAAAGGACCAGTTTTCAGCTTTTTACTTCAACATGTATGTTGTAGATGAATTTTTAAATTTTTACCGAAAATTGGAGTAGTGAGAAGCGTTTTTATGAATCAGAATTGCCAGATTGGAAATTCCAGCTAAAATTTTATATCAGTCGCGATAGAAATTTCAGAGACGATTACAAAGGGATGTCAGATATTCTTGGCACCTTGGAATTCATCTCTCAACAATATTAGTTTTTATGTAGGAAATTGCGTGTAGACCTCGAAAAGATCTGGTTTAAATTTCACTCTCTGACTCGATTCTTACCTCTATTAAATCACGCTTAAAATTCGACCACGTTCACAAAATTTTGAAAAATTGAAAATATTTACTTACAGAAAAAAATTACTATAAAAATTATGTACAAGGACAGATCAGAAAAAATAACACATTTATTAGGTATTTAGGCAAGCGCCTGATTTTACAAACACATGCGAATCTACTTATTCACTCAAAACATATTCTAATTAAGTAGGGAGTTATCTTAAATATATAGGCACATATGTTAATATTTTTCACTTTTTTCACGAAGAGATATATTTGGAATAATTGTTTTGTGGTCTCCGCCCGAAAATAAGAATCCTCGAACATTTTGATTCGGTGCACCAAAAGAAATCAGTTCTTCATTTCTTCTAATTGCACTTGTCAATCCTGTTTTTTTAACAAGTCTTTTATCCCCTGGGGATCCAAAAATACATTCTTACGAGAAGGCTCGATTGCTCTAGCAACCAACTGGTACTCTGAATCATCTTCTTGGACTACATCTGACTCAATACTATTCAAATTGGTAGTCGAATCTTGTTTTTGACTAATTCCTGCTGGTGCGCCATTAACGCAGATCTGTAAAAAATCAATATTTTTAACGATATTAACTAAGTACCCGGGGAAAAATTTTTATTTTAAATCATATATGCTCATATATGGGAGTATATTAGGTCATATATGCTCATATATGGTCAGACTGGAAAAGCGGCCATACTGGATCATATATGGGACGATATGGGATTTTCAATATATGCTCATATATGCTGATATATGAACATACATGCGTTCATTATATTCACTCATATATGCCCATATATGAACGAATTAGACTAGACGTGGTCATATGAATCCATGTGCACCCAAAATTCAAGTTTGGGTACAAATGGATTCATATGGCCACGTTTAGTCTAATTAGTTCATATATGGGCATATATGGGTGAATATAATGAACGCATGTATGCTCATATATCAGCATATATGAGCATATATTGAAAATCCCATATCGTCCCATATATGATCCAGTATGGCCGCTTTTCCAGTCTGACCATATATGAGCATATATGACCAAATATACTCCCGAATATACTCCCATATATGAGCATATATGATTTAAAATAAAAATTTTTCCCCGGGTATAGGTAAGTATATTTTAATAAAAAGGCCTCATAGGCAATTTTCCCCGGGGAAGTTAGGGAAGTCTGACTTCCAGTGATTTTTTCAAAGATTACGATTTTTTCAAGTACTAATTTTTTGTTGAAATGTATCCAGAAAAATAGGTAAATTAAATTAAACTCCATTTTAAAACAAGGTAGCTCGGCTAGCTCCTAATTATTTTTGCCACAAACGGGATTTCAACGATCCAAGTCTAAAATTCTAATTTCTGAGCTCAAATTTTTTCAACTTTAAATTTCTTTAATCACTTTAATTACATTTTTTTTTCAAAATCGTATCCAATTTCCATTTTAAAATTTTTTCCACAATAAAAAATTACGTATTTCAAACCTAAATTTTCTCAATATTTTTACTATTTTGATTTTTTAAATTTCATGTTCTTAAAAATTCTTTCCAATTATTTAGTCAGAAGACATTTTAAAAAACATAAAGTTGAAATTATTATTTTTTTTTAATTTCGAAATTATTGGGAAAAGTTTTAGAATTAGAAGAAATTCCAAAAAATATGAATTTGAATTTTTTTAAAAATCCAAGTTGGAAAAATGTTGAGAAAATTTTAGTTGAAAAAATTTACGATTGAAAGACATTTTGGTACCTATACAAACATTTTTCCAACATTTCTTCATATTTTTTTCAAATCCATAATTTTTAAAATTCCATCCAACTCGAAAATAATTACTGAATTTTATAAAAAAAGTTCAAAATTTCTTCCTGACACAATGAGTAATTAAAAGAAATTTCAAAAAGTAATAAAAATACAAAAGTCGTGAATTTATTTGAATTTTGTGTTTTTTTTTGATAAAATCGTAAAGAAAGATTTTGAAAAATGTTCAGTTTCATTGAACTTTCTGACTTCCTCATATTTTCCCTTCCCAAATCGCCACTGAAAGGTGTGATGCAAAATAACTCGGATATGCTATATGCTCACCAAAATTGCAAATATTGCGTAGAAGAAAATCGAACTTGATTGAAACGACATGATTCACGACTAATGCCTACATCCTGTGTCAATTTTTCATTTATATAGGAGACTTTCCAAATAAACGCGGCGCATCAAAGACTTGTTAATCATCAATTTAAGTCAATAAAATATGAGTATTACCATTTTGTGAAAATGTTTTCTTCTATTATGAACATTCAGCGGGTAAACTCCACTAAACATGATGATTTTTCCACATGTGTCAAATGAAAAATGACATAAAACAGTGCGAAAATTAATTTCTAACATACATTACGTTCCCATCTAATGATGTTTACCAGCAAAAAAAAGTCAACAAAGCATCCAGATGTTTTCGATTCTAATTGGGTATACTTTACCTCATCACTTGCGAACTGTAAACCCGTAAAGTTTGAACTGAAAGTTGCTGATTTAGGTACATACTTGCTTATGAAAAGTTTTCTCATCTTATCACAAATCGAAAACTTCAATTTTGCAATACAATTCCAAATTACCTACGAATAAATCGACTTTTTATTGGAAACTCCCAGCTATGTGTACGAATAGTTTTACCATCCCGCAAACATTGGGAGTATAGCTAGGGAAATTTTTCAAACATATGCAGATAGTATGATGAATAAAAAAAATGCAAACCCTGGATTTTGAAGAAAATTGGTGAGATACCTAGTTTACTTTGAATGGGAGACCTCTCAAAATTTTTTCAGCCCTTAGCCAAAAAAGAACGGAACTGAGGGACAGTTGTGGCATCCTAAATTTTTTCCGGGTGTAGTAAAACCAAGATTTTTGGAGAGGAAAAAACCTGGATTTTTGGAGAGGAAAAAACCTGGATTTTTTCCGGGTGTAGCAAAAATTTCCAAGATTCAGTAACCCTGCCAAGAAAGGTCGACAATATAAAAAAAAACTTGAAAAAACACGTTCGACTGTTTTCAGTCTAAAATTTAGCGCTGATTCATTTTCTTTATCACACTAAATTTAAAGCTAAAAACAGTGATCAAAATCAAAACGAAAAAAAAAAAATGCTTTTTGCAATTTAATGGGTAATTGTTATAGTATTTTTTGCTGATCACGAGAAAAATAATGAAAAAATTGCAGCACATCAAGATTTTTCATAATATCAAAATTTTTTGTTAAAAATTTGATTTACATTTTTTGAAGTAAATTTTCACCCTTAAAGTCAATTTTGCTGGGTAAAAAAAAGGTCATACGAAAAAATGAAAAGAGCATAAATTGTAGAGCGTAAAATTTACTTTCTGTAGAGTTCAATTATTTTTTTAGGAGGCTTAGGTTTTGAGATATTTTCAATTTTAAATAAAAGTTGAAAATTGAACTAAAATAGGTATTTTGAAAGGAAAACCTTCTAAAAAAAACTAATTGAACTCTACGGAAAGGAAATTTTACGTTCTTCAATTTATGTTCTATTCATTTTTTTCGTAGAACCCTTTCTTATCTCAGAAAATCGGCTTCAAGTGTCAAAATTATCAAAAAAATTAGAAAAACTGTTCAACAAAAAATTCAAATTGTGAAAAATCCTTGGGTGATGGATTTTTTAATTTATTTTTCTCGTGATCGGCGTGAAAAATAGGTACCATAAAAATCATCCATTATCTATCAAACAGCATTCTCAACGTCGACCATCAACTGCCACATGCAGTTGTAGCAACCTCAATACAACACATTTATTTTCATCTGAATAATTTTTTTTAATAATACATAATATGTATTTGAAAAATATGCTTGAAATTTGTAAGAAATTGAAAATTTTCCGGGTGTAGCGAGCTGCTTCTGGGTGTAGCATCGTGCTACACCTACTGTACAAAGGTTGCCACCCCTGCTGAGGGACCTCAAAGTGGAATTATTTTCGAAAAAATACGTTTTTTTTGCCACTTTTGATTAGTATCGCCTGCCGAAAACCTCAGTCACTTTCCTAAAAAGGTGCGATTTTAGTTTTTACACCTTGAAATTAAATACCTAGGTACCTATCTTTTTTGTTCTCTACAAAGGGGCAATTGAAAAGTTGCAGATGACCAATTTAAACATTTTTAATTTTTTCACCGAATTAAAATTGCTCATGCTTACAACTCAAACATCTCAAAATCGATCCAAAATTTTTTTGGCCACCCAAAAACATTTTTTGATGAAAAAATTTTGAAATCATTTTTAAAAATCCTATTAAGTGGCAGTTATCTAATGGGTAGAAAAAATCATAAAAAAAGCTCATGTAATGATTGGATGATTTCTACACCCATTTGAATTTTTTCACATTTCTTTAGCCGGCGATACTCTTGAAAATTCTAAAAAGAAGAAATGACCAAATCGAAAAACCAACTCGAGATTCGTATTCAGCATTTTAAATAACGCCTTTATACATATACTCTTTCAGCGATCATTTTACTCAAAGTCTAAAATTCACTTTTTTTCGTTTACTTTTCATTATGGATTGAAAAATGCAGCAAAATAATGGGATTTTAAGAATTTGATCGCAATGATCCAGAAAAGTGTTTATTGGCGGTTTTTGACGTGTTGAACACGAATCTAATGTTAGTTTTTTCATTTAAATTTGTCATTTTAAAGTTTTTAAATAAAGTGTTAGCAGGAGTACATAGGTAAGGAAAACACGAGGGATGAAAATTAATGCCAGATTCGTTTTTAGCGGGTCAAAGTATGTATGTGCCTAGCATGAATTTTTTAACCCATAAAATTTTCAAATTTTAGGAAAAAACATCTAAGTACCTAGGAAGTACATAGGTATGTACGAAGCATGTTTCCATATTTAAAAAAATGGCTTGGACGAGAATTTCATTTGAGAAATCTTTAAAAATAATTGTTTAATGGTATGCCAAAAAACCGAATTTTTGGACACCAAATATGAAATTTTTCAAAATTTTGAATTTCACCCCTCATCCTTTAACCCTCTTGACTGACATATCGTTTTCGAATCCAATAATAAGCAATAACATCGCGTTTATAGTACTTTTCTTTCCACAACCTCGATTTTTTAAATGCAGTATTCATTAACCTTCCTTATATTTAACGGTAGGGGTTGAAATTCTTGGGGCGACTTTTTTTTCAACACCCTACCAGCATGTATAAAAAAATTACTGTACTTTCAACTTCGTATTTCTATAATTTCCAAAAATACTGTAAATATTGGAAAAATAGGTGTTTTTCATCCTTCATTTTTGGACAAAGAAGTGGGTGTTTTCGAAAAAAAAACCCTGTCCGATAGAAAATTACACGTATAACATGATTGTTTATAACCATTTTTCCATTTTGAGGTTTATTTGAGGAGATATCCATAAAAGTTTCGATTTTTTCAAAAAAATACTGTAAATTGTTGAAAAATAGGAGTTTTTACCCTTAATTTTTGGTCAAGGAAGAGAGTGTTTTTGAAAAAAAAAACAAAAATCTTCTGATAGGATATTACACGAAGAACAAGATTGTTCATAACTATTTTTCAATTTTGATGCTTATTGGAGGAGATATTCACGAAAAACCGGTTTTCAGCAGACATTTACCGCTGTCCTGGGAGTAGCGGAGGGCTATGGTGGTGTCCATTTTAGTATGTTGTGTTGACCATTAAGACCGTAAAACGAGAAAAAAAAATCAGGATTTAATTTTTGGGGGTTAAATCCTAAAAAGACTGGACTATAACTCGCCATCATCAAAAGGTTTATTTCGAAATAACGCAGACAGTTGGATACTCATTCAAACTGCAGCTAGGTATTGCGAAAAAAACCCTGTAGAATTTGATTGCAGAAACACTATTTCACAACTAATGAATCCATCGACAACTATTAATTTCTGTAGAATACCTACGTCACAAAGACGAGGTGCGGATCATCAAAGCGATGTTAATCGTCTTTTAGAGCCATCGAAACGAAATTACCAATACGTAAAATTTTTTACCTCATTATTTTATGACATTTACTGGGTAAATTGTACCAGACATTTTTAATGATTTTTCACATATGGCAAACGAAAATTGAAGTAAAATATTACAAAAAAATCACCAAGGTATCTCGAGGGTTTTGTCACTCGGGAGATTAAAGGTACCTATATTATTAGTTTTGAAACTTGAGTATGGTTTCCTGAATCCAATCTGGCTTAGGGACGTGAAAATAAATATTCTAACACCCCGACCCAAACCACGGATACTGACATTCGACTTTTCTCTGTGAAAAATCCTTCCCTCTTACCAATGATATCTATTTTGTGTGATGACGTTTCCATCTATTCATGTAATTTACCTATTAAATCAAATACCTAAGTAGGTACCTATTTGATTACACGCATTTAGATGACAATTATTATAAAAATTAGCTACACAATAAATAGAAAATAAGTTTTTTAATTATTTTAATAAATACGTACAAATCACTTTATTCTGGAAGGCTTTGAATTAACGTAAATAAGAAGATATCTCGATTAAAGTAATAGGCAGGTGTGTTACGTCGAATCTGTGTAATTGTCGAATGCATGAAACAGGCAAGATTCTTGCTTAATGCATGAATTAGACAATTGCTTGCCTAATTTATGATTTTTTAAATTAAAAAATTTCTACTATTTCTCCTGTTCAACAGGAAAAATTTCAAGATACTTCGGCACGAGAGTAAACTTTCATCTATATTTCAAAAAAAAAAGCCATTTGCCTACTTCAATTAAACATTTTTTTATGAGAAATGGAAAATATTGAATGAAATTTTTTTTGTGGCATAAAAATTTTTCCAATTAAGATAGCGAGATGATTTTTTTTTGAAATGTAGCAAAAAGTCTTCTCTCTATGTCAAAGTATCTTGAATTTTTCCTGTATGCCGTTGAACAGGAAAACTGGTAGAAATCTTTAAATTTGAAAAAAAATCATAAATTCTGCGAGCAATTGCCTAATTTATGCATTCGGCAATTACACGAATTCGGCGTAACATATACAAATAGATACGTATAAGCGCATAAAAAGGTTTGAAAAAATAATAAATATAGGTACTCTACCACTCGACTTATTTAAATTTGCTATATTTATCAAAAAAAGTTGGATCCAAGGCAGTTGTATAATCTCTACCGGTAAATAGGAATCCAATACCTTTACTATTACCGAATTCCTCAGGTACAACATAACCATAACGTTTTTTATTATATTCTCTTTGGAAATAACGTTGTATTTCGCTGTCTTCTTGCTGGGGAACATCTTTTTTAATCATATGAAAATTATCGATTCCTCTAGACATTAACTGATTCTCATTATCATCATTTTGGTGCAATACATCCTTTTCAGCTTCGCCCAAGTTTTCGGTCAAGCTTTGTTCTCGGCTGATGCCTGATGGTGTGCCATTAACGCAGATCTATAAAGAAAAAAAAATTAAAAATTACATATAAATTCGCTTTCGTTTGGAAAGTTTGGTTCAAAATAACACATAAGTGAGTTGAATATTTACCAAAATTGCAAATATTGCATAAAAAATAGTTGAACTCGATTGGAACATGATTTTACAACTGACGGTACCCGAGCACTTTATTCATTATTAATTTATACTTACCTAGGTAGGTAGCTAGGTACCTATATTGTAGACTTTTCATGCAGACGTGGCGCATCAAAACCATTGTATTTATCGTCAATTTAAGTCAAAAAAACTAATTAATTTGAATAATTTTTTTTCCTAAAAATGCGACAAAGGGCGGGAAAACTGCATTAAACGTAATGATTTTCACTTTTAAGCAGCATGAAATTTGACGTAAAATAGTGCGAAAATTAATTTCCAATAGTTTCAGGTGTTTTATTATTTTTACACAAAAAAAGCAATAAAGCATTCAGAGTTTTCAATCCTAATTAAGTACATATCTAGTAATTATTTCGACGTCACTTGCGAGTTGCAATCGTCAGATTTGAGTTGATTATTGTTATTTCACTGATGAAAGTTATGTTATACAATTGGTATGTTATTTTTGCCCCAAAAAACGCAATTGTTGCGATTTGTAAAAATTTAATTGATTTTCTTTCCTACGCGATCTCATTATTTTATATTTACCGAATAGATGTATGATTATTGATCGATAAAGCTACACATAAAATATAAAATAATTAGATTCCGAAGGATAGAATAGAAATTAAATTTTTACAAATCGCAACAGTTGCGTTTTTTGAAGCAAAAAGAACATACCAATATTTAGGTAAGTAAGTACATCAAATTTTTAAAAAATCAGTGTTGTAAAATAAGCAAATTTGGGTATTAGTGTAGGCAAATTAGACAAAAATCAACATTTCTGGCCAGCAAAGCTTTTATTGCAGAAAACTGTCGAGAGAGGTCCCCTGAGTAACCCCTAAGAGTTATCACCTCCCAGACCCCTTGCTAATTTTTTTACGGGTGTTCCACCCCCTTAAAGAACAGTTTTTCGCTTTTAGTTGGGAGGCAAACTGCATTAATTCCAAGAAAAACTGCATTTAATGAAAGAAACGTGAATTTTGGTATGATGAATTTTGGGACCCAAACGAAGTTTTTGAGACCGGGAGCCATTCGCGCTCCCCCCCGATTCGAGGGGGTGGGGCTCGCAATTTTCAAAAAATTCCTAAAAATCGAGTTTTGATTAGAAATGAAATATTTTGATGTCTACTGTTTGATACTGATCCGCAGATTACATTTTGACCATTAAAGTCATCCCTTCACTCCTACCCCCTTGAGGGGGCACTCACCCCTAAAATGTGGATTTAGTAGGCGTGGACACTTGGAAACGAAATTTCGTGAAAATATACCACGTAAGGTGTACAAATCAATGCCGTAATCCATTTTTTGATTCCCACCCCCTCCTGCCCCCTGTGGACCCTTAAAACTTGAAAAACACTCAAAATCGCCATTATAACGCCAAAACATGGCGGAAATAGGAAACTAAATGATACTTCTACTTGTTATTTGTCGAAAATGACTTTTTGAAGCAAATTAGGGGGTAAAAACTTTGCCACCTCCCTTCCAACGCACCCTCCAAAGCTTCTACTTGAGAAAAAAGTCTCCTGCTCAAGATTCCATCAGGATCGAAATAGTTATATATAATGTTAGATATAGATCGACTTATTCCGTTTGCATTGTTGAAATTGTCCCCTACCCCCTACCCCTTCGAGGGGTGGGCCCCTAAAATAGGCGATTTGTGAAAAATGAACGTCCAAAACTGAAATTTGGTGACTAGTTGGGAGGCAAACAGCTATATATGGAAAGAAAACTGCATTTAATGAAAGAATCGTGAATTTTGGTATGATGAATCTTGGGGCCCAAACAAAGGTTTTGAGACCGGGAGCCATCCGCGCTTCCGTCCTCTTCGAGGGGGGTGGGGCTCGCAATTTTGAAAAAATTCCTAAAAATCGATTTTTTGTTAGAAATGAAATATCTTGATGTCTATGTTAGATATTGATCTGTAGATTCCATTTTCACAATCAAAATCATTTTTCCTCCCCCACCTTCTTGAGGGGGCACAACCCCCCAAAATGTGGATTTTGTGGAAGTGAACACTCGAAACCGAAATTTTGTGAAAATATATTACGTAAGGTGTACAAATCACTGCCGTAGTCCGTTTTTCGATTCGCACCCCCTCCTGCCCCCTGTGGACCCTTAAAACTTGAAAAACGCTCAAAATTGTCGTTGTAACGCCGAAATACGACAGGAATTGCGATCCAAAAGGTAATTCTTGTTGGAAATATTTTTTCAAACCAAAACAGGATGTGAAAATGTTGGTGCCTCTGACCCCCCTCCCCCCAGCGCGCTCCCTCAGAGCTCCCAACTACGAAAATTTTTTGCTGTTCAAAATCACATTGAAATCGAAATATTATGACATTTTCTGTTCATTATTGATCGATACATTCCGTTTGAATTGTTAGAATTGTCGCCTAACCCCTACCTCTTTGAGGGGGCAGATCCCTAAAATGTGGGGTCCCAAAAAAATGAAGGTCCAAGGCTGAAATTTGGTGAAGTTATGCTACATAGGGTACAGAAATGTTTTCCATATTACATTTCACCAAATTACTTTCCCTCCCCATCCCCCCTTATGGTGGCCCAAACTCAGAAAATTCTCCATAGAATAGGTAATAGTTACCTGTGTATTAGATATTAATTTTGCTTATTGTCTCGTCTTGTCTCGAAACAAACATTCTCAATTTGTCTGAAAACTTTTTTAACCATCAGTGTGAAACAAGCCAAGAAATTTTTCGGATGTTTAATCCTCCATAAAATGGGACAATTGTGAAAATTTTACCAGGAACTTTCAAACTTGTACAATCCTGTAGAAAATTTATTATAGATCCTTTTTTTTTTCATCTTTGACATCTATGTGCTCACTAGAATTTATGAGTAATTTCAATGAAAATTTAAAAATTACCATATCTGATGCAATTCGAATATGTTTCTTCTACTTTAAGCTTTCACAACTTTCATTTCGCTGGTGGTAAAATTTTAAAACCCATCTCATTTTGTTGAAAATTCAACGGTAGTAAGGAAAATTATTTAAGATAACTTCCAAACAAAATGATTCAAGTTTAAAAAATGTATCATCAACCAAATACAACAATGAAAGTTGAATTACAGTCTTAAATATCTAAAAGGCATGAGCGCAAGCAGAAATTATTCAAGGTATGATGAGCTGAAAATTCGAAAAAATATAGGGGTCAAATTTGAATGAAAAATCAACTAACCTATTATTTCAATGGCACTCGTGATCAAGGTATTTTCAGTAGGTTGATGAAATGTAAACAGATTTTAGCAATGAGAAAACTTGAAAATTACAGAATTTTTTATTTACGTGTTTCAATCAGTGAACAAAATTTAACTGAAAATCAGTGATTTTATTGATTTTTCCTGACAAATTGGGAATTGATTGAGAAATCTGTGATTTTTGACTATCATTGATTTTCAAGGAATGAAAATCATTCCACTGATTCTAAAACACAGATTTTCATCAAAGACTGATTCAGATTCACTTTCACAGTTATAAATTTTTATTTAAGAAATAAATAAATGACTAAAATACTCCTTGAGCGAAGGGAAAGCAAAAATTTAAAAAAATCCTGTTTGAAGAGTAAAAAAATGCACTTTTTACACATTTTTGTATAAAAAGCTCGAGTTCCCTGAGCCCCCTCCTTAGAACGCTTATGATAAAGGTTTATCAGAATGTTTTCGATCTATGGTTGAATTACTCAAAAAATTGTACAATTTTAATCAGTAGCGCATTTCAAATTATTTTTTTTTCAAGAGAAACAATTATGACACTGACAGCATCGAAACGCTATCCTACAATTGTCCCCTTTCATAAGCGTCGTTGTTGACTTGTTGCCCATATCGCTTCATAAAATTCCAGACGTAATAGAAGTTCAAGCAATAGGGGAGTGAATATCTCTGAGTTTGGGCCGCCATGAAGGGGGGGGGGGAGTAATTTGGTGAAATGTAATATGGAAAACATTTCTGTACCCTATGTAGCATAACTTCACCAAATTTCAGCCTTGGACCTTCATTTTTTTGGGACCCCACATTTTAGGGATCTGCCCCCTCAAAGAGGTGGGGGTTAGGCGACAATTCTAACAATTCAAACGGAATGTATCGATCAATAATGAACAGAAAATGTCATAATATTTCGATTTCAATGTGATTTTGAACAGCAAAAAATTTTCGTAGTTGGGAGCTCTGAGGGAGCGCGCTGGGGGGAGGGGGGTCAGAGGCACCAACATTTTCACATCCTGTTTTGGTTTGAAAAAATATTTCCAACAAGAATTACCTTTTGGATCGCAATTCCTGTCGTATTTCGGCGTTACAACGACAATTTTGAGCGTTTTTCAAGTTTTAAGGGTCCACAGGGGGCAGGAGGGGGTGCGAATCGAAAAACGGACTACGGCAGTGATTTGTACACCTTACGTAATATATTTTCACAAAATTTCGGTTTCGAGTGTTCACTTCCACAAAATCCACATTTTGGGGGGTTGTGCCCCCTCAAGAAGGTGGGGGAGGAAAAATGACTTTGATTGTGAAAATGGAATCTACAGATCAATATCTAACATAGACATCAAGATATTTCATTTCTAACAAAAAATCGATTTTTAGGAATTTTTTCAAAATTGCGAGCCCCACCCCCCTCGAAGAGGAGGGGAGCGCGGATGGCTCCCGGTCTCAAAACCTTTGTTTGGGCCCCAAGATTCATCATACCAAAATTCACGCTTCTTTCATTAAATGCAGTTTTTTTGCAGTTTGCCTCCCAACTATTTTATCTCATTTGGATTTGATTTTGCGGTAAAAATAGTTCAGTACTTTTTTGTTCTACTGTCAATTTTCAATACTTTTGTATGAAAAATTTTTTTATACGACCTTTAGCAGAGGAGATAGAGAGTCCTGAAAGAAAGGGGTTATGAAGAAAATAGTATCATTTGAAAACGTGACAATATGTATAACATCATCCTAAACTGTGCGTTTCGGCCATGAAAATAGTAGTATTATGTAATTTGATGGTATTAATACTCCCTTGACCCCCTCCCCTCCCTATGTGCCCACCCCACCTTACCCATTTGTTTTTATTTACCAATGGCTATATGATGGGGGAGAGGTGGGGTGGACACGTAGGAGGGGAAAGAGGGTCCAGATACATTTTTGAACCTATTCCCCCTCCTACGTGTCCACCCCACCTCACCGCTCCATCATATAGCCACTGGTAAATAAAAACAAATGGGTAAGGTGGGGTGGGCAGGGGGAGGGGGTCAAGGTAGTATTAATACCATCAAATTACATAATACTACTATTTTCATGGCCGAAACGCACAGTTTAGGATGATGTTATACATATTGTCACGTTTTCAAATGATACTATTTTCTTCATAACCCCTTTCTTTCAGGACTCTCTATCTCCTCTGCTAAAGGTCGTATAAAAAAAATTTCATACAAAAAGTATTGAAAATTGACAGTAGGTAGAACAAAAAAGTACTGAACTATTTTTACCGCAAAATCAAATCCAAATGAGATAAAAGCGAAAAACTGTTCTTTAGGGGGGTGGAATCCCCGAAAAAAAATTGCCAAGGGGTCTGGGAGGTGGTAACTCTTAGGGGTTACTCAGGGGACCTCCCTCGACAGTTTTCTGCAATAAAAGCTTTGCTGGCCAGAAATGTTGATTTTTGTCTAATTTGCCTACACTACTAGGATAAGTATGGTGTTTTGGCCCTGGAAAGGGATTTTGATGAAACTTACACCAAAAGTTGAGTCATGATGAGAAAAAAGTCTGACAAAAATTTTGAACCCCCAGGCAAGTAAAATTTCGGGGGGAGGGGCCAAAATGTGTTTTTTAAACTTTATTCTTTCGTTTTTTGCCAAATGTAGATAAAAATTTCGTGTTTTTTTAAATTGAATCTAGAGGGTCAGAGGAGTCATAAACATTTTTTTCAAAATTTTTTACCCATTTTTCGTCGCGTTATGGTGTTTTAAAAACTTTGAGCGGCCATTTTGGAAAGAATTTTCAGAGGTACAGTCGCCATTTTTTTTTTAGAGAATGTGTTATTTAGGGTTGATCGGTTGATTATACCACATAAGTTTCAATGAGTTTGAGTTAGTGCAACATTAGTGCAACATTGTCAAAAAAAATAAAAACTGACCACCCGTCATGCGGAGCCCGAACGTTCATGTCAATTTCCCACGGCGCTCTGGTGGAAAGTACAGTGCTCGCGCGCGCTATGTTTGACAAATGCCATTCTAATCCAGAGGCGGATTACATTTTTTCAAATATGGACGCAAATGATGATAGAGGTATAAAATTTGGCATAGCGAAGAAGGACACCATAAACTTTTTTTGAGCCTGAGAATCATCGCCAAATCTCATTGGAGGGTAAGGGGGAAGATCCAGAGGGGGATCAGCCCTTTTTTTATTTTTGTTGTGATTTTGATAATATTGGTGGTATCTCTCAACTATAACTATAACTGAAATGAAATATTATGTAGATAGTTTATTGCACAAAACGTGAAAAATTGGTTCAATTTCAGCAAATTCTTCCATTCACTCAGTTTAGAGGTACGGGAATTTATAAAAAGTCAATAATAAGTATGTATAGTAATCTACCCACTGATTTCAAAAAATGTAAAAAAAAGATAGGTTGAGAGGTAGACAGGTTCTACAAAATAGAAATAGATAACATAATATGTTACCTATTTATAGTTTAATTCGAGGAAAATGTGGAAAGAGTTGAACAATCCGAAATTTGAGGAACATCTCTCCCTCTAATTTCAAAAATGATGGTCATTTTTGAACGACACGAAAAAAAAACCCGATAGCTCAATTTTGAAAAATTAAAGGGCTGAACCCCCTCTGGATCTTCCCCCTTCCCCACCAATAAGATTTGGCGATGATTCTCCAGGCTCAAAAAATTTATGGTGTCCTTCGCTATGCCAAATTTTATACCTCTATCATCATTTGCGTTCATATTTGGAAAAAATGTAATCCGCCTCTGGATTAGAATGGCATTTGTTTTACATAGCGCGCGCGAGCACTGTACTTTCTACCAGAGTGTCGTGGGAAATTGACATGAACGTTCGGGCTCCGCATAACCGGTGGTCAGTTTTTATTTTTTTTGACAATATGTGGTATAATCAACACTAAATAACACATTTTCTAAAAAAAAGTGGCGACTGTACCTCTGAAAATTCTTTCCAAAATGGCCGCTCAAAGTTTTTAAAACACCATAACTCGACGAAGTGGGTAGCCAGGAATGTTGGGTGCAGACCTTAAAACAACGAAGTGTAAATATCTCGCATATGACTTCCTTTTCAATCCTTTCCATCGGGGCTCAAAATCTATGTTCAAAAACTTTTGAAAATTCTTTCTTTCATTCGCGAGATTAAAAGTATTTATTTTATTACCTTTGATAAGTGAGGGAGCTCAGAATCAAAACTCACTTTTGCCACAATTTTTTCCCCATTTTTATGACAGATTCTAATGAAGTTTTGTACGTTTTGCGAGCTGGTACCAAAAAATGAGATTCTCCCATAAGAACCAATGTTAAATTAAAACTGTTTGACCGTTTCACTTTTTCCAGCAGAGCGCGACTCTTGTAGCTGCTCGGTCCGAATTAGAATGGCATTTGTCACATAGCGCGCGCTGTACTTTCCACCCGAGCGCTGCTGTGGGAAATTTACATGAACGTTCGGGCTCCGCATAACCGGTGGTCAGTTTTAATTTTTTTTGACAATATTGCACCAGCTCAAACTCATTTAAACTTATGTGGTATAATTAACACTAAATAACACATTTTCTAAAAAAAAATGGCGACTGTACCCCTGAAACTTCTTTCCAAAATGGCCTCTCAAAATTTTTAAAACGCCATAACTCGACGAAAAACCAGTCAAAAATTTTGAAATTTATTTTAGGATTCCTCTGACCCTCTGAATTTAATTTTAAAAAAACACGAAATTTTTATCTACATTTGACGAAAAAGGAAAAAAATACAGTTTAAAAAACACATTTTGGCCCCTCCCGCCGAAAATACTTACCCTGGGGTTCCAAATTTTTGTCAGAATTTTTTCTCATCATGACTCAACTTTTGGTGTAGGTTTCATCAAAATCCCTTTCCAGGGCTAAAACACCATACTTATCCTGCCATACCCTTTCCAGCTATTTATGTAATTTACCCATTAAATCAAATATTGGATTACACGAATGAATTTAGATGTAAATTACCCACTTATCTAGAAAAATCACACAATAAATTGAAAAACAATCTCTTATTATTTTTATTGATAGGTATATTTAGGTACGTACAAATCACTCAATCGTGGCATGATTTCATTAACGTAATTAAGAAGGGTACCTTGATTATAAGTAATTAGTAGATAAAAACGAATACATAGGTACAAATAAGCGCATAAAAAAGGTTTAAAAAACAATGAACAAAATTCTGCTGAATGAATGGTAGGTACATATTCTGTAAAGGCACTCGTCAATGGTCTTACATAAAACTGTAATCTTTATCAGCAGTAGTTAAACTCATGACAGTTTTATTGTCTCTACCAGAAAATAAGAATCTATTAACATAACCATCTTCCATTTTCCGCAGTACGGTTTTATGATATTGACTTCCATTATGTTCTGTTTGGAGAAAACGTTTTACATTGTTTCTTTCATCCTTGGAAACATCATCTGGATGCAACCGGTTGAAATCACGGATTTCTCTAGACATCAACTGATGCTCAGAATCACCATCTTGGACCATTACATTTTTTTCAGCGTCGTCAAAATTTGAGGTTAGGATTTGTCCTCGACTGATGCCTGCTGTTGTGCCATTTATGTACATCTATGAAGAAAAATGAATTATTACGTATTAATTCATCTTCGCATGAAAGGTCCGATTTCAATTAACATAGGTAATGATAAAGGCGTCCAATTTCGATCACTTTTTTAAAAACTTCCACCAATCGAATACTATTTGAGGTAGAAACCTCGAAAATGGCTTAAAAAATACCTTGATCTTTCTTCTACCACCGCTTAAAATCTTGAATCGATGAAATCATATCTTCTATTTTTATGATTTTTTTTTTTGAATGAAGTCGAAATTTGATTTTGAATATTTGGGTTCCCAATTTCGGCCCCCGGCGGATTTTATTCACTATGAGCGAAATCTTCCAAAATTCAGACGAAAACGACAACCCTACAGCCAAAACTCGCGGAGAAAATTAGAAAAAACGAAATTACACAGATAAAATTTTTTTCTACTGTAAAGGATCTGCATGAGAAAAAAATTTACTTCTGCGATTTCGTTTTTTCTAATTTTCTCCACGAGTTTTGGATGTAGGGTTATAGTTTTGGTCTAAAATTGTTTATCAATGAAAAAGTAACATGAAAATTTCTTCCGGTGGATTGGATTCATAGAGGCCAAAATCAGCCGGTGGTCGAAATTTGGAACTGGTCGGAATTGAGTAGTGGGTACTCTTACCCATAAGTGAATTGAATACTCACCAAAATTGCAAATGTAGCGCGAAATAAAGTTGAACTCGGCTGAAACATGATTTCACAATTGATACCTACGCTCGTTAGGTATTCATTATTTATTTGTATAGAAAACTTTTCATGTTGAAGTGACGCATCTAAACCATATTTTAATGCTCAATTTAAGTCAAAAAAACATATTAATATGAATAATTTTTTTCCCTAAAATTATGATAAATACCTAGTGGGGAAAACTGCACTAAACGTAATGATTTTCACACCGAAGCAGTATGAAAATTGACGTAAAATATTGCGAAAACTAATTTCCAATAGTTTCAGGTATTTTACTAGTTTTGCCCAAAAAAAGCAATAAAGCATTCGGCGTTTTCGAACGTAATTGAATAGGTATCCACTTAATAATTATTTTAATGTCATTTGTGCGTGAAAATCGTCAGAATTTGAGTTGATTCTTGATATTTTACTGATGAAAGTTATGTCGTAGGTACATTAAAAATAAAAAAAAATAAGCAAATTTAATCGATGAAGGGACGTTTGCAAAACCAAAAAACATCTAACTCTGTTTTTAGGAAATAAGTACATACAAATATCAGTTCAAGTGAGTATAGTTATCATGGGCTTATTATCCACCTGTAAAAGATCAACCGATATGAGTATGGTAGAAATTGTGTAGCTGGACTGAAAAATAAACGTGGTTTGGAAAAAACATTCAGGTGGTGTGAATTTCGACAAAAATTTGTGAGTTAGTTCACTTGGAGTGGGAGATCTCTCCAAACAATTTGAGCATTCCCAATTCGAAAAAAATATCCAAGAGATCTCATATGGGGGGGGGGGGGGAGTCGAAAAAATAATTTAGTTTTTACCATTTAGGAGCAGTTCTACTTTCTAGGGGCCTCGATCGTTCCTCATAAAAACGTGAGATTTGGGTTTTTGAGTTTTTGCAACTTGCTGAACTATTTTCTTTGAAATTGGATACCTACCTACCACTTTGCCCTCTACGAGAGTGTTGAAAAGTTACAGATCGCGAATTCCAAGATTATTTTATTCTTAAGAAATTCAAATTACTTACTTACTTAAACACTTCAAAATCAAACCAAAAATGTTATTCGTCAGTTGGGATAATTTTTGAAAAGAATTTCTAGAAATTTTTGTGGTAGTAGGTACTGATGCAAACTGCATTTTGATTAGTGCAAGTTTTATAAAATTCAACTTGTTAGTAGCTTGAAAAAGTACCTAAACCAAAAAATTTTTTGGTCAATAAAATAAGAAGTTCTCTCAGTCAAGTTAAAGTAAAACTGCCGTTTTGATGGATTTCGATGTTACACACAGTCAAGGATGGCGAAAAAGGGTTTCTTACTGTAAAAACCCGTGTTCTGAGCGCTCCTTGTCATATTACATATGTATCATTATTATTTTCTTGGGAAGGAGATTACATGTAGCATAGTTTTGCTTTTGTATTGACGTATTTATTGATTGTTCATTATTCACATATGGCAAACGAAAATGGACATAAAATTTTACGAAAATTATATTCCAACTGTACTAGTATGGGTGATTTCAAAAAAGTCACCAAGGCATCTCAAGTTTTTTATCACTGTGAGATAAAAGGGAAGTATCTATTTTATTACTTTTTATGCCTAAATATGGTTTTCCCGATTTTAATCTGGCTTAGAGACTTGAAAATATATTCTCACACCGACTTCAATCGACTTTTCACTGAAAAAAATCCCTCCTCCCTCACAATAATATTTATTTTGAGTGATTACGTTTCCATCTATTCATGTAGGTAATTTACCTATTAAATCAAATGCCTACTTAAATCCACGAATTCAGATGACAATTGAAGATAGCACCTGCAAAGTGACGTAACTACAAAAAGTTGATTTCGAGAAAAATGAGAAAAAGCTGTCCTATGGAGGGGAAGCGAGATACCTGTTTAAAATCTGTTTTAGGGAATGGAAAGGGTCAACCTTCACTCACCTGGTGACATCATTTTTTTTTTTGAAAAACAGAAAATCAGTGTTGCTGCTGCGCGCTAAGAAAAAAATGCTGCAGTTAGGTCACTTTGCAGGTATGAAAAGGTCATTTACTGATAAAATCAGGTAAAATGTGTTTAAGCAAAAATGAAAATTAATTGTGATCTAATGAACAAAAAAAAACTGAAATTTGGTATATATCCTATTTTTGACATCGCAGATCGATTGGAAATAGTTTCAAGACGTTTTGGAGTCTCCAGAAAATTTTAGAATTTTTAAGCACTATAGAAAGGTCTGTAAAAACGGTCCATATGAACTTTAGCACCTAAAAACAGATTACTAATGTGGTGCCTCACATATGCTAATAGATGGCCCCACAATCTCAAAAATCACAATTTTGCACTTGGGCCACTTTGCTGGTCTTTATCTTCAATTATTAAGAACCAATAAAAATTACACAATGAATAGAAAATATATTTCTTATTATTTTTATAAACACGTACAAATTACTCAATCCTGGAAGGATTTGAATTAATCGTAAGTAAGAAGATATACATTTATGTATCTCGATTATAAGTATAATTATGTAGGTAGTAGGCATAAACGAATAAATTATAAAAAAGGCATAAAAAAGGTTTAAAAAATTATTAAACATAGCTGTACCAAATAAATGGCAGGTATTGTATAAAGACACTAGGATTACATGAAACTATAATCTTTATCAGCAGTATAGTTAAACCCATGATCGTTTTATTGTCTTTACCCTTAAATAGGAATTCATTGACATTTTCCATCCTCGATTTTCAGCGGCATATAATAACCAAGACTTTTACTACGTTCTACATAGGTATTTGGAAATAGCGTTTTGCGTTATTTCTTTCTTCCTTGAAAGCATCTGCATGAATAATTCTGAAATCATCGATTTCTCTAGACATCAACTGATGCTCAGAATCATGATCTTGAAGAAAGACATTTTTTTCAGCTTCGTCCAAATTTGCTGTCAAGATTTGTCCTCGGCTGATGCCTGCTGGTGCGCCATTAACGCAGATCTATAAAGAATAATTAATAACCACGTATTATTTCATTTTCGTATGAAAGGTCCGACTCAAAATAACACATACGCGAGTCAAATACTCACTAAAATCGCAAATATTGCTTGAAAAAAAGCTAAACTCGATTGGAACATGATTTCACAACTAATACCCAAACCCTTTATTCATTATTCATTTATATAGAAAGCTTCACGCAGCAGTGACGCATCAAAGCCTAGTTTTAATGCTCAATTTAAGTCAAAAAAACATATTAATTTGAATAATTTTTTTTTCCTAAAAATGCGACAAAGGGCGGAGAAAACTACACTGAACGTGACGATTTTTACACATAGGCGGTATGAAAATTGACGTAAAATATTGCGAAAATTTAATTTCCACTAGTTTCAGGTGTTTCATTATTTCTACCCAAAAAAAGCAATAAAGAATTTAGAGCTTTCGATTCTAATTAACATCTACTTGGTAATTATTTTAACGTAATTTGCGCGTGGAAATCGTTAGATTTGAGTTGATTGTCGTTATTTTACCGATAAAAGTTATTTTATAGGTAGGTACTGGTACCTACATTAAAAATTAAAAAAAAATTGCGTTATAAAATAAGCTAATTTAATCGACTACCTACACTGAAAAAACAAATAAATAAATTTTTATCAAAAAAAAAATAAATAACGGGGCACCATTTACAAAATTGGCAAAATGTATTCTGAAAAAATAATATTTGTCGCGAAATTTGGTAAAATTTATTTCGATGCTATAAATTTTACCAAATTTCGCGATAAATATTATTATTTTTTTTGATAATTGTTTTTTTTTGGATAAAATTAATTATTTTTTAACACTTTTTATTTATTTTTCATTTCTTAGTTTTTTCAGTGTAGGGGACATTTGGAACCCCTAAAAACATCGAACCTTGGTGGATTTTGAAAACAACGGCGAAGTAGGTAGTTTACTTCCAGGGGGAGATCTTCTTCCAAAAATTTGAACTTTCTTATTTCAAAGAAAATCATACCAGAGAGATCTCATAGTGGAGGATTTTCCAAGAAAACGCTCAATTTTTGTCACTTTTGGGGTGGGTCCACCTTCTGGGGACCTCGGTCACTCCTACAAAGATGGGAATTGGGTTTTTGAGTTTCTACATGTTGCTGGGCCATCTATTTACTTTGAGACTGGATACCTCTTCGCGAATTCGAAGATTTTCTCTTAGCAAATTCAAATTTCCTGCTTAAATACCTCGAAGTCAAACCTAGAACTTTATTGATTAGCTAAGATAATATCTAGACATTTTCATAATAATACCACCAACTGCGTTTTGATTCAAATTTTCAAAATATTCAACTTCTTAATGACTTGAATGAGTAAACAAACAAATTTTTTGGTGAATAAAAAGGGTAGGTACTCTCAGTCAAGTTAAGTGAATCTGCCTTTGACATGGATTGCGATGATACATACATACGTTTTGAAGATCAATAAAATTTCAGAAGGGACAATTTTACCCTCAACTCACTCCCTCTTCTTACAACTTTATTTACCAAAAATTTTATAATTTTTGTGGTGCGTAAGGGAAATGAAATTTCAAATCATTTTTTAGTCGATATTGGAAAAAATTCTCCCATGTTGATCCTCAATTAGAGCAATCACGACGAAATTATGAATACGTGTAATTTTTTTCCTCGTTAAGATGCGACATTCACTAGGTAAATTGTACCAGACGTAAGTACCTATTTATTGAGTTGGTGTAAAACATTACGAAACCTAATTTCAAACGTTGTTATGGATGATTAGGTACGTACAAAAAAAGTCACCAAGACATCTCGACCTCGAGTTTTTTTTTATCCCTTGCGAGATTGAAGGTTCCTACCTATTTTATTACTTTTGATAAGTATGGTTTTTCGTGATTTTAATCTGGTTTGATGACTTGAAAGTATTTGGGGATAAAAAAGATTGACTTTTTGGGGGCCGAGGTAGATGGTACACATTTTTCGATCGAACTAAATTTTGAAGGAGTATTTTTAAAAAAAATTATAATATTCTCATTGATGTTGAAAATCCCGAAGAAATTGTTGTTGTGTTCCGAACGAAGCGAGGGCGAAAAATTTCAAGAAATTCATAATTTTATAAATGAGATTTTGTAGTTTTATTGTGAATTTGAGGGAGATAAACCGAGCGAAGCTAGGGCAAAAATTTTAGAGACCTCCAATTCAAGGTGCAAGAAAACAATATTATTTTGAATTACCTATTAATAAACCTAAATGAAAAACCGACCCCTCCTACTTTAAAAATATCAATTTAATTTTCAAACATTGAGAATTAATTTTGAGAATAAAAAATATGTATATAATAAAATTAGTTGAAATAATTTTGAGGAAAATACAAAAAAAAAACAGTAAAAATTTCGATTATTTTAAAACTATGGAAGAAAAAATGCAATAAGGCCGAGCGCAGCAAGGCCAAAGTTTTTGAAAATTTTTATTGCTCTTTTCTATATTTTTTGCTTTTTTAAACAACGAATTTGTATTTTTCTTGATTTTGAGGTAAACATTTACTTGGGAAAATCGAAATCACTAGGTGGGAAATTTGTTTCACTGAGTGGGAAATTTCCCAGAACATCATATATACTTAAAAAACGGGCTGACTAGTTTTGAACTATTTTTAATCGATTAATCGACGTAAAAAATAGTTTTTGTTTTTTGGACAAAAATTGGATAAAAATCTGAAAAAAACAGGACACAATGAGAAGTTTGAAGAAAATTTGGAAAAAATAGGGGCTTTGAATCAAAAATGTGTTTTTGGCTAATATTTTTCATTTCTATTTTTCAAAATTCCTGCAAAATTTCATATTTTGAGAAATCTTTAAAGAATTTCGAAAAAGATTGGAAAATTAGGAAAAAACACGTATTTTCATAGGTCATGAGTCCCTATTTTTTCTAAATTTTCTTCAAAACTTTCTCACTATGTCATATGTTTTCAAATTTTTGTTCAATTTTGGCTCAAAAAACCGATAAATTCTCTAAAAATTTCTCAAATTGAAATTATGTCCCTCTACAATCTCTTCTTAAAAATTTGTCAATAGGCAGATATAACAAAAAGGACATGAAACGTAATTTGAAGTAAAAATAGTTCAATTTTTACGTCTTTATTTCATTTTTTTCAGAATTAGGTGGCAGGTAACTTTTAAAGTGACGTCATTTGTGAAAAAAAAGGTAAGGAATTTTTAAGGAATTTTGACCAAGACGATTTCAGTCGTTTCAAGGAATTTTTGAAATTTTGGTTGGCAGCACTGGCACTAAAACAAAGAAAAAAATCGTTCGAATTTTTCTACTGCAATTGTAATTGATTAATCCGGTATTTTTTCGTAGATTAATCAATTGTCGATTATTTTCAATAACAGATTTGGCTCAACACTACATTCGTTTTTTCTTTTGGAAAAATCCCTCCTCCTCATTAATATATGGTAGGTATCTATTTTGTGTGGTGACATTTCCATCTATATATATTAGGGTGGAGTGAAAAAAAATATATATCTTGGATTTCGACCAAATTTGGTGAGGTGGTTTACTTTGAGTGGGAGACCTCCCAAAAAAATGTTGAGCCCCCAGGGGGCAAGTGGAGGGGAGCTGGGGGGCTCAAAGTGCACCTCCTTTTGAAAAAAACGCTGTTTTTTGTGTTTTTTTTAGTAGAAAAAAATTGTGCGAGAAGCTGTCGTAGCACTTAAAAGTTGCAATTTGAGTTTCTACGTCTCCCTAAACCATCGCCATCCTTCTCCGATCAAAACTCAGAGCGCTACCAGGAGGTTGAAAAGTTGCAGATTGCAAAATTCAAGTAACATTTCGAGCAAAAAATGGCGCATTTTCAGGGAAGAAATGGCTAAATGAAAAAAACAATTCGAAATTCGTGTTCAGCAGGTCAAAATACCCCGATAAACACACTTTTCGCGATAATTTTACTTCAAGTCTGAAAATTCATTTTTTCATAATGAAAAAGCAGTAAAAAAAAGTGAATTTTATCATGAAAAAATGAATTTTCAGACTTGAAGTAAAATTATCGCGAAAAGTGTGTTTATCGAGGTATTTTGACCTGCTGAACACGAATTTCGAATTGTTTTTTTCATTTGGCCATTTCTTCCCTGAAAATGCGCCATTTCTTGCTCGAAATGTTACTTGAATTTTGCAATCTGCAACTTTTCAACCTCCTGGTAGCGCTCTGAGTTTTGATCGGAGAAGGATGGCGATGGTTTAGGGAGACGTAGAAACTCAAATTGCAACTTTTAAGTGCTACGACAGCTTCTCGCACAATTTTTTTCTACTAAAAAAACACAAAAAACAGCGTTTTTTTCATAAGGAGGTGCACTTTGAGCCCTCCAGCTCCTCTCCACTTGCCCCCTGGGGGCTCAAATTTTTTTTGGGAGGTCTCCCACTCAAAGTAAACCACCTCACCAAATTTGGTCGAAATCCAAGATATGTTTTTTTTTACACTCCACCCTAATATATATTCATGTACCTATATTCATCTATTATTTACATCAAATGCCATTGATTACACGAATTCAGATGACAAATTATTAGGAATAAAAATTACACAATGAATAGAAAATAAATTTATTATTACTTTTATAAAAACGTACAAATCGCTCAATCTTGAAACGATATGAATTAACGTAGGTAAGTAAGAAGATATCTAGATAGTAAGTAATTGGTAGATATAAACGAATAGATACTAATAAGTGCATAAAAAAGGTTTAAAAAATGTTAAACATAGCTCTACGAAATGAATGATAGGTATTGTATAGAGGCACTTGTCTTATACCATACCATGGTACCTAATTGTTATCATCACGAGTTAACCCCAATAGCTTTACCATCCATAACCGAAAATAGAAATTTATCAACAATCTCATCGTCTTTTTTCATCGGTAAATAATAACCATAACGACTTTCATGGCTTTCTTTCTGGATGTGATGTAGTGTACCGTATTTTTCATCCTGGAGAGCATTTACACCATTCATTTCGAAATCATTGGTTTCTCTAGACATGAACTGATGCTCAGAACCAACATCTTGGAGCATAGCTTCATCCAAATTTGCGATTGAGCTTTGTCTTTGGCTGCCAGCTGGCGCACCATTAACGCCGATCTACATAAAGAAAAATTATTAACCACGTATTAATTCATAAAGTTCGATTCAAAATAACACATAGATGAGTTGAATACTCACCAAAATCGCAAATATTGCGTGAAAAAAAGTTAAACTCGATTGAAACATGATTTCACAATTACTACTTACGCCCTTTATTCAATATTCATTTATATAGAAAAATTTTCATGCCGAAGTGGCGCATCAAAAACATGTTTTAATCGTCAATTTGAGTCAAAAAAACAAATTAATATGTATATTTTTTTTTCCTAGTAATGTAATAAATAACAGGGAAAACTGCACTAAACGTAATGATTTTCACACATCAGAAGCATGAAAATTGGCGTAAAATATTGCGAAAATTAATTGCCAATAGTTTCAGACATTTCAAAGCAATAAAACATTCAGAGTTTTGAGTTTTCGATCCTAATTGTTTACCCACTTGATAAATATTTTAACGTCATTTGCTCGTGGAAATCAACTGATTCAAGTTGATTCTTGCTATTTTACTGATGAACACGTTATTTTATAGGTACCTTGTACCTTACCTACATTAAAATTGTTATAAAAATCAGTGTCGTAAAATGAGCTTTGATCGACAAAGGGATATCTGCAAACCCTAAAAACATCGAACCTTGTTTTAGAACTACTGACAAACATAACAGATCCAAAGGTTTCCTTGGTTCCAACAAATTATAGGAATCTCCCTCGGTAGGTTTCAACTAGTTTAGGCATTTTAGACTCCCCCACGTGTCTTTTACATTCCCCTTCCTCAAGTTAGCTGCGATCTATATAAATCATATATGTATTACGTTTGAGTGTTGAGTGTCCATTTGTTGTATGAGAAGATACTGGTTTAGGCATTCCAGCATTTTCTGCCTTACCTATCCCTTATTGACTACCCGAGTGATGATTAGTGATGATTATAGTATCGAACAATGGGCGATTTTTCATGAAAAGTTGCTGTTCTCACAAACAATAAGATTCGCTTTTGACTTATATGTTTTAGTTATTTAATGCTGCACTGATTTCTGGGCTGGACTGATAGTGGACTGAAAAATAAGGCGAATTAGAAAAAAACACACCGTGGCTTTTGACAAAAATTGGTGAGGTAGTTCACTTCGAGTGGAAGACCTCCCTCAAAAAATTTGAGTTATCTCAGTTCAACTTCAATGGAGGGCGAAACCAAGAGATTTCATAGTGGAGGAATTTCGAAAAAAAAACTCAGTTTTTGTCATTTTTGGGTAGTTTTATCGTCCTGGGGACCTCGGTCACTCTTCCTAAAAAAATGGAATTTGGGTTTCTGAGTTTCTACACTTTGCTGAATCATATTTGGCACCAGGGGCGCCCACAGAATTTTCTGATGAGGTAGTAAGACAAAATGCAGACGAGCATAATTTAACTCTGAGAGCATTTCGAAAAACTTCACCCCCTCCCCTTTTCTTTTTTCCCAATGAATTCGATGGAAAATGACAAACAAGATGCCAAAAGCATCAATTTTTTAGAATATTCAAATACCTAATCCGAAATGTTAAAATTTCATTTTTAATTGAATTAATTGAACCTTATTGAAATTGAAGAAATAATATTGTATTTAAAAAAAAAATTCGTCTTGAATCTAATTCAAATGATCTCATTAAGAAATTGCATAGGGATCTGAAGTTATGATGAGAGGGAGATTTTTCTCCTACCTCATTCCCTCTCATTATAACTTAATTCGCCAAAAATTTTATAATTTCTGCGGTGTATAAGGCCCAAATGTTAAATCATACTTGGTAATCTTAAAGGTTCCTTACGCATTTTCAACCAATCAGAAACCACGAAAAGGTTCCTTAAAACTGTTAAGGTTACCTTAATTTTTAAGGTATGATTTAACATTCGAGCCTAAGGGAAATAGAAAAAAATTAATGAAAATTTTATCAGTTCTTTTGCGGCACATTTAACTTCAAAACTTCAAAACTCTGTAGCTCGATATTTGAAATGGTACATGACAATTTTTTTTCTGAAATTCGTTTCTTAGACCATAGTACTTCTTGAAAAATTTTGAAGAAAAAGGTGTCTAAGTGAGTAAGTATTTTCTTAGTGTTTTATTTTCATATTTTTTGTTGGAAGGTTCAGCTTCAAAAACTTAAAAATGCGTTTTATCGGAAAAAAATGACCGTCGCGCGAAAAATGGATGATTTTTTTATTTTTAGCAAATTAATTGTTAATTAAACTCTTCTTAGACCAAATGACAAATTCATGACAATTTGACCATGATCTTTACCCACAAATATAAGAATTGCGAAATTTTCTAATCCTTTGTCTCTGTTCAAAATTGTTAGATCTGTTTCTAGCGACTGGTTCAACAAACGATTTTCATCTTCTCGAAGTAGGTATCATCTCTTCAAAGTTGTTTGAATTTACGGGCTTGTCTTTTTGTTGACTGATACACGTCGGAGCTCCTTTAGAAGCGGAGATCTGTTGAAAAAATCAATATTTCGATATTAGTTTACAGTTCATGGAAGGTCTGGGTTTAAAATAATACGCGAGGTGACCAAAGAATACTCTCACGAAAACGACAAACATACTGTAAAAATCCGCAAAACTCGATTTGCATGACCTGATTTAAAAACTGATAAACTCATCGCTAATTATTTATTACTTTTTATACGGATGAAGCGCAGCGCATCAAAGCTACGTTTGAACCCTCAATTAAAGTCATCAAAACATATTAACTGTATGATTAATTTTTTTTTTATTGTTATGATGTGACATAAAATGAAAAAAACTTGACTAGACGTAATGATTTTCGCACATGTGACAAACGAAAAATGACGTAAAATATTGCAAAAATCAATTTCCAACAGTAGGTACCTACAATGAATGTTTACAAAATGATATATATGCAATAAAGCATAGATACCGAATTTTCTATCCAAATTATAATCACTCGCAAGCCTGAACCTTTTTACTTATGATATTGTTTTTGCTGGTTTTAATTCGGCGCACCTCAAAGATTCCCAATCACGAATACTAACTTTATTTAATTACTTTTTTGCACAAAAATATCGCACCCTTCTAACCAGGGATAACTTCAGTTAATTTAGGTACCTACTATGTCTTATATCTGGGAAATCGCACACTTCCACGTAAAATCTGTTGTTCAGTTGTCTGCGTAGAAAAAAATAAAGTGAGGATAAAGATTAAAAATTTTCCGCTTACATGCATAGAATTTGTTCAAATTTTTTTTCAACTCTGAACGATATCTTTCTCAATTTTTTAGATTCAAAATGTAAAATTTTTCAGCTAAAAAAGTACTTACCTACCTTATCTAGCATTTGAAAAAAAAAGTAAGTAATTGTTAATAGAGATGTTTTTATCCAAAAATATTAGGTAGGTATTGGATTCCCTTTTTTACCTTCATTCAACTTTTCAGCGTTGCTAGGAAAAAGTCACTTTTTTGGGTTTAAAAAAATTAAGAAAAATTATTTTTGAGATTAAAAAAAAAAAATGTCTTAGTTTTAGTAGCTGGATACAAGCATTTATCCAAAAAAAAATTATCGACAGCGATATTCCATCATTAGTCTTCAAGCAACAACACTCCTAAAAACTCGATTTTGTATTCCCTAATAGTGTAGCATTCAAGTTCACTTCATCGAATATGTTTATACCACTTCACTTTTGAAATTTTATTAAGTAATAGTTCGTTACTAGAATTCCAGGTTTTATTTCTATATTGCATACATATACGAGTCCATATTTAAACAGCAAATGAGTAAAAAAATACGGTGGAGGGGGGGGGGTGTGTCAGCGTACGGGGGAGGAAGTACTCAGATCACAAAAGTAAGTCGATATTCGAATTCTACGCCCTCACATTAGTTGGAATCGATACGTCACACGATATTTTCATTCCTTAACATACTTTTTCCCAAAATTGGGGGGCTAGGAGGACACTGGAGGATCAAATCCAAAAAATAAATAAATATTCGAACTCAGGGCCCTCAAAAACCTATCAAACGATATGCCACACGTTATTTTTCATTTTTTTGAATTTTGATCCCATCAAGGGGGCTGAAGGGGGGTTCAGAGGGGTCGAATCAAAAAACTAAGTACATATTCGAAATCAGCGCCCTCAAATTAGTGGTAATCGATGGGTTACTCCACTTTTTCGATTTTTTTGAATTTTGGTCAAAATTGTGGACCCCTCTACCCCCAGGGGTTCAGAGACTCCATCTTGAAAATTTGTTGGTTGAAGAGAAGGTGAAAAGCACTACTTACAGAAATTTTTTCAGATTTTTAAATGGTAGCTTTCATACTTTGTTTTCGTCATGAAAGTTGAGCTTTCACTGCCAAAGTTCAACTTTGAGTTTTTCAAAATGTTATTATCGCGTTTGAATCTCCTATCAATTCTCTTTCCGACCCTGTAAACAGTGTTCTCCCAAGTACCACCTATCTCGAGATATGAGCCTTCAAAGTTGAGCCGTTTTGCTAAAAATCGCAATTGCATAAAATTTTCGAGGCCTGCCCCCCGCCCCCTTGAGGGTTAGAAAAAAAATGATCGCGGTTTTGTGAATAGACCACCAAGGGGAACTCGTAAAAAAAAATTGAGCGAAATCGGAAGACCCGACTTCATTTTTGGTCCGTTTTAGTATGGAATAGCCCAGGAATTTTTGAAAATTTAATAACCAATTTTTTCAGTAAAAATGTAACATTGAAAAAAAAAAACTTTTTCGCCAAACTTGATGAAATTGAAGTGCATACCAAATACCAAATATTGACCTCAAATCAAATTTGATCATTTTCAGCCTTCTTGAAACATCCAGTACAATTTTGATTCTCTCCAGTATTTTTGAATTTCCTGTATTGGAACGAATGAGGGGGCTTCCCCCCAGTCAATTGGAAAGCTTATGATTTAGAAAGTTGGAAATTTTCATACCTCAGTTGGTAAAACCAGCAACTATCCCAGTAGCCTTTACATTTTTCTAAAAATTGTTTTAATTTTGTAGAAAATAAACCTAAGGTACTTGGCAAACGTTGATGCTTTTACAGGACGTATTCTAAGAAAATTTTGGAGCTGCACAAACATGGTTCTATTGAGTACTTTTTTCGTTTTGATTCGCGAAAATTCTTGAAAAAATTAGCATCCAAAAGCTGAAATTTCTTCATTTTTTAAATCAAGAAGGTCAAACTTTCAATATTTTAAGCTTCCTATGCCCGAGTGAACCGAGGGCTAATAAATAATATTTGAAAAACTGATGACTTTCAGAAAGAAAATAATTCGTTTTTAATAGTTTGTTGTTTGAAAAAACTTCATTACTTTGAAGTAAAAATTTCGTGCTTTTCAACGTTTTTTTTACGAAATTTCATGTTTTTTTTTGTGTTATAAATCAGGTCTTCGTAAATTTGCAAATTTACAACAAAATTTACCAATTTAGGCCACTCAAAAGATTTTCTGACCTCTTAAAAAAATTACCTAAACTGTCGGCAAATTTGTCTTTTTAGAATAAAATTTCCCGATTTCTTGTGATACATTTTTTGAGTTTTCAACAAATATGACGATTCACATTACATTTTTTGATTTTTTGAAAACATTTGCCAATTTTCAACGTAATTTACCGACTTTTTGATAAAATTTAACAATTTTCCTTATTAAAGAGACCATTTTAGTACCTAACTTGAAAAAAACCAGGAAATTCGTCACAGAAGTACTGATAGTTCATCTTTTAAAAATTAAATATTCACAATTTTTTTTCCGAGTGCAACATTCACACGAAAATAATTTGGGGGGCTAATTCAACACTTGAGGAGCTTGAGTCCCCTTATGCCCCCTCTATCTCCGCCTATGTAGCTTGGTTTAAAGACAATTAACGACGCTTAAAACTGACACCTAAAGCGGGGGAGCAGGAGTGGTATAGCGAATAAAATGGAAGATGAAGAGACGGTTGATTCTGAAATAAGAAAAAAATTGAAGAAAAAAATCATTCGTTAAAGTTTTTATAAAAAATTACTAAATGTTCAAATTTTTGAAACTGCGCAATTTCTTTTTGGAGCTGCACAAAATGTGCGGAGCTGCAAGTTAGAATACGCCCTGTTTTTAAAGGTAGGTATTTTTTTGAAAAATTTGTTTTAAGGAGAATAGAAAGAAACTTTTTTACTCTACTAAAAATGTATAACAGAGCAACAACAGAGAGGCAAGTTTATTCGCTTGAATTTTTCTAAAATTCTCCTTTTCAGGAGAGAAGGGGAGGGGGAAGAATACCAAAAAAAACTTGAAATTGCGATATCTCCAACATTAATGAAAGCGTAGGTACCTATATAATTTTTTCCACCTCTAAACATTGGAAGGGACTCTGAATCAAAAATGAAACCGGATTCGTATTTGGCCATTCCGAATTAGTCAGAAACCATCATTTTTATTCGCTTAAAAATTCGGGAAAAATACAATATATTCTTTCCAAAAAAAAGGGGGACAATACACCACCTTGGTTGAATTTTTTAAAGACCTTTTTCTGCTACAAGTTAAATTTGAGAAAAGAGGCATTCTACCATGGTTTACCACCAATTACCCATCAGCTGAAAATTATTTTAAAAATTACAGGAGAAATGAATCAGAATTAAAAAATTGATCGTTATTATTATCATAAACATGTACAAATTAATTATTCCCATACAAAACTAAGTAGGACGATATTATAAATAGGAATAGGTATAGGTATATACTAGGTATACAAATGGAAACACACAAGTGAAAATATAAATAGGCAAAGAGAACTGATGAAAAAAACAAACATTCAATATCAAAAAAAAAAGTCACACGAGAATCGTGTTGATTAAAATTGATGGTTTTTATCACCATAAATTAACTCCAAAATTGTTTTTTCATACTCTTTACCCGAAAATAAGAATCCCAAAGTTGTATTCTCTTTTTTCTTTGATTTAGATAAACCATACCCACTATGATTATTATGGTATTTATTCTCATTGAATTCAGGTCGTACTGCAGCGCTTTCCTTTCGATAGTCGAGTTCTCTAGACATCAACGGATACTCAAAATCATCTTGAGGTGTCATTTCTTGTTCGGTATCATTCAAATTTTCGGTCAAGTGTTGTCCTTGACTGATACTGGTCGGTGCGCTATTAACGCAAAACTATAAAAAATTGACATTCCGATGTTACTTCGCTTTTGCATGAAAAGTCTAGTTTAAAATAACACAATAATGCAAATCAAATACTCACCAAAATCGCAAACATTGTGTAAAAAAAAGTTGAATTTGATTGAAACGACATGATTTTGTTACCAATATCTAGAACCTTTGTTTATTAGGCACCTACCTGTTCATTTATATAGAAAACTTTTCACGCAGTTGCGGTTCATCAAAATGGTGTTTTAATCGTCAATTAAAGTCAAAAAAACGTATTAACATATGAATAATTTTTTTTTCTACCGCGGGAAAACCTGTGTCAAATAAAAATTGACGTAAAATAGGTATTCTAACAATTATTTTCCAGCGGTATTGTCGGTGTTTAGAAAAAAAAGCAATAAAACATACAGCGTTTTTGAGTTTAATTATGATAATTTGCCAGTAATGATCGTGAGATTCAACATTGACAGGGGTGCCGAGATCCCTTTAAGGTTTTGAGGAATTCCCCCCAAGTTTTTCGCTTACCTCCCCCCTACATTTTTCACATCTCTTTTTTTTACAGTTTCAATATTTAAGCAGGTACATATAAAAAATCATTTTTTCTACCTCCACTTTATTCCTGTCCTTAAGCCCTAAATTATCATAAAAATGCAATCTTTTAAACCTACCAGTGAAGTTTCGAAGACATTTTTTCAGGGGGGGGGGGGTAAAATCTGTAAAAATCTCTACTCAGATTTCCAATTTTCTCAACAATATGATACCTAGATCAATAAGACTTTCTTTACCCTCCCAAAATGTTCTTTTTTTACTACGAACCTAGTACCTACTACCCTGGACTTCAAAGGTAGCTGTTGCCAGTGGCATCAGGAGCTTCTTTTTTGGGAGGGTACGAAGCGGGTATAGAGACTTTGAATTCCAGATAGATTTTAGGGATAAAGTGTAAAGGGAAGCTTTTTTCGTACTGATACCGGAAATGGCTTAAATAATTGTGATTTTGGTTATGCCCGAGCGAAGCGTTGAAAATTTTGAATTTTGAATACTCAAAAAAGGGGGGGTTAATGCATTGAAAATACCCATATTGGGTAATTTGGAGGGGGGGTGCATTATACTTTACACCCCAGCCGCGGATATAGGGAGGAGCACAATTTTTAAAGGAGAAAAAATGCAAACAAAATTAGTTAAAATAATTTTGAGGAAAAATAAGGAAAATAAATCATTTTTGTAAGATTTGGATTATTTATTTTAAAATTACGGAAAGAGAAATACAATAAGGCCGAGCGTAGCGAGGCCGGAGTTTTTGAAAAATTTTGATTTGGGGGTAATTTCTTGTGATTTTGGGGGATAATTTTAGAGCTGAAATGTGATTTTTGAAAGAGGACATTTTCCCTCCCAAAAATATTTTTGAGGAATTGTCCTCAAGAATTCTACTGATGAACGTCTCGTTTCACAAATCAAAAAATTTTAGATTGTGATAAAATTTTTTAAACTGGATTATTGATACCTAACATTAGGGGCTAACACCAATAAGCAATAGGTAACATCATACAGTTATCAAATACTTTATACTTTAGGGGAATACGGTACCTAAAACATGTACAAGATCTAATTTTTGATTTTGTGCCATCCGTGAAAAAAATACACTTCTAAAATTGATTCCTAAGAAGTAGGGTTGAGATGAAAAATGGGTTTCAACGATATTTTAACTTTAAAAAATATTTACCCCCTAGGTATTTTTCAAACTTTTTTTGAACATGCCCGATTTTAAAGGCAGGTGTGGAGGAGGCAAATGTGGAGCTTATTTACAATTACGACAAAGGTTAGGTACATATTGATTTCACAATTTACTAGCAATGTAGGTACCTAAGCATTTTTATAATCAAAATATTTTTTCTCGTTCATGAATACTCACTAAAACTACCAAAAGTACTCGTACATTAAAAAACATGGAACAAGATTGAAACGACATTATTACAAAATTGATAACCATTTAGTGCGTTGAGGGTAAGTACATAGGTATACAAATATGTAGGTATCCGAGGTTTCATTCACATATGAAGGGATTTTTCATAGCGGCGCTTCAGAACATGTACAACAATCGTCAATTAAAGTCAACAAAACATATTAACATAATGAATAATTTTTTTTTTTTTCATTAATTATGTTTCCTATAACACAAAGACAGCGAAAGATGTAATGATTTTCGGCTCGAGTTTCAACTAAAAATTGTTATATAACTCCGGAGAAAGTTTGTAGGTACCTCATTTCTATATGCACAGTCGATTCTGTTCATAAAAAAAAGACAATTAAACATCCTGAATTTTTCATACCAATTTCCATTATCAGCAGTGCTAGCGGAACGAATTTTCATTGTACGTCGAGAGTTAGATACCTATGTGGTACCTGGTACACTGATACAAAGATGAAGGAAAAGAAGGGAGGACGTAGAACCCGAAATATGGATATAACATTTTGAAAAAGTATGTAACTTCATCTTGAATACATTAAGATTCTTCTTCTTTCTCTTCTTCATCGCCTATTCTCAATCCACTGCTGGATGTAGGCCTCTCTATCTGTCTTCCATGTTTTTCTATCCTGGACAGTCACCCATCAGTTTTCCTGGTATTTTTTGATCTCATCCTCCCATCGCTTCCTTGATCTCCTCGCCGCTCTTTTTTGGTTTGGTCTCCATTGCGTGACTCCGGTAGTCCATCGATCTCCTCCTCGCGCCACGTGCCCAGTCCATCTCCATTTACTTCTTTTAATCATTTCAAAAATATCATTTCTCTTGGTAAAAATTCCTTAACCTTTGTTTTTACAAATGATATCACTTATAAAGTTACTCGCCGCCTCATTCTGAAAAAAATGAAATGAAAAGTAAAAATTGAACTATTTTTACTTCAAATTACGTTGCATGTCTTTTTTTTATACTTAGGTAAATTTTTTAGAGAACTTTACAAATTTCAACGAACATAGGTGAAAATTTAGAGAGCCTTTTGGGATTGAGGAAGGACATAATTCAAATTTTAGAAATTTTTAGAGAATTTCTCTGTTTTTTGGAACGAAATTAGACAAAAATTTGAAAAAATATGACACATTGCAAAAGTAATGAAGAAAATTTAGAAAAATTGGAGGTTTTGACCCAGATAATGTGTTTTTTGCTAATTTTTTCATATTTTTTCGAAGTTCCTTAACAATTCCTTGAAATACGAAATTCCTCAACGAATTTCTCATAATTAAGGAAAATGCCTTAAAGTTGAGAAATTTTGAGGTTGGTGAAAAATTGCAGGGAATTTGTAGAGGAATTTCACATCTTGAGGAATTTCGAAGGAATTTCGAAAAATAATGTGCATATACATATGAAAAATATTAGCCAAAACACATTGTTTAGGTTAAAGCCCCTATTTTTGTCCAAATTTTCTTCAAAACTTTTGAACGATGTCCTCTTTTTTAAAATTTTTATCCAATGTTCGTTCAAATAACGCAAAGATAAAAAAACAATCAATTATTCGATGTCGTTGAAGAAATAATCGCACTTCGATTATTTTTTACGTCGATTGGTCGATTATTTCAATAATTGATTAATAATCCCCAACACTAGTTTCAAACTTGAGTAAGGATTTTGTAGTCCTCTCTCAATCACATATTTTTTCACGAGCAGAAACATGTGAAATTTGAAGAATTTTTACACGCCTACCCAGAATCAATAGATTTGACGGCAGTTAGTACCTAAAAAGTACACCAAAAGAGAACTCTGATGAGGGTTTAGGGATGCAATCATATGTTTTATGGAAAGTTCAGAGCTGTCCAAGTTAGACCTCATATGGATTTATATTGTTTCAAGTGTTGTCTTGAGAATATTTCATTTTTATTGTTTTGCTTTTTATATTTCTAATTTGATAAGTAGTGTTCTAAATTTTCAATTACCTGCCTACTCATTGAAATTCAAAAGATTTCCTGAAATGAAATGATTTTTCAGGAAATAATTTAATGAAGACCGAGCATGATTTGAAAATAAGATAAAAGATTACAGTAGGTAAATAGAAAATAAGTAGGTAGGCATAGGTAATAAATCGTAGAAAAATAAAACTAGGTAGTTTAAACATTGCAGAAAATGTTTATTATACTTAAATATAAAGACACATTTGATGAGGACTTAGCAAGTAAGTGCATACATATTCAAAAGATCATTTTTAAAATATAGGATTCCTAATTTCTCTGCGAAAAGGTTTAGGACGCACCTACTCATTTTATTCCATCTTGCATAAGTACCATGTTCATTTTCTCGAAACCGAAAGCTTCCATTTTATTGAAATCGTTTTGTAGGCAAGTACTCAAGATTTTTCCATTCATTGGTTCATGATAAGAGAACTTTGTTTTACCATACGTTGCTCCATAAGTAATTCAACATGAAACGTTTATAGCTAAGACCCACTTTTAAGCTATTTGAACAAAAATTCTGTATCGTCGTTTTTATCAAATCCATCAGTTTTGAGTTCAACTCGATAGTATCTTCTATCAGTATTTCTCACTGGATGCCTGTTGTCAAACAAATAATGGTCTTCTTCATCTTCATGTTGAACTTGATCTTGTAAGACCTGAGCATTGGTAATTCGAGATTTCCTCTTTTTTTTTCGTTTATCAGCCTCATCAAGAAAAAAATCAACATCCCTAGAAACGTTTTGATGGGTTTCCAGTTCAGAGTCAATTTTTTTTAAGACAACTTGCCCCTTATCATTGATGAAGTCTTTATTAGAATTCATAGAAGTATTCAAACTGATCGTTTCTTCTTTTTCAATACTGTCTAGTCTCATTGCTTTGTACACTGTTCCAGACACCGAGTGTTCTGTTACATCCTTGGCCAGGTTATGCTGAGAAATAATTGTTGGAACACCTTCTGCATACATCTATAGGTACATGAAAATGAGCATTAGATACTTGTTCTTTAACATACTTAAGGTAAATATGCTAAAGGCAATCAACTATGGCACTCACCAAAAATGTAAACAGAACGTCGCAAAAGAAAATCGAACTCGATTTAAAATGCATGATTCCGCATTAAAATGAAAACTCTGCCAACTCGTATAATTTATATTCAGTTATATAGGAGAATTTCATGACGGCACATCAAATGATCAAAATATTGTTTCAATTACCAATTAAAGTCAAAAAAAAACATTAACAATATGAATAATTTTTTTTGTTCAATAAAATGTTATGCTTACAACGCAATAACTGCGGTAAACGTTTTGATTTTCGGTGTGTGTTTCAAATGAAAAAATTAATTTCCATTCCCACAAAAAGTAATAAACTTTGTGAACGACCTTTAAACCCTCACTGTTATCTATTGCATTGATTGCCAAAAGGATCGCAAATCTATTGGGCTTTGACGTAAGCACATTCAATTAATTTTTTCATACCATTTGCGAATCTATATTTCGTCACAGCTAAGTAACTAAATACTTACTCGATGACAATGAAAACGTACGAGATTCGTCGAGGATTCACGATCAAATGATTTTATATTTTTTTATAAAATCATTTTTCTAAGTTTCTTGTATTTCTCCTAGAGTTTTATTTCAACAATTTGGTGGTTTATGATCTCCATTTTATTATTGTTTTTAGGTACCTATGTATCTATGAATGTGCATGGAAGAGAGCAATTTCGAGATAACAGTTCTTTAAAAAAAAAAGGCTGGATTGAATTCCGAATCGTATAGGTAAATTATTTTATAAATCATAATTTAAAATATAATTGCCAAATGCATGAAATAGGCAACACTTTTGCCTAATGCATAAATTAGGCAACTGCTTGCCACATATTCATGAAATCTTTAAATTCAAAGCTTTTTACTGTTTTTCTTATTGTACCTACAGAAAAAATCCAAAGTATTTCACCATCGAGAGCAAACTTTCAGCTACATTTCAAACAAAAATTTCATTTAACTATTTCAGTTAGAAAATTTTTTATGACGTAAAAAAATTCTTTTAGTTAGGTGCATTCTTTTTTTATTAAACAAATTTCAATTCTAATAATGGTTTATAATTTAATTAATAAATGTGACCCGTGCAAGAAAAAGGTACCTAATAAAGTCGGAATTTTCAAAAATCTGTTTTTTAGCTAAAATAATAAAGGAGACCATAAGGAACTTATTGAGGCCTTGATGAGCATTTAAGATAGATTTTTCGCCAAGATAGAGACATTTGAAGTTGGGAAATTCTTGAATTCCAAAAAAACAAAGTTCTGAGAAAAACGCGTTCATAGATTTTACTCCTGTTTTTTATGCATCAATCATCAACAAAGCTGCCAAAACTACTTTTTATACTAAAATTTCAGGAGGAATTCGTTTCTGACGTCGAAAATTGCCTAAGGAAAAGAGAAAAATGAAAAATTCACCACTACGATGCGTTTAATTTTGAAAAAAAAATTCTTTACAAAAAGAAATCCTGTTGATTATGCACTTGTCAATCATCAAAAAAACTGCCAAAACTACTTTATTATACTAAAATTTCACGAGGAATTCATTTCTGATGTCGAAAATTACTTACGGAGAGAGGGAAATGAAAAAATTTACTATTTCAATGCGTTTAATTTTGAAAAAAAAAAACTGCATTACAAAAAGAAATCTGGGTATTCTTTTTATTATTAAGTAAATTACAAAAAGTATAGCTTATTTTCGACGAAGGGAAAACGATTTTTGGATTTTTAAAGTTTTTTACGTTTAGACTGATGAGTCTCCAAAAAAGTGACACATTTCATGGATCACATTTTGCAGCGCACATCAATTTTTTTAACATTCCGACTTTATAGGTACCTACTTACCTTTTCTTCAGTCAGTTTGAACGTCATTTAGACGTGTTCTAATAGGTTATTCGAAGTGAAACTTTGGTATCAGATGCGTAAAGGTCTGAACTAATTGAAAATGCAAAAAAAATTTTTTGAAAAAATTGTTCACTTTTTGTTTTTTTTTTGCTTTAACGCAAAATTTAGTTTTCCGACTTTAGGTACCCTGTCTCTGCACGGGTCACAAATAGGTATTTAAAAATTTAGTATTATTTATTTAAAATGTTTCATTAAGATTTAAAATTTTCTTTTTAAGGTTTTTGATGTTTTCGTCGAGACCTCGAGATATTTTCCATTTGGCATAAAAATTTGAATTGTAGCTAAAAATGTGCTCTTCATGCCGAATATTTTGAAATTTTTTCTATGGAATAAGAAAAATGAGAGAAAACTTTGAAATAAAAATTTCATTAATTGGGCAAACAATTGCCTAATTCATCCATCATTCGGCACTTACATAGATTGAGCTTAATAGGTACATCTATAATTTGCCACGATCCTGTCGCAAATGCTGGGGAAAAGTTTACTTTCCGACCTAAATTTTAAATACCTAGTTTACGGTGAGAAAAAATGAAGGACGATAATTTTTGTGAATTGGTCCTCTAAGTATAAAAATGTATCCTTGGGTAAAAAAGATGAATTGACTTTCAGCTCAAATTTTGAAAATGCTTCGCCTAGAAGATTAAAAAAATTTATATGTACCTAGAACTTAAAATTTTTTGCCCATCCTAAATCCCGCTCGCCTATATAAAAGCTCTCGATCGATTTCCACTTTGAAAAATCTTTTTTATCACCTGCTTGCCTGTTTTAGTAAACATTTTGAAATATGCGGAGTACGTAGGAAATAGAGACTTATTCATTAAATAATGGCAATAACATGAAAAACGAAGACAATTTGAGTAAAATTATCCAACGTAAAATTTTATTCTAGAATACCGAATACCATAAACTGGGGTAATTTCGAACATTTTGGGTAATTAAGACTGTGCATTATCACGTATGTAAAATAAAACTGCTTTGTAATTCGAGGACGAAGTGGATACTGAAACCAACTAAGTATTGTTATACGTTGTAGAGGATCATTCAAGTCTGTGAGCGTGAGCCTACTTGTTTTTTGAAAAATGTGCTTTTTAATGTAATTAGAATTCAATTTAGAAAATTTTCAACGATTTTTTTTAAAAATCGTTACCAAAATACAAGGTGTTCCATGAATCGTCTGCCATAGTACCTTAAAAACTGCACAAATTGTCATTTCATGACTTTTTGAGTTTTTGCTCAACTTTAAAACTGAAAAAGCTATAAAAAAAATTGTTTAAAAAAAATCTAAACAAATAAATTAATCGAGGGAATGAATAGTGCTTTGAGATCTGAAGAAGTTTTGTTCCACAGACTTTTTGCCTGACATCAAAAATAAAGAGTCAAAGGGTCATTCAAAATTGAGAAAATTTGAAATTTTTTTGAAGCTCATTCATTTTGAATAACCCGTAGCCCCCGACGTTTTATGCAAAAAATGTTTACAACAAATTTTTTTCTGTTTTCAACGTACTATCCATTCCCTTGATAGTACAGTCATTTTAGCTAAAATATGGCCCTAGCCAAAAAAAATTAGCAGGATGGGGAAGTTCCGTTTATAAGCTCAGTAGGGTATGTATTTTAAGATTCCCGAACTTCCCTAAAATTGGTGCAAAAGTCCTCTTTTTGGGGGTGAGGGGGTTCAAATTTTTTGTTTTTCGTTGATAACTTTCGAAATTACGCACTAACGAAAAAATAGTTGGAACAAAAGTTGTACAGCATTAAAAAGCAAACAATTTTGTCATTTATCATTTTCCCTCAAGATCTCATGAGGAGGAGCTAGAGCTTTCAGAAAAAAATCAATTTTGAAAATTTCCCATTAACACAAATAATTACCAAAAATCGGGTTAATCGACTTTTAGGAGCGTTTTTTTGCATAGTATATCCTATTACTAAGTAAAATAAAAAAATGTACAACCGACCCCTCATCTCAAAGTAGGGGGAGGGGGTGAACCCTCTGTAGGAAAAGCCGAATTTTCCCCCGAGAATAGCTCATCTACGGTGAACAATTCGAAAAATTAGTTCAAACAAACGTTGTAGAGTGGTGAAAGACGAACATTTTGCTTTTTTTACTTTTTTTCTACGTGGTCTTGGGGGCGAGTTATTGCTAAAAGAAAAAAAGCATCGCGATGTTCAAAGATTTTTTTATCAACTCAATAAATGACGCATAGGTATGCAGGTCTGGTATAAAATCTAGCGAACCTATAGCCCAACAAATTTGTTTCTGTGATTTTTTTGGTCGCTGAACTCGATTTTTATAATCATTTACTTAACCCCTGGACCCAAATTGGGTCTCAAAAGAAGGGGTTCAAAATTCGGGAAAAATTTCCGAACGCTGCGCGAATTTTTTTTCTTTTAGTAATAATTCACTTCCAAGACCACGTAGAAAAGAAGCAAAAAAATAAAATGTTCGTCTTTTACCGCTCTCCAACGTTTGTTTGGACCAATTTTTCGAATTTTTCACTGTAGCTGAGCTATTTTTGGGGGAAAATGCGGTTTTTTCTACAGAGGGTCCACCCCCCCTACTTTGAGATGATTGGTCGGTTGTACATTTTTCTTATTCTACTTAGTAATAGAATGTACTATACAAAAAAACCGCTCCTAAAAGTCGATTAACCTGATTTTTGGTAATTATTTGTTTTAATGGGAAATTTTCAAAATTGATTTTTTTCTGAAAGCCCTAGCTCCTTCCCGTGACATTCTGGGGAAAAATGATAAAAGACAAAATTGTTTGTTTCTTAATGCTCTACAACTTTAGTTTCAACTATTTTTTCGTTAGCGCGTAATTATGAAAGTTATGGGCGAAAAACCTTAGTTTGAACCCCCTCCCCCCTAAAAGGGAGACTAGATATGCACCAATTTTAGGGAAGTTCGGGAATCTTAAAATACATACCCTATTGAGCTTATAAACGTAACTTCTCCCTCCTGCTAATTTTTTTTTTTTTTGTCAAAACCTAAAATGACTGTACTATAATTAGTTTATTTTTTTGGAACAATTTTTGTGTAGCCCCTTCAATTTTAAAATCAAGCAAAAAGTCATAAAATGATAATTTGTTCATTTTTCAAAGTGCGACCCACTTCCACGGTTAAAAACTTTTTTGGCGTCATTTTTTTCGAAACAGCATTTGCCCCTTCAATTTTCAAGATCGGTAACATGTTCATCTCAAGTTTTTTTTTTAAAAATCGTACCTGGTTGTATCCAAGAAAAGACGTATGGTAGACGATTCATGGAACCCCCATTGAAGGTTAAAAAAATTATCAAAGCTTTTTCGAGTCATTAACTCGATACATCTTTTCCTGTAGCCCTGAAATAAAAAGTTAAAGGGGGTAAGAATTTTTTCTGCTGACTTCGCACCGTCTAATTTACGACTATGTCTGTACTGACTCTAGTTGCACACAACGTAAACGCTTCTCGTCGCTCACGCTCACGTAAACTTACGTTAGGTAGACAGGCGAGAAGGGCAGGCGTCTTCTTGTAGGTTCTTTGGTACGGTACTCAACCTAGCACCTAAAATTTTCGAAGTTGACAACCGAGTTGACTTTTCTCGAAGCTTCTTCCTATTTCTCGATGGTATATCTCGAAAGCTCCATGCCTATCAGCCAATCACACATCGACGTTTACACCCCTGCGTCTCTCGCTACCTATTATTACCAACCTAACTGCGAAGCTTGTTAGGTGCGTAATTGGGATTCGTTTTTCGACTGTCGTCGCGTACACATCTGGTGTACTGTAGGTACATCGTACTTTGTCGATTGGATGTGTACGTAGTGTTCTTTTAATACACATTGTTTAAAATCAATGGCGTTCTATGTAATTACTTCGTGCATACGACTAATCAACGAATCATTTCGGATTGGTCGCCGAATCAACTTTAACCAATAACCACCAGTTCAAAGTAATCAAACTTGTTTCAATTTCAGTAGCCAGTTAAAATTCGTTCAGTGTTGCTTACGTTACTTTGAACACTTACTATTTTCTTATATTGAAAATTTTTTTAAAACATTGAAAAGGGAGCGAAATTCGACTCAGTCGTGTTAAAACATCGTTTTCTGTTCTTTTTTATTTATTTCGTTCAAAAATTTTGCGAAATTCAAATATTCAAGTGTAATTTCAAAAATATGAATTTTTTTCCCATGTAGGTACTATAAGGGAAGGTGGGACAGGATGGACCAACCTAGACCAAATGTTCTGCCAAATCTATTTAAATTGGTCAAATTGTCTGATTCTTGCAACAAAAACAAATTAAAGTTGATACATTTATCTTTCATTTCGCTGAAAAAACATCCATTTTGGTGCGTACCTCAACCATACAGAATTTTTTGAATTTTTTTTTCACTTTTTTTGCATTCTGCCCCATCCATAGGGCAAGATGCAAACAGTGAATACATGATGAAAAATCGCGAATTTTTTTTTGTAAAATTGAATCAAGTACATTCAATGTGGATACTACAGATTTAAATAGAAGCGTAATTTTTGAAAAGAGCAGTTCTAAAACCTTTGGATTCAAAATTTATGCTGCCTTAGTTGATTTTCTGATTTTTTAGACAAACGTTTTGATATTTTTGACATTTTATCTAAAAATTAAAGCAAAAATGTGATATTCTGGAAAAAATATCACAAAAATATCAATTTTTGCATCTTGCCCCACTGGCACTATTTTTCTGTAACGCCATAATGTACTAGGGAAAAAATATAGAGGAAAGTGCCAACCAAATAGATCATTCGATAGGTAATTGGATACAGATTACAAAAAAAATTACCTGATTTTTTTTTTCAAAACTTGAAAACATGATATTTTACAAAAATTAAATTTCAAGAATTTTACTAAAATATCGTAAAATCACATTATTAATAATAACTCATAGACAAGCAATCCGTCAGGTCTGTAATTTTTTTCTGTTTTGCATTGATTACCCAGAAAATTTTTTTCAATCACATCACTGATGACAATAAGCCAATTTGCATCTTGCTCCCTGGTGCATCCTGCCCCACCTTCCTTTATTTTCTACCAGGTACTTTTTCGGAAACTAATACCTCAATTTCGGTTTTAATCTCATCCATTTCAATAAGAATACCTCTTTTCGCAAAGAAAAAGAGGTGTTCAAAGTAATCCCAAATTCTGGGACACTTTGAATACCTATCTCTATTTTGGTTCATTGCAGCACCCACAAAAAATAATATTTAAAAAATACCTAATTATGCCAGAAAAATAATAATTTTGAATAATTATGATTGTACATAGATAGTACTCATTGAGATCTAAACCTGAATCTTTTTTTTTTTTTTTAATTTTATCTTCAACAACAGACGTAGGTACATTTGGACTCAGAACACGCCACGTTGTTCAATGCTACACCAGTTTACAGTAGAAAATTTCACCTCGGCGTGATAGATCATTACCACAGAATTAGACCCATGAACGTATTGGAATTGGGTGTCTTGAAAGGCAAAGCTTTAACGAGGAACTAAGTTACAAAATAGACATTGGATTTGTTCTCAGCGCGTTCACATTAGTCGAAAAGCACCATTTATATAACTTTCTTACCTACCTCACTTGAAAAATAAAAAAATTGATATAATTTTTTTAAAATGGCAATATTCTGCGTAAATTTTCAACCCCATTTTTTGGTACAGAATTTCACGCTGTACAACTCAACTTCGAATTAATTTTTTCTGAATTTGACATCATTTTAAATATTTTTTTTATGCTCCTTTTAAACCGTACAATGGGCTGCCTTGTTATTTTAAAAAATCCTGAAAATGGAGTTTATTTCAACTCCAAAATGTGTTAAAAAATAAATAAAAAAATGTTTTGCTCCGATTTTGCTCAAATTCAAATGAAGTTATTTGAAGCTTGAAGCACTTCCCAAAAAATTATTAACTTCTCACGTCATAAAAGAGAATCGCTTTCCAAAATTAGATACTTAATTGTGAGGAAAAAATGTGTTTTATCATTATTCGAAAATTAATGAATTTTCCAGGTAGATGACGAATTGGACGACTAGGTAACGCATTAGCTGTTTTATTGTGTTCGCAACCCATCCTTCCCCAACTAACTATTAAAAATGTACAAATCCTGGGGGGTTTCAACAAAAAATGACCTAAACACCACGATATGTATATTTGTATTCAGGAACAGAGGATGACCTAGAATATTTTAATGAAAAATTACATAGGTACAAATATATATCAATCAAATTCGTCATCTCAAATGGTATCCAGAAAACACTTCATTTTCGAAAATGAAATTTTGGGAGGGTTAGAACTGAAAAATTTGTTTTTTTGTCATTTTTATTTAAATGCAGGGGCAAAAATTTTTTTAAAAGAGATTCAATCCTAAAATATCCCCTCTTAAATGTGAGAGAAATGGAGTAAAAAATTCACCTCTTTGTAAGCCCTCTTCCAGAAAGCATAAGGAGTAGGGAACAGCGCTTTTCAATTGTACATGTTGGGAATCATTTGTAGGTACGTATAAAACTAAAGTTCATCTGTTTTAAGTGTCCTTTCAGAGCACATCGTGAGATTATTGTTTTTATAGTTTTTGTTTTGTTCTTTGATTTGTTAGCATCCTGAATTATTGTAAATCAGCATATTAACGGATTAAGTATGATCCTTTGGGAAATGACTTTCAGAAACAAATGAGATGGAATCAAATTCATTTATATTTTGATTCAGTTTACACATAAATTTGTAAAAGGAACCACATAAATAGGTACACTTAACATATTAATCAATAACTACGTAAGATTTCTATGCCACAGAGCGAGCATGGTCTGCAAACGTAGAGAAAATAACAGTTGGCAGAAATAAATAAATGCCTGGGGAAAATCTCAAAGCACGAGCAGATCTGAAAATTTATCACATCTATGTAGGTCTCATGCAGGTCAATGAAAATAAGGGTTTCAAATATATTTTCATTGTTAAAATCCATGCCTGCTCATGAATGATCAAATTTCTTTTAAGAACAGATGTGAGCAGATATGATCATAATGAGTCAGACCAGGTCATGCCTGAAAATTTTCCCATGGAATGATAAGTAACTAAAAACATTGGTGGTAATTAAGTATAATCAAACAGATAGTTGATAGATTAAAACAGAATACCCAACTCAACCGATACTAATTGTAACTTTACTGTAAAGTATAATAGAATAATAGATGATTTTTTTTACCTTACTTATGCACATTTCCAGTTCGCTTTCAGTTTGTGTGAAATTCATTTTCATTTCATCAAGATAAAATCCATTCTACTAAAACCGTCTTTCAGGGAAATTTTTTCAAATCAACTACCTTTGGGGAAATAATTCCCCCATTAATAAGCTGTTCTAAAAAGATCTGCTATACACAGCTTATCTAGATTCAACACCAGGCACAATTTCGTCTCATTTAAATAAAAATTCTCTTTCGTCATTTTCCATACGAGTAACTAGGACATTTTTACTATATAATCTATCGGTATTTCTTATTGGAGTTTTGTATTCAAAGAAAAAATCGTCCTCTTCATGTTTACTAAGAACTTCACCATCAAAAAATTGAGTTTTTGTAATTCGAGATTTCGGATTTGATTTTTTTTTACGAATTTTGTCGACAACGCCATTGATATCTCTGGGGACGATATTGGTTTCTGATCCCGAACCTCCTATCTTGAAAATGTCCTCTTGCTCCACATCATTGATAAGATCTTTGACAGAATTCACAACCGTATTGAAAATAATATTTTCTTTCTCAGCGCCATAAAAAGCCTCTGCTTTGTTCATTATTCCAGAATGGAAAGAAATCAGGGGAACATCAGAGTTCATTTTAGTCAGATTTTCTCGATCTTGTTGAGGAATTGTAGTCGTCGGAGCACCATTTACATACACCTATGCACAAAAACGAGCATTACAATGAGTTTAATTTTTTATTTTATGAGGTACCTATTTCATTTGTGGATATTTACTCACCAGAAGGGAAAAAATAACCTCACAAAAGAAAGACGAACTCAACTTGAAAGACATGATTGTGAACAATAAAATGAATATTTTGTCAACTCGTTTATGTTAAGTATTCAGTTATATAGAATGCTTTTCATGACGGCACATCAAATGATCAAAAAATGTTTCAATTGCCAACTAATGTCAAAAAAAAAAACATTAAAAATGTGAATAATTTTTTTGTCGTTTAACTATGTGCATATACAGCGCACTGACTGAAATAAATGTCGTACCTAAGCCTCGAATGAAAAACGAGATAGGTAGGTAAATGATCCGAAAAATTAAATTTCCATTCGCAAAAAAAGCAATAAAAAATTGAGTATGTCAGAAATGCGCAGCTGGGAAAATAAAAAATTGATACTCGCCTTTTTTTTTTTCAAAATGGTAATGTTCTATGGATAAATTTTCTACCTCATTTTCTGGTACCTACATAATTTTACGGTAAGCAACTTATCTTCCTAATAATTTTTCCAGAATTTGTCATCATTTTGCATTTTTTTGTACTCCTCTCAAAGTATAGTAGGTATGGTCTGCTTAAACAGCATTTCGAAAAGTCCTCAATATTAGAGCTACTTTCAATCCAAAATGTTTTTAAAATCTAATCAATCTCGAAAATTTTCTTTTGGGTCATACTAAAATAAAAACCACATTTCAACCCGTGTTCAAAAAGTGCAGTATGCCCGAGCTAACCGCAGGGACGTCTGTTTTAAATATCCGTCGTTTTTACAGATTTTGTTTTATTCTTCGATTTGTCAGCACCCTGAATTATGGTAATTCAGCATATGAACGGATTAAATAATATGATCCATTGAGGAATAACTTTCAAAAACAAATGGGATGAAATAAAATTTATTTATATTTTCATTCAATTTACACATAAAACGAACCACATAGTAGGTACACTATATCATATTAATCAATATACCTACTAGTGGAGATTTCTACGCCACAGAGCGAGCATGGTTTACAAACGTGGAGAAAATAGCAGTCGATAGCAAAAATAAATTCCAAAGAAAAATTTCTACCTATGAGCAGATCTGAAAATTGACCGCACCTGAGCAGGTATGAGCACAATTGATTTGACATGATCAAGCCAATAAAAATACGGTTTTCGAATATACATCCATTGTTAAAATCCATGCGTGCTTACGAACGGTCAAATTTCTTGCATGAATCGTTCTGAGCAGATACACATGATTAAATGATTCAGATCTGGTCATGGCTGAAAAATTTTCCCTGGAATGATAGGTTTCATTTTGTATGAAATTCATTTTTATTTCATCAAGATGAAATCCATTATATTAAAATCGTCTTGTGAAGTTGTGAAACGGGGTTTCCAATTAATCGCCTTAGTAGTACAGTCTTTTTAGCTAAAAACTAGCCCATATCCCCAGAAAATTGGCAGAAAAGGAAATATGTATTCCAACATTCCCGAACTTCCCTAAAATCGGCGAGTATTTTGCCCCCCCCCCCTTTGGGGAGAGTGAGGGATTCAAATTCTGGGGTTTCACCCATCACTTTCGAAATTACGCTCACTTACAAAAAAAAAAATTGGGAAAAAAATTGTATAAGATTAAAAAACGAATCATTTTGTTACCTATTTACAATTTTTCCCTAGGACGTTACGAGGGAGCTGGGGCCTTAAAAAAAACCCACAACAAACAATTACCAAAAATTGGGTTAATCGATAGAGACGATTCTTTTGCATAGTACATAGCTACATACATACATCCTATTAATAAGTATGTAGAATAAGAAACATGTATAACCGACCCCTCATCTCAAAAGGGGCTCATCGATTTTAGGGAATTTCGGGCATGCTCAAATACATACCTACTGGGCTGATTTACCAAACTTGCTCTTTCAACTATTTTTTGGGAGCCAAAACCTGAAATGACAGTACAATTGAGGAAATGACCCCTCCGCATTAACAAGTTGTTCTAAAAAGAACTGCTCAACTCACAGAGCACTGGTTCCAACACCAGGCACAATTTTATATCACTTAAATAGAAATTCTCCATCGTCTTTTCCAATGCCATCAGTTTGGAGATTATTTTTCCCAAATTTATCGGTTTTCGTCAGTGGATTTTTGTAGTCAAACAAATAATTGTCTTCTTCATGTTGATAAGGAACTTCACCATTTAAGAATTGAGTCATTGTAATTCGAGATTTCGGATTATTTTTTTTTACGAATTTTGTCAAGAGCGACGTTGACTTCTCTAGGGACGATATAATTTTGCAATCCCGAACCTCCTTTCTTGAAAATGTTCTCTTGCTTTACATCATTGATAATATTTTTGTCAGAATTCACAACCGAATTAAAAATAGTATTTTCCTTTTCTTTTTCATCACCATCAAGAGCCTCTGCTCCATTCATTTTTCCAGAAGAAAAAGAAATGAAGGGGAGATCGGAGATATTTTTAGTCAAATGTTCTCGATTTCGTTGAGGAACTGTAGTCGTCGGAGCACCATTTCCATACACCTGTGAACAAAAATCAGCATAACAACGAGCTTATAATGTTTTATTTTGTGAGATATCTATTTCATTTGAGGGTATTTATCTACTTACCAGAAGGGAAAAAAGAACCCCACAAATGAAATTCGAATTCAGCGTAAAAGACATGATTGGATATAATAAAATGAATATTTCGTCAACTCGTTTATGTTAGGTATTCATTTATATAGAAGCCCATGTGAAAAAATACCATTGGTTTTATGAAAATACCATTCGTTTTTTTAGAATATGTATGGTTTTTCATGAAATACCATTAGTTTTTTTTTTAGGTACTAATGGTTTTTGACTGTATGTTGAAAATACCATATGTTTTTTTTGAAGTACCATTGGTTTTTTTTGAACTACCATTAGTTTTTTTGAAGTACCACTGGTTTTTTTGAAGTACCATTGGTTTTTTAGAACAACACCATTGGTTCCTGAATTACCTTAAGGTAAATTACCATAAGTTTTTTAAAATCATCATCAAAATTTTTCCAAGTCCAGAGCAGGGTTCTTTCATAGAATAAATGCAATCTATTTTACAGTAAATATTTACGGGTAGATGGTGTAAAATAACAAATGAGGTATAATAAAGTTATTTTACATTATTCTATTTGTGTAGAATAACGAAAACATGTAAAATAACATGTTATTGTAGTATTAATTTGAGTTATTCTGCATTATTTTATGTTATTCTATATGTTGTATGGTTATTTTACGTTTTATTTATATCTAAAACTTTTATGAACAGAAAATAAGTAAGTGTTTCAAGCTTTGGAACAACTCTAGGTACTGCAAGAAAAACATATATAGGCTTTCAACACCCCAATAATTAACCATAGGGTGTGGAGGAGTGGTTAAGGTCTACGATCAGGAAACAGTAATCTGGAGAGGCGAGGGTTCAAGCCCTGGTGAAGTCAAAAATATTTTGCCCGCAATTTCCTTTTTTTGGAACAGATAATTAAATTCTGACTATATTCTATAAGAAAATAGAGATCAAACTATTAATGTGCTTAATTCTGCATTTTTATCACAATTTAAAAAAAAATACCTATGGGTAATTCACCAATGGTATTTTACATAAGGTAGATGCAAAAACCAATGGTAAATTTTGTCCAAAAATACCCTATGGTCCAGTACCATATTTTTTTTTAGAAAAACGTATGGTCTTTTTCCACATGGGAGACTTTTCATGACGGTACATCAACTCATCAAAACAATGTTTCAATTGCCAACTAATGTCAAAAAAGACATTAACAATATGAATAATTTTTTTGTCGTTCAACAATGCGCATAATACGGCGCAATGACTGAGGTAAACGTAATCTTTTTCGGCATAAGCCTCGAAATGAAAAATGAGATAGGTAAATGATCCGAAAAATGAAATTTCCATTCGCAAAAAAGCAATAAAATATCGAGAATGACAGTAAGTTGACAGAATCATGACTTTTCTAATTGATCGTCGAAAGAGTGTGGTAGACCAATTGCGCACAGCCGTCAACAATTCATGGCTCAATTGTACACCAAAAAGATACCGACTAGGTGCTTACTTACTAGATTCCCAATCGCGCCCCAAGCTCTGCAAAAATGGGGAAAAAGTCAAAAAAGCAGTGGTTTTCAAACATGACAGTGAAAATATTCAGTCAAAACGTGTCAAAGTACTTACATAATTAAAACGTGTTAAATAACGAAATAACACAATTGAAAAAAATAAATGTGAGCCTGAATGCTAAAACCATCCTTAGGGTTCAAAAACTGGGTTTTGATTTGACACTGCTTTTGGGCTCTACAGAGGAGTAGAATTAGTGAGGAATCTCCAACAATTTAAATTTAGCTAATAATTTTTAGAGGGCATATAGAAATAACCCAGTATCATAATGGATATTAGAATAACCCTGAAGTATTGTGATGAAAATTACAAATTTCCGAAGAAATTTCCGATTTTTTTTCTGTTTTGTAATACTTTTATGGATAGGTAGTGCCTGAAGTAAGAAAATCATTAGATTAATCAAAATTTAAAAATTACGCGAAATATTAGGGGCTGAAAAGGGGGTCAGATGAGCTAGAAAACTGAAAATCGTATGTGTTAGTTACATCATAATAAGGTTTCTTTTATCTAGGTAATTTATTTACTGAGGTATTTAGACATCAGGGAGCACCGAGACACCAGCAGAAATACAAGTCCACTATCCACCCCTCTACCGCTTTTGTAATCTCCTACCGTCCCCGCACCATTACAACTTCAAAGTGTTTTTCTCAAAAACTTTTTTTTTAAATTAAATTTTATTATACTGGGCGCGTGTAATTACCAAAACTTGTTTTTGCTCCCTAAGGTTATTTTAATAAGTATCCAGTGTCACAAATGATACTTAAAATAACGAAAAAATTGACGTACTTTTTCTTTAGAGCAAAAACTTTAGATCGTGTACTTAGATGTTCAAATAAACCACTTTTTAAAATTACCTTCATTAACAACCTTGAAAAAACAATACCTAATAACTTTTTTAAAATGTCAAAACGCGTCAAATAATTTTAATGGTCATCATTTTTTGAATTAAATATGTATACCTTAATATCTTTTTCTTTTTTTCAAAAATTCAAATAATTTTTTCAGCCACGGGGCTTAAGAAAGAAAATACGTTTTCGAGAAAAACGCGTTTAAAGTTTGCGCAAAATAAAAGTTGTGCAAATTCTCCGATTTGAATAAACTGGATATGTAGGTACCTATGTGGAAACAGTACAACAAAAACTCATCTAAATACTTGGGTACCAAAAATATTCAGCTTTTGAAGTTGATTTTATTATTCCGGCAGTTTGAACTACCACCATATAATCCGAATACCTAGACCTACCCATGTGGGAAAAAACCATACGTTTTTCAAAAAAAAATTATGGTACTAGACAATAGGGTATTTTTGGACAAAATTTACCATTGGTTTAGCATCTACCTTATGTAAAATACCATTGGTGAATTACCTATAGGTAATTTTTTTTAAAATTGTGATAAAAATGCATAAATTAGTACATTAATAGTTAGATCTCTATTTTCTTATAGAATATAGTCAGAATTTAATTATCTGTTCCAAAAAAAGAAAATTGTGGGCAAATAATTTTTGGACTCCACTGGGGCTTGAACCCTCGCCTCTCCAGCCTTCTGTTCTCTGATCCTTAACCTTAACCACTCATCCACACCCTATGGTTAATTAGAAGGGTGTTGAAAGCCAATATATGCTTTTCTTGTAGTACCCAGGGTTGTTCTAGTATGCATGAAATACTTATTTATTTACTGTTCATGTGAGTTTTAGATATAAATATAACGTAAAATAACCATATAACATGTAAAATAATGTAAAATAGCGTAAAATAACTTAAATTGATACTACAATAACATGTTATTTTACACGTTTTCGTTATTCTACACAAATACAATACCTAATGTAGAATAACTTCATTATACCTCATTTGTTATTTTACACCATCTACCCGTAAATATTTACTGTAAAATAGATAGCATTTATTCTATGAAAGAACCCTACTCTGGACTTGAAAAAATTTTGATAATTTTAAAAACTTATGGTAATTTACCTTAAGGTAATTCAGGAACCAATGGTGTTCTAAAAAACCAATGGTACTTCAAAAAAAACCAATGGTACCTCAAAAAAAACCAATGGTATTTCATAAAAAACCAAAAGTAGGTATTGTAAAAAAAACCATATGGTATTTTCAACACAAGGTCAAAAACCATTAGTACCTAAAAAAAAACTAATGGTATTTCATGAAAAACCATACGTATTCTAAAAAAACGAATAGTATTTTCATAAACCAATGGTCTTTTTCCACATGGGATACCCGGTGTGCAAAGAAAGCGATGACGTTCGCGACTTCGGTAGCGATTTGTGACAAAAGTCGCGAAACTCGACATCATTAGTGGCTAATGATCATGGACGTCATGCAGCGTCCGTGCTAGTCCGTGCTAATGATATGTTTGACTTCGGAGTTTGAATTTCAGTTTTATACCAGTTCCAGCAGTTTCTCTTTTTATATTTAAACTATGGCTTGAAATAGTCAAAATTTTGATGTTGAAATTTACCAAACCACATTCGATTAAAATTTTTTTACTAAAAACCCCAAACCTTGAAAATTTATATCGAAAAATAAAAGGGGCCAAGAGTCATTAAAAACTGAGAAAAATTAAAAAATTTTGAAGCCCATTTATTTTGAGTGATCTGTAGCCCCTTCATTTTCGATGTTAGACAAAAAGTTTACAGAATAAAATTTCTTCAGTTTTCAACGTTCTATGCATTCCCTTGATCAGTTCATTTTTTGAGAATTTTTTTGAACCATTTTTTTTTGTAGCCCCTTCAATTTTGAAGATAGGCTAAAAGTCATAAAGTGAAAATTTGTTCAGTTTTCAAAGTACTATCCATTCCCACGGTTGAAAAAATTTTTTGACGTGATTTTTTTAGAAGCAGCATTTGCCCCTTCAAGTTTTAAAATAGGCAACATGTTCCTCCCAAATTTCTTTTAGCGGCGCCTGGTTATATCCGAAAAAATATGGTTGGCAGATGATTCATGGAACACCCTGTAGATTAGGTATTCAATTTTTTTGTTGAAAAATTCAGGAGTTAATCACAACATTTCAAAAAAATATTATTTACGACTTTTTCTAGAATTCATTTCTTTTGAGCTTGAAAAGGGAAAAAATTGTGCTTTGAATCGAAAAGAAAAAAAAAAGTTCAAATTTAGCAGAAAATTTAGCATTTTTTTGTCCTTCAAAATTTTAAAAAACTGAAATTTTGGAACTGGAAACTGAAAGTGTAAACTGGAACTAACAAATTTTGAGAACTAAACTGGAACTGGAACTAATATCATTTCGGTTTTCCATCACTGAATTTAAATTTTTTTTTAATTTTTTGGATTTATTGAGTAAAGGGCGAAATAAGTATTGGATTTTTGGTCCATTTTTTTGGGGCTCAATTGTGGAGTAAAAAGGTTCCATCAAAACTATGTTTTTTCATGTGGAAATGTGAAAAAAAAATTTTATGAAACCTTTCTACTCCACAATTGAGCCAAAAAAATTTTTGACATAAAAAATTTTCCGTCACTGCCTTGATTTGATTGCCTGCCAATACTTCAATATGAAAACCAGCACTAGTGCTTTCACCATCAGTGGTGGCGGGCTCCTGTAAACCGCGAACGAAGATCCGTTGGCATGGCAACAGATCCAGGTAATCGCGTGCGAGACCTTTTTTTTTTTTTTATACACTGGCTCCGCGATGTTCCACAGGAGCCCCGTATTTCCACCTCGTTAGGCTTTTTTTTCCCCGCATGCTTTGTAAGTTGCCTACCCTTCCAGCCAAAATCATTAGCGAATTCGCGTAGAAAGGTGACAAAAATCGCTATACGAAATCGCTAACGTCCTTTGCACACCGGGTATCCATGATGATCTCGTAAATAACTTGAAGAACAAATGCAATGAAATTGAATGTATTTCTTGATTATATTCATAAAAAGGCCAAGGAGGTATGATACCTAGCTACATAATAAGCCTAATATTAATCGATAATCTTTCTGCAGTTTTTCTAGTGCAATAGATTGAGCGTGGCTCCAAAACAATAGAAAAAAAATAGTTGGTAACAAATAATTGATCTTAGTTTAAACAATTACATCAAAATGATTTTCTGACTAGACTGCAGTAACTGTGACACTCCTCAGTCTACTGCAAAGCGATGTACAGTATAAATATGCTCAAATGATCTATGCCTACAGGGAGAATTGGGAACAATTTGTTGGTATTTTTGTAGTGTGGAAATTCTTCACGTTGAATTCACACTTCCTCAGTGTAGTTGCCGATTTCGCACATGGTTCATCATTGTAACAGAACCAAATTTTTCAATATCATCGAGACTTGTCTCATAACAGTTGGATATTTTCACCCCATACAAGTTATTTAAACAGGAATTCCCCATCAAGCGGCGCATAATAATGCTTAAGATCAAGTGTAGAAAACTTCCTCTCATTATTTATGACATAATTTTTCTTCTCAAATAAAAAATGGCCATCTTCGTCATCATCATGAGCTTGATGTTTTCTGTGATGATAACGATCATGAACTCGTTTTCTTTTAAAATGTCTGTCCACATCATCTATATCTCTTGAGTTTATCTGGATTTTAAATTCCGGATTATGTTTTTCGAAAACAGCTCGCTTTTTTACATTATCAGCACTGTCTTCATCAAAATACACAATCGCCTCAGAAACTTCATTTTCTTCTGTCTTTGTCGTACTACCAATATCTTTAGCAAGTGCTGGTTTGTTTATCAATCCAGAAGCTGGTATAATCGAGGGCAGTTCCGAGACATCGTTTGCCAAGTCTTGTTGAAGAATCGCAGTTGTCGGAGCTCCATTTCCGTAGACCTGTGGAAAAAATTAAGATTTAGTATAAACTTTACGTTTTGGTTGAGATCTAGGTATCTATTTCGCAGAACAGATAGGTACTTACCAAAAAGGAAAAAAGAATCTCACAAAAGAGAAACGAACTTGATTTGATAGTCATTATTGTGTAATTAAATGAAAACTTTGCTGACTCGCATTCATATTCTGTTATATCAAAGATTTTTCATGACGGCACATCAAATGATAAAAAGCAATGTTTCATTATCAAAGTCAAACCAAAACATCAACTATATGAATAATTTTTTTTTAATGATACCTAGGTATTATATAGCGCGATGACTGCATTATTCTTAATGATTTTCGGCGTGCGTTCCAAAAGAAAAAAAAACAAAAAACAATTCGATCTGAAAAAAAGTAATAAAACGTCAACAGCTATGAGTATGAATCCTCATTACCATTACATAGGTATTAGCAATTAACAAAATCATGATTTTTGAAATTGATCGACATTAGGGTAACTTTTATTGGGCTTGACGTTGAATAGGAACCAACTTACGCAAGTGCACCTGAGTGATTACTAGCTTCATTTACTCAATTTTAGATTTACATTGTAATTCAGTATAGGGGTCAAGATCAAGTAATAGATATGTATGAAGTTTCAGCGCAGGTGAAGCATTTCCAGTTTTGAAAAAATGTCATCGTTAATTTTTTCATTTCATAGCATGAAAAATTCCATGAGAAAATTTTTGGATTGGTTGGTCATTTTAAAATATGTACATAATTATCCAACGGAAAAAGTACAGGTGAATGAATACTTGAAAAATCTAGAAGAGGGCACAACTTATTTCAAATTTGTCAAAAATTGTGATATTTATGAATGAAGATAATTTATTACTTACCTAAATCGTTAAAGAAGAAAGTGCAATTCAGCGTGTAGATATGTACGTTTATCAATATCTTTCAATTTCCTGCAGAAGCACAAATAGGCAAAAGGTATTATATTATTTCAGTGATTCTTGAACCCCAGAAAAAATCTGCAACAGCAAATGAAGAGCCCACGGAAAGAACGGGTCAACTGGTTTTCCAGAATCACAGTTTTGGGAGCGTTTTGCATTTATTTAACCTCAGTTTAAAACTAGAAAAATGATTTTTCAGATTTTCAGATTCGGTTTTGATTCAGACTCACTCTTGAAGAACCATTTTTTCCTTTAACATACTCACCTTCACAAATTATCAAAACGTGTTCTCATAAAACGCGTTAGATTTCAGTTAACCCGTTCTTCCCGCGAGGTCTTCAAATAAACTATCAAAACATATTATTAAAAAATTTTGAACAGAATTGTTAACTGCTAGCAGTCTTTTCAAGAATTCTTAGTTTGAAGGTAGCACTCAAGGGGGTCCTAAAAAATTGGTCTAGACCGATCGCTTGAGTGAAAAATGACATTTAACGTGAAGGAAAATGGGTTTTAATGGCTGGCCTCGAAGCCCCGAGCTCAAAATTTATGTTAGTTTTTTTGAACGTCCGATTATTTTAAACAAACCTAGAGTTCAATTTTTATTGTAGGACTCATTCTTCTTTTGGAGTTCTCGAGCCGAACCTACCGAAAATGGGGCGAAATAATTGAAATCTGGGACTTGTCCCAAAAGTTGGTGTATGAACCCTTATTTGGAAAACCGCCAGTCTGACGATCTGCAGCTGCTGTTTTCAAGCGCAACGAAAGCTTGAAAGTTTACAATTTTCAAAAATTTCGACGAACCCAATTTTTAAATGAGACCTTTGAAAATTTTTTCTCGAGATGAATATTAACAATTTTTTAGAAATTTTCATACATTGAATATTTTAAATTTCAATCACTCTAAATCTATATTTTAAATGTTTTTTTTTCTCAAAAAACTGTTTCAGCACTTTTAAGAATCATTACTCAGCGATTTTTGTCCCGATTAAGCTGCGGTTTGCTCCATTCGATTAATCGTATATTTTTATACCTACCAGAAAATGTCAAAATCTTATTTTTGACCATCTTCATCTTAAGATATGGTTTCTCATGGCATGTCACATATGAAAAATTAGGTTCAGGTTTAGGAGAGCCCACAGAAATCATGAGTCATGTTTCCACTATATTTGATGTAAAATTTGGAGCTCCAAATCATTTGACAATTTTTCAAATTGACTAAAAACTGAATAAACGTTTATCAATTAAATTTTAGTTTATACGTATTGAAAACATAGCCTGGGCTTTGATCTTTGCGAAGAACATCAATAAGTACAACTTTTTAATTGTCGATTACTGTCAACAAAATAAGTACATTAACCATGAGTAACACGGTATCAAAGAAATGTTTAGCACAGAGACAGCAACTGAAGTAATAAATTTCGGCACGAGGCTCAATTTAAAATTGACAGAAATTATAGTAAGAAATAATTTTCACGTGTGTTATCGATGTTTACAAATATATAATATATATAAAATACCCAGAAACTTAAATCCTGATCGCCATTACGAAAAATAATCAAGTAATTCAAGTTGGTTTTCAAAGATTTCGAGAGGATGATTATTTCACACTTTTCGAAGCCTACTAATGCATCAGTACATCGAAAAAATTTCATTGCTTACTTTCTTTTTTTCAAAGGCAGTATGGCTTTTACCATTACAGGACGAATCAAAGACTCCTGAAAAACCGAAAAACAGTTGAAAAGTCAGTGACTTTTGACTGAAAGATCAATGAAAGATCGTTGATTTAGTGTGAAATTCATTTCACTCATTCAAAAGGGAAGAACTTCACCAAATCAGGCTGATTCAGGTACCTAAAGAAAGTATAGGTACCTATCCATATTGATTGTTTGTTTCACAAATCAGACAATTTTTCAATTTTCTTGGTTCAAATCTGTTAATCTATCGTCCGCCAGTTTAAAATACTTTCTCTGACTATCCCACTAAAATAACAGATTATGTACTCAATTTTTTAAATGAATTTTGACCCCATCTAATTTTTCTCCAATCCAATCTCTTTTACATACTTAATTGCTGAATGCGATAGTGGACAATTCTATTCCTTAGTTTACAATATCGATCATTTAAATAGAAAATTATCAAAGCGGTGTGCCATACTTATGATGAAAAATTTGAAATTGCCAATAAATGTCAATAACACATACCCATTTTGAAAAATTATTTTTTTACAAACGATAAACGAATGAGAATACAATAAAATAAGAGAAAACTACGAGTATTGTAATGTACTAATGTATGTACTAACTCATTTGTGATGTCGGTTGAATATTGTCAGGATACGGTGTTGAATTTCATAATAAAATAGATCAGTATCGATAATTCGATATGTTTCAATTTCAGTGATCAAATAATATCGTGTAAGATAGGTATCTTATTTTCAGAAAGTAAAAATGGTATCTACATAAATTATGAGAACTGACAGATAAAATAACCTGTCACTTTATGTCTCTTTTTCTAGCAAGTTTGGGCGAAGAAAAGGACTCATGATTCTAAAAAAATGATCAAAACAAATTGAATATTTTACAAATATCCTTTTAATTCTGTTAATAATGTTAGTACCTATCGTACAACCTTTTGAATTGTCACTGAACTTTGCTTAGAAAAATTAAGTATAACAAGTAAATTTTTTATTAAAAGTAGTCGGTGGTTCATTAGTCAGCAGGCCGTCGCCTACTTTCAACAATTTCTAATTTGAATACAAGTTTTGTACAAACTAAAAACATTGGTCAATGATTGGAAAAATATAATGGTTTAATTATTTAGGTGTTATTGAAGCTCGATGTGATTTTTTTTAATATCATACCTAGGGATGGGATTTTTATATCATAAAAATCGTGTTTTATGCGCATAAAATATGTTTTTCGCGGTCTGAAATATGTCAAAAATATTCCTAAAAAACCGAAAATACTCGTAAGTTAAATTATGTCAAATAAAAAGGGGATAATATGGGTTACAAAATTCAGGATTTTTAAAGGAGAACAATAATACGATAAACTCAAAACGAAAACTTCCATTTATTTATTCGAAAAATGTAAAACAACATGTTTAAAACATACCTATTACTTCATAAATTATCTACCTACTTATTAAATAATTTTATTTCTCTCGGGAGCAGATTTCGGCAAAGTCAATTTTTCAGTTTTTTTCTGTCTTTGAAAAAGTGGATTTTCGAGTATTTTGCAAAATATGTTGTAAAAAAATGGAAAAAAAAGTTAAAATATGCTCAAAATATGCCAAAAAACGGGTAAAATCACCAAAAATACATCAATTTTTATTTTCCACGTCAAAATATGCTCATATAAATTGGGCTCATTTTACTCAGAATTTTATAATTCGCAAAGATATTGTAAATATGTATTCCTACTATCAATCGACCAAAAAAAAAAAAATGTAAAAACATAAAAATTATCTCATTCCTAATCATACATATTTTGTAGTTAACTATGAATGTATGTAGGTACCTAGTGGTAAGGTTTGCATTGAAAACGTGAACCACGTCTGGAAATACATTTTTAAAATCATAACGCTTTCGAGATTGTGAATTTAAAAAATTGTGTGATATAGTCGTTTGAATCTGAATTTAATTTGAAGAGTAGACCGAATCAAAAATTTTTCAATTATGAAATAATTCCTGACATTTTAATCCGAAATATTTTAAATTTTTTTTCTATAAAAACAAGAAAAATGTTTTTTGTTTTGCCTAACATCATAATTCGAGGTGCTATAACCCTTCAGCAGAAAACCCTTACTGTACTCAGGTAGTAATAACAAAATAAAGAGTACAGAAGATTAACTACATTAAAAATGTTGAACTTTATCATTTTTTTTTGTATTTTTAAATGAGAAATTGAATTAAAAAAATTATTCAAGATTACTCGATTTTTTTCGCAGATACAAATATACCATTATATTTTACAAATGAACCCTACTTGTTAAAATTATGCACTACCTACGTAGGTACCAGGAAGTTCTTGAGTACGCGGTTTACGATTTGATTGTAAAGGATCTTTAAACAAAAAGTTCATGTTATATTCTGGTTCTTCTCTGTCACTTTTTATTTCATTGGGTTTGTGATCTTTTCCTATACGGAGACCGGAGTTATTTCTTCGCAAGTTATCTAGAAGTTCCCATTCTGCACTTTCAAGATCTCGGCAAGTCTGTTGAAACGTATTATTCAAGTCACCTTCTTCACTCAAAACGTTTTGGTTCATATTGTCATCTGGCTCTACTTCTTTAAACGTGTCTCCACCAGAATTTACGTTCATGCCAAGTTTTTCATACGAACGTGGAGAATTTGGTGCGCCCTCAGCGGATGCTTGTTGGAAAGTAGTGGGAGCGCAATTCACGAAGGTCTGTAGATATACATATTATAATATAGAATGACATCTCATATGATTTTTCTCTCATTGTTGGCAGTAAGTATAATAAGGTTGTGTCAAGAGTTAGTTAGATAATAGATAGGTACATAAAGTATTTTTTGCTTACCAGGATCAAGCAAACCACAAAAACCGAGATGAAACTTTGTTTAGACGACATGATTCCACAGTGAACCGATGATAACTTTGCATACTTACTAACAATATTTTTTATTTATATAGAAAATTTTTACAATGGCGTAAAGGACCATAAAAAATTTAAACTGACTATAAAAATGTCATTTCGGTACATAACTTTCATTTAGAAAAATTATTTTTGGCAAGCGAATGAGAATGATGCGTATAAATTATGAGAAAATTATTATGAAGACTATTTAGGTGTTAAAGTATCCACCTTGCAATTAAATGTAGGTATATGTTTTGAGCCACCCAAATTTATTTTTAAATTTTTAGTGAAGTTCTGGCATTTTTAAAATCGCCTTTTTTTGGTTACAAAGTGAAATTTTTTGAAAATAGTTTTCCCAAGTCCCTATACCCACTTACCTTCAAATTTTGTGTGATTAAATATAACGTATGAAGGTGATGAAGTTGACTTGAATTATCCAAAAAGTGGAAATAACTGCTTTAGCCGATTTTCCCGTTTTATGGAACTTGGAAAAACGTAAAAATAGAAATCTCGCTGAAGGCATCAGAAGTTCAGAATCATTTGAAATGGCGAAATTTGATTTTGAGAGGTCGATATTAGGAATAGAAATACGCAGGTACTTACCTGATTAATTCCAATTAATTATGAGGATTTTTACATTTTCATCGAATCGCGCCAAAACAGCATAAAAAATTAACTTCGGCAGGAGAAATCTTGATAAAAAACGTTTGGAAACATACCCTGTAGTCCAGTGGCAGATTGCATTTTTTTGGACATAAACTGCAAAAGGTGATAGAGGTGTGAAATTTGGTATGGTGAACAAGGACATTATAACGAATTTTTAGAGCCCGGGAGTCCATCATCAAACCCCATAGGAGGGAGCAGGGGGAGGTTTTAAGGGGGTTCCGCCCCCCATTTTTCAAAATTGGACTACCGACCCTTTTTTGGTGTCATTTCCAAATGATTGAATTCCGCTGAGTTCAAAAATGCCATTACTTTCAAAATCCGAGTGAGAGAAGTCCCTCAAATTTGAGATTCCTCTACCCGCATTTTTGCATTTTCCCCCAAAACTGCCTAAAAATCATATTTTTCCAACTTTGCACAACCTGTCGACCTTCCAACCAAATTTTTATTACGATTTTCGAAATGTACGGGTAGATTACCATATATATTGACCTTTTTCATCTTTCCATACCCCTGCTCTGAGTGAACAGAGGGGTCTAAAGGTACTGAAATTGCACAAATTTTTCACATTTTTGGGTAAAAATCGCAATTATTTAATTACATACGAGATAATGTTTATGGGTTGAAGGTTTTTATGCGATGTCTGAGTAGTACAGGTCCAAAAGAATAAATGCAGGCCCAGAGGCACCCCGTATACCCCCTCTAGAGGGGTGAGGGGGTCATTTTTGAGTAGCGTTTTGTCCGATTTTGACCACTTTGAAAGTGAAATTAGTTTTACAATTTTTTTCACCACCTAATTGCCGAGTAAATTACTGAATAATGTTTTCTGACGTTCTTCGATCCAGATCAGTCGATGATTTTTTATTAAATGCAAGTGGTAAGGGTGACTATTTAGGAGAAGGGGTAACATTTTGACAAAAAAATCGGCATACGTATCGAAATCTAGGATTTCAAAGGCGCTGATTTCAAATACGTTATCGATTTTTCGATGAAAGTCAAGGGGTGAGTAGGGGTGAGCCCATTCAGGTAACAAATCAAATTTGTTACCTGAATGGGCTCACCCCTACTCACCCCTTGACTTTCATCGAAAAATCGATAACGTATTTGAAATCAGCGCCTTTGAAATCCTAGATTTCGATACGTATGCCGATTTTTTTGTCAAAATGTTACCCCTTCTCCTAAATAGTCACCCTTACCACTTGCATTTAATAAAAAATCATCGACTGATCTGGATCGAAGAACGTCAGAAAACATTATTCAGTAATTTACTCGGCAATTAGGTGGTGAAAAAAATTGTAAAACTAATTTCACTTTCAAAGTGGTCAAAATCGGACAAAACGCTACTCAAAAATGACCCCCTCACCCCTCTAGAGGGGTATACGGGGTGCCTCTGGGCCTGTATTTATTCTTTTGGACCTGTACTACTCAGACATCGCATAAAAACCTTCAACCCATAAACATTATCTCGTATGTAATTAAATAATTGCGATTTTTACCCAAAAATGTGAAAAATTTGTGCAATTTCAGTACCTTTAGACCCCTCTGTTCACTCAGAGCAGGGGTATGGAAAGATGAAAAAGGTCAATATATATGGTAATCTACCCGTACATTTCGAAAATCGTAATAAAAATTTGGTTGGAAGGTCGACAGGTTGTGCAAAGTTGGAAAAATATGATTTTTAGGCAGTTTTGGGGGAAAATGCAAAAATGCGGGTAGAGGAATCTCAAATTTGAGGGACTTCTCTCACTCGGATTTTGAAAGTAATGGCATTTTTGAACTCAGCGGAATTCAATCATTTGGAAATGACACCAAAAAAGGGTCGGTAGTCCAATTTTGAAAAATGGGGGGCGGAACCCCCTTAAAACCTCCCCCCGCTCCCTCCTATGGGGTTTGATGATGGGCTCCCGGGCTCTAAAAATTCGTTATAATGTCCTTGTTCACCATACCAAATTTCACACCTCTATCATTTTTTGCAGTTTACTTGCAGTTTGCCACTGGACTACTGTTGAAAAAACTCATTTTGCCATTGAAATGCAAGTGAAAACCAAGATTGGTTCTCTCGGTCACGTATTTTTTATAAATACGATAAAAATAAATCATTGGACCTACTTTTATGAATTATACTTGATCTCTTCAACGAAATTGAGTATTTTGTATATTTTCCTTTTAGGAAGTTCGTGCATCTATTGGTGAATTTTTATACATTTTTAAGACGAGAAACTTTGTTTTGAATCTAGATCTTCTCACATTTGTAATTCAATATAGAGATCCAGATCTAGTTCGTAGACATGTAAGAAGTTTCAGGGCAGATGAAGCACTTCTAACTTTGAAAACTTGTCACCCTTAAATTTTCAAGAATATTTGAAAAATTGGGAAGAAGAGTTCACAACATATAGGTACTTATTCTAATTTGATCAAAATTAGAATTTATTAAATCTTTTAAGAAGGCGCGATTCAGTGTACTTACCTACAGTTTATCGGTTATATCTTGAAATTGTATGGAGAAGTACAAGTGGGTAAAATGTGTTATATTCTATGGTTCTTAAGTCTCGAGAAAAAATTTGAGACAGTAAACAAAGTACCAAAACTTGGTAAAAAATTTGAACAGACTTTTTAATTTCTAGACGCCTTCTTAAGAAATGTTGTCACATATTTTTCCTATTCGTGCATCGTGCTTGAGCAAAAAATGTCAAGATGTAACTGTGAGTAGGTGCTTTTGTATTGTCACCTAGTACAAAAATTATTTTGTAGGGTACCTGGCCCATCTATCGTCCCCCGTTTGTTTGTTTTGGAATTGTGGGCTCCCTATGGGGTGAAAATGAAAAATGAAACATGTTATGGATACCCAAAACATTTCCCAAGATCCCAACTTGGACCCAGAGTCATTTTTTCAAAAAAATAATTACAGTCTTCCAGTTGTCCCAAAAACCAAAGCAAGTCTTTTTTGAAATTAAATTTCGAAAAATAGGTTCCCAATTTCGTCCCCCTATAAAATCAAAGTTTTATGACAAATTATACTCAAAAAAACGAATACTTTTATTCATCCGAACAATATTTCGGGTATTTCTTACCAAATGTAAGCAAAAATCGCGCAAAAAATTCTTGGAAGTGGCACTTTGAGAAGTGCACACTTTTTAGACCCATTCTCAACATCCAGTACACTAGACCCACTGTTCTCCGCCGCCATTCGTCGCGTAATCTTTCGCCACACATTTGACACATGTAAATAGATCGTCTTACCATCTTAAAGTAATTAAAATTCAATTAAAAGAAAATTCAGTGCAATTTTTACACGTTATTTTTTGGGGTCTTAATTTCGTCCCCAAGGGACGAACTTTGGGCCACCTAAGTGAAATGTATTAACCTTCAATTACTCCGAAAATATCCACCGAATAAATTTTTCTTCATACACATTTATTAGTAGACATCACATGCTTGCATTTAAAACTTCGAACACAAAAATTGATGCAAATTTGTATGATTTACGACATTTTGAAAATTCTCAAAAAAAATTTCAACACTCACAAAAACAAAACGACTTTCTAGACAGCGGGTTTCGCCGGAATTGACCAAGGTTTCATATTACTACATCGTTTTAGGTTATAATAGATAGTTCTACATCATTTCCACCCGGGTTCACACCTTACCCTTTGAGAAAGGCTGGGGGACGAAATTAGGGAAGGGGACGAACGTCGGGCCAGGTAGGTACCCTATCTAAATAAAATATTAAATATATAAGTATGCATAGATTATGAAATGAAATAAATATTTATATGTTAGGCACAGACGCCTGAACCATGCAATTGCCTAATGCATAAAATGAGGACGAAAAATGTTTAATGTTGAAATTTTTAATTTTGAATCATACCGTACAAATATGCTCAAATGATTTATGTCTACAGGAAGAATTGGGAACGATTTGTTGGTACTTTCATAGTGTGTAGATTCCTTATGTTGAATTTACACTTCCTCCATTTATGTAGTAGACGATTTTGCACAAAGTTCATCATTTCATCAGAACCAAAATGTTCACTACCATGGGAACTTCTCTCATAATAGTAGGATTTTCCAATTCCTACAAGTTATTTAAACAGAAATTCCCCATCAAGCGGCGCATACAAATAGAGATTTTGAAGATCAATTCTAGAAAACCTCCCATCACCATTTACGGCATTATTTCTTTTCTCAAATGAAATATCTTCATCGTCGTCTTTATCATGAAATTGGTGTTTTTCACTTTGATAACGATCTGTAACTCGTTTTCTTCTAAAATTTCTGTCCAAGTCATTTATTTCTATATCTCTTGAGCTTACCTGAATTTCTAATTCAAGATCATGTTTTTCAATAGCAACTCGCTTTTTTACATTATCAATACTGTCTTCATCAAAATTTCCAATAGTTTCAGAAACTTCATTTTCTTCTGCCTTTGCCGTACTATCAATATCTTTAGCCATCTCCGCCAGCGCTGGGTTGTTTATTATTCTAGAAGCTGATAAAATCGAGGATAGATCCGATACATCTTTTGCCATGTCTTGTTGAAGAATCGTAAATGACGGAGCTCCATCTCCATACATCTGTGGAAAAAATTAAGATTTGGTAGTCACGTTTTCGTTGAGATCTAGGTACCTACCTATTTCGCAGAACTGATACTTACCAAAAAGGAAAAAAGAATCTCGCAAAAGAGAAACGAACTTGATTTGATAGTCATTATTGTGTAATTAAATGAACACTTTGCTGACTCGCATTACATATTCAGTTATATAAAACATTTTTCATGACGGCAGATCAAATGATAAAAAGCAACGTTCATTAATCAGTTTAAGCCAAACAAAAAACATCAACAATATGAATGATTTTTTTTTATGATGGATGTTATACAGCGCGATGCAGCATTATTCTTAATGATTTTCGGCGTGCGTCCCAAAAGAAAAAAAAAACAAAAAACAATTCTATGTGAAATAAAGTACCTAATAAAACGTCAACAGCTATGAATCCTCAGCACCTACCTACCATCACACAGGTATATACTAATACCTAATTGACCAAATCAATCATGATTTTTGAAATTGATCACCGTTAGGGTAAATTCCATTTGACTTGACGTTGAACAGCGACAGCTTACTCAAGTAGATACATCGTAGGGCCGCCTACAAATAATTTTGACAACAATTTTCGACCCCTAGCCTAAATATGTTTCTTTCATAATTTTCTCATTTCCCGCCAAATATAGATAATTTAATAATTAATTTTTGGGCATGGGTAATTCTTTGAAAAATGACATATTTCAATGTCGAAATATTTTTGAAAAAAAAGTTCTTTTGGGAAATTTTTTGAAGGGAATCGTAAATATGGTCACCCTCAATATCATTTATGGCATTGGGCTCAAGTCATGTTTCTCATTTCCCACCAAATATAGATAATTTAATACCTAATTAATTTTTGGGCATGGGTAATTCTTTGAAAAATGACATATTTCAATATTTTTGAAAAAAAAGTTCTTTTGGAAAATTTTTTGAAGGGAATCGTAAATATGGTCACCCTATGTGAAGGGTAATATGGCCCTTTCTCCCTTTCTGCCATCAGTGGTAGCCATACTTGCCACAGCGAGCTGTTTTCATCCCTAATGGAATCTCTCTGGGTATAGAGATCAGTCTTCTACATTACCGCGAGCTAGACACAACGTTGTAGATTTCTCCGCGATATTAGGTCTGCCTCTGCACTGAGAAAAATGGAGAATGAAAAATTAATAGAAAGTGTTGCAAAAAATTATAAATTTTATTCAAAAAAAATAAATTTTATCAAAAAAAAAAATTTTATAAAAAAAATAAAGTTTATCCAAAAAAAATAATAACGGGGCACCATTTAGTGTAGGTAAATTAGCGCTATTTTTAAGAAAAAAAAACATTTTTAGCTAGCTAAGATTTTATTGCCAAAAACTGTCGAGGGTGGTCCCCTGACTAACCCCTAAAAAGTCCGCACCCCTAGACCCCTTGCTAAATTTTTTATGGAGGCTCCACCCCCCTCAAAACTGGTTTTTCCCAAATAACTTCTCAGGATTTGATTTTACGGCAAAAGTAGCTCAGTATTTTTTTGTTCTACGCTCAATTTCAAACATCTTTTGTATGAACAATTTTTGCGTACGACCAATATCAGAGGAGATGGAGCGTCCTGAAGGAAGGGGGTTTTGGAAAATATGATATTATTTGAAAACGCGATAATATGTATAAAATCGCACTAAACTGTATGTTTTGGGCATGAAAATAGTAGTATTACGTAAATTGATGGTATTAATACAACTTGACCCCCCTTTCCCTCCCTATGTACTCACCCCACCTTACCCACTTCTTTTTATTTAGCACTAGTAATATGACTGAGGGGTGGGGTGGGGTGGACACATAGGAGGGGGAAAGATGATCATGAAGCATTTTTCCCCTCTTCCCCCTCCCATTGTGTCCACCCCTCCCAACCCCTCAGTCATATTACTAGTGCTAAATAAAAAGAAGTGGGTAAGGTGGGGTGAGTACATAGGGAGGGAAAGGGGGGTCAAGTTGTATTAATACCATCAATTTACGTAATACTACTATTTTCATGCCCAAAACATACAGTTTAGTGCGATTTTATACATATTATCGCGTTTTCAAATAATATCATATTTTCCAAAACCCCCTTCCTTCAGGACGCTCCATCTCCTCTGATATTGGTTGTACGCAAAAATTGTTCATACAAAAGATGTTTGAAATTGAGCGTAGAACAAAAAAATACTGAACTACTTTTGCCGTAAAATCAAATCCTGAGAAGTTATTTGGGAAAAACCAGTTTTGAGGGGGGTGGAGCCTCCATAAAAAATTTAGCAAGGGGTCTAGGGGTGCGGACTTTTTAGGGGTTAGTCAGGGGACCACCCTCGACAGTTTTTGGCAATAAAATCTTAGCTAGCTAAAAATGTTTTTTTATTTCCTTATTTGCCTACACTAATTTGCAAAATTAGCAATTTTTATCAAAAAAAATAATAAAATTTATCACGAAATTTGGTAAAGTTTATTGCATAGAAAATAAAGTTTGTCAATTTTGCGATAAATATTATTATTTTTTGAATAAATTTTACTAGTTTTGTGAATGGTGCCTTTTTATTATTACGTTTAATAAAATTTATTTTTTATTTTTTTGAGTGTGGCAACGTGAGCATTCCTCTACGTGAATTGATAGTTCACCCAATGTTCGTGCAAAAGTGCATTTAATGTTTGAATGTGTATATTTATACTCGTGTATCCTATATTTCCGGAATATAGAAATATCTTGTACATAAACGTGTCGTCTACTTATTCGAGCCGGCTAGTTCGGAGAAATGTGACACCTGTTAGATCGTATACCAGAAGGGGAGGGCGCGGCGCGGCGGCGTTCCCTGGCCAAGAACCTCATTGGCAAGACAGACCCATAATGCTCTTCCGGTCATACCACCTTTAACAGTAAGAGGAACCCTGGAATTTATTTCCGAAATTGTTGGGTAATTTTTCGTTGAATTACACCCTTATGAAAGTTTTGGACCTTGATTTTGTAATGAAGGGTCAAAGGTGCAACGAAATTTTCCCCTCAAAATTGAATAAAAATTTTGAAAATTTTTGAAATGGTGAGAGGTTGTCAAAAAAATTATAAGATACACCGAGCAATAAAAAACGTGTCTTTATACCTATGTAGCAGCACTTCAATAGAAACAAAAAAAAGTTCATCACTAAAAGTGAGATTTACGATAATCATTGATAACTGACATTAAAATCGATATAAATTCATAATCGAGGCACCCAAACTCTCAGGATCCTATTTTAGACAGTTCACTTCCCCCACTAATTTTGAGTCAACATAAGGTAGGCAATTCGGGATCGATTTCGTATAAATCGAACCTGCTTGGAGGAGGAACATCAAATCAAACATTCAATTGATGCCTCCCATGTCTCATTTCAAGGGAGAATACAAAACATATTCTTAACTTCGCAAATATTAGATCCCCTCCCACTAAGAAAAGGTACCTACCTCAGGAAGAATACAAATCAAAAATGTGTTAATTTATGAATTAAAAACATAGGCACCATAAAATTCTTTTTTTTTTTAACTTATATGTATTTTAACTTGTAAAAATATTTTTACATATATGTAGATTAGTTTTTTGCTTGACATTGCATGTTATTGATTCACTTTTTGGCTATGTTTTGATTGAAAAATCGTACAAGACATTTGAAGACTTCAATTGCATAATTATTTCATTTCATATTCGTACTCAAAAGGTTAGGATTTGAACAAAATCGACACTCATATTTCCTACCTTATATTGTCTCAGAATTGGGGGAAGCATTTTTTATTTTTCTGGGCGTCAAATTTTAATTTTTTTTAAACAAACTTTCACCAATTCAAAATTTTTAAAATGTTGAAAAAAATTCTGGTATACCTACTTATGGATTAATGGCACTTAATTTTAGGGGAAAAATTCCATTGCACCTTTGACCCATCATTGCAAAAGGGGTTTCAAAATTTTCAAAAAGGCCCAACTCAGCGAAAAATAGCCCAATCAAGGTTCTTCTTACTATTTAGAAGCTATTTGAAAATACACGAAATTTCTATCTGCAATTGGCGAAAAATGAGAAAGTTATGAAAGAAAACACACATTTTTAGGCACCCCCCCTCCACCAAATACTCAAATCACCTTACTTAACCAGCTACATATATCCTTTATAAAAAAGGTCACTCTTTTTTTTTAATTTTACAGGATGAAAATTTTTTATAAGAAATTTCTTGGAACATCCATAGATTTTACGGCGAAACGAAATGAATATTTGAACCACATATTGCAGAAACCGCGTAAGTCACTTTTTTATATTTTGAGAAAACAGCAAAAAACTGATTGTACTGGATATGAATTTTTTTTGGGAAAAATGAATTGCGCCATCTTAAAGACCATAAAAAAAGGAAACTTTTGGTAAAAAAAACTTTTTTTCAAAGGTCCTCCTAGTGCTGTACAGACACGTTCAAAAATCGTCGACTTACGCTGTTTCTGCACTACATTACATTACGAGTCCAGAATTTTTGAATTAAACGAGCTATCACGTAAATAAGACCTCGAGCACACTCCAGGCGGACTCAGAATACTTAAATTTATAATTTTATGCCCCCGCACTCGCGTATTCTTCGATATTTTGACCAATTCACCTAAAAATCATCAACAGGAAAACTCCATTTCTTCAAACTAATACACCTTGTCCAAAAAAATTTGAAAAGCAATGCGATTAAAGTTTATAATCGTGAAAGAGATAAAGAACATTACGTAGTGCAGAAACGCCGTAAGTCGCGAAATTACGTTCTTTCTGCACTACATGTAAACTTTAGACCGCTACGGGCAGTGCGGGATGCGGTACCACAACGCCAATTTTTCTCAGAAGGTGTGTCTACCTCCAGAGAACCAAAATCCGTGAAAACATGAGTTTCGGTTTTTTGGCGACTTACACGGTTTCTGCAATATGTGGTTCATTTATGTGTTAGGCACCTAAACCTAATCCATGTAATTGCCTAATGCATAAAATAGACACAAAAATTGTTTTATGCAAAAATTCGTTTTTTAAATTTCTAATTTCAAGCGATCAATTTACGTGTGAACGAAAATTCTAAAACATTTCTGCATGAAATCCAAGTTTTCAGCACTCGTTGAAAAACAAATAGTTCATCCGTCCACTGGTTGAAGAAATTTTTTATGGATTATGAAAAATATTTCAACCAAGTAGGTATTTGACAGAAAGTTTCCCTAGGTCTTTGAATTGTTTTTATTGAGAGCAGTTTGAAAGAAGCACTCAGGAGGTCCTCAGGGAAAAATTCATACTGATCGCCGGAGTGGAAAATGACATTTAACATACCTATGAGAAAATGATTTTTAAGGGCTGAACTGGAAGCCCCAACCTCGAAGTTTAGCCATGTTCTGAACAATCCAAGAGTTCAATTTTTATTGTCAGACTCATCCTTCTTTTGTCTTTTTTAAAAATTTCATTGAAATCGGTCAGATTGTTATTCCCAAGTTCTAATGATCATTTCCGTTTTTCTTCGGTTCTAGGGATCAGTTTTGCGCCAAAATTCAATGAGTTCATGTTTAAACAAACAGGAATCCCTGGTAACGTTTTCTCTTTCATTCTTCCGAAACATCAAAGTACTTACTGTTGGCAAAGTCTCACCCCTCTAAATTTCGTAATTCAAGTATTATACACAATATACTTAGCAGAAACATTTGGTTCACAATTTCAACAAGTTCAAGCTGAAAAGTCCACCACAGATTTTTTCTTTCACTTTGAAAAGCTCTGTATGTACTTAGGAATGTAATATGAAAAATTATACATAGGTTCAGGGGGATCAACAGAAACCACGAATTACGTTTCCAGTGCATTTTACGTGAAATTAGGAGTTTCATATCGATTTGACAATTTTTCAAATGGATTGAAAAATACATAAACGCTTTGGAGGGTAGGCAGGTTCTACAAAATAGGTAATATATTTTATTTATATGTAGTTTATTTCGAGAACAATGCGAAAATTTGAGTTGAATAATCCGAAATTTGAGGAACTTCTCTCACCCTAATTTCAAAAGGAATAACAATTTTACACTCAGCAGGATGTGAGTTATATTTTCGTTTATATGAAAAACATAGTCTAAGCTTTGATATTGGCGGAGTACATCAATTCAATGTTTTAATTGTCGATTAACGTCAGCTAAACATGTTAACCATATGAGTAATAAACACGGTAATGTATAGCACAGAGACTGCAACCGACGTAATAAATTTCGGCATCAGCCTCGATTGAAAATTGACAAAAATTATGGTAAAAAGTAATTTCTAAGCGCGTTATCGATGCTTACAAGTTACAAAAAAATAAAATATCCAGAATTTTAAATCCTAATTACCATTACGAATTATAATCCAGTGATTCAAGTTGGTTTTTGCAGATTTCGGATGGTTGATTAAGTACCTATTTCACATTTTTCAAAATCTACTCATGCATAATTATTAAATGCATTCGTAAAAAAATCTATTTCTTATTCTCGTTATTTTTTTTTCTTTCAATAATTGTAAAGTACTGGAGTTTATCAGAACAGGACTAATTCTGAAAAATCGAAAAACAATGAGAATTTTTTTTGGAGTGAAGTCACGTACATAGGTATGGCAAAAGGGTCCAACTGAAAAAGTGATTTAGAGGAGGCAACAAATTCAGTTACCGAGGTGGTAATGGTACTGTTTGATTAGTACCTACATGAGTACCCCGTGGTAAGGTTTTGCATTGAGAACGTGTACCTAGCTACCTACTACGTATGGAAATACTTTTTTTTTAAATATTACCCCGTGTACCTATAGCAATTATGGCTAGAAGTGTTTGAGAAAGGGGTTAGGTACATCAGAGGAAGCTTTTGAAATTATACATTTAAAAAAGTGTTATATTTAGATGCAGGAATCTGAATTTAATTTGAGGAATAGTTCTAATGAAAAATTTTTCAATCATAAAAATTATTCCGGCATTTTAATCCACAATTTGTTCGATTTTTTTCCCCCATAAGAAGACGAGTAGGTACATAATATGGTTTTTTGCCTAACATCATAATTTGAGGAACCATTTTAGATAACTCTTCAGCAGAAAACCCATAGATATGAATAAGTAATAAGAGCAAAAGAAAGAATATAGAAAATTACATTAAAAATGTTGAACTGTAAGTATAATTTATTTTGAATTTTTCAATGAAAAATTGAATTAATTTTTTTTTAAAGATTGACCGTTTTTTTCGCAGGTACAAAAACACGATTACCTATACTTACTTATTATCTGCAAATAAACTCTTATTGTTGAATTTATGCAACACCACCTTTACATAAGGCCCAGACACCTGATAAGAATGCTGAGGTGCCAATTCGAATGTAGGCCGACTTTAACATTGGGTCTTATGGAAAATAGATCGTTTTTCTCAGTTTTTCTGCAATAATTCAAAAACTTGAGTGTACACATGGGTATTGTATGGACGAAATTGAATCTGCTTTTCATCCTCTACAACCTCGTTTTTGTTTCAAAATCCTAGCAATTACCAGCGGAAAGCTATCGAAGCTCAAAGTTTGAAAAAATTGCAAAAATCGTATTACCTAAATTTCAAATTAAAATAGCGCAAAATTTTGAGTGAGCACATAGGTGTTTGAGATATGAAAAATGATCTACTTTTCACGCTCTACAAGCTGGGTTTTTCCCCATAACTCTAGCGCTAACCAGTCGAAAGTTATAAAAGTTCAAAAGTTCGAGCTTTTATAACTTTTGATCGGTTGGGGATAGAGTTATGGGGAAAAAACCAGCTTGTAGAGCATGAAAAGTAGATCATTTTTCATACCTCAAACATTATTGTACTCTCTCAACTTCTTTCGTAATTATTAATTAATAAAGAAAAGCGAGTGATCGCGTGTAATTAAGAACATCGGACTACTCGCGATGTTGCCAAACGTTGAGTGTCCAGGCCTTATGTAGTGGTGGTGTTGATTTATGCCATACCAGAAAACAAATTTTTATTTTGAGTAGGTACCTATTTACCCGATTTACGATTTTATTTTCAAGTATTTTTAAACAAGAAGTTATATTCAGATTCTGTGCTCTGATTTTTCATTTTCAACACATCGATACTGTCATCTTTTCCCAAACGTAGACCGTCGTCATTTATAAAAAACTTTCTTAGACGTTCCATTTCCATACTTTCGAGATCTCGGCACGTTTTTTGAAATGTAGTATTCAAGTCACCTTCTTCACTCAAAACATTTTGGTTCATATGGTCATCTGGCTCTAATTCTTTAAACTTGTCTTCACCAGAATTTACGTTCATGCCAAGTTTTTCATACGAACGTGGAGAATTTGGTGTGCCATCAGCGGATGCTTGTTGGAAAGTAGTGGGAGCGCAATTCGTGAAAGTCTGTAGATATACATATATGTAGAATAACATCTCATATGATTTTTCTCTCATTGTTGGCAGTACGTACAATAAGGTTGAGTCAAAAATTAGATACCTAGACCTAGATACATAAAATATTTGCTTACCAGGATCAAGCAAACCACAAAAACCGAAATGAAACTTTGTTTGGACGACATGATTCCACAGTGAACGGATGATAATTTTGCGCATTTGCAATACTTCGTATTTATATTGAAAATTTTAGCTACGGCGCGGCGTAGGGACCATAAAACAATTTAACCTGACTATAAAAATGTCATTTCAGTACATAACTTTCATATTGAAAAATTATTTTTGGCAATGCGAATGAGAATGGTACGTATAAATCACGAGAAACTACATAATTATTAAGAAATGTTGGCAGGTAAAATGTTTATTTAGGTATCAAAGTACCCACCTAGCAACTGAATGTAGGTAGGTACATGTTTTGAGCTACAAAGCTTTTGTTTTTACTTTTGTGGATAATAATTCTCGTTTTGGTTGTTTCGATCTCAATTTAGCATACCTATATATAGGGTACCTACAATTGAGTTGATTTGACATAAATTCCTGACTCTACTTTTACCATTTCCCACTCATTATTTATAGATCTACCACGTGCAAAAAAAATTGAAAAATTGAAAGCAAATTCCCGAGAATTCTATTTTCAAAAATGGTCGTTAGTGTGAATGGTTTCGTTAAAAATTCTACTGTAGTCAGTAGACAGCTAGACACGTATCATTATTCTTTTCCGTGTCCAGGTACCACATGTACCTGTATTGAAAACAGTGGCGTCGTCAGAATCGAAAATTGGGGGGGCACAAAAGGGGCCGTGTGTTGGACAACTTTTTTTTGCTTTTTCGAAATGAAAAGAGGGGAGAGGGGGAGTGGAGACTGACTTTTTTCACCTGCTAAAAATGGGGAGGGGTAAAAAAGGGAGCCTTTTTTGCCCTTTCGTCTCAAATAGATGTTAGAGTGATTTTGTTCATGCCCGAGCGAAGCGAGGGCGACGCTTCGAAAAAATTGGATTTTTAATGCCCTAAAAAGTCATTTTTTCATGTTTTAATGCTTTAAAAATCCTATCTGATGCAACTGCAATGTAAATTTAGAAATTCAACATAAGTTTTGGGGGGGCCAAGCGGGGGCCAGAATTTTTCCGGGGGGCCTGGCCCATCCGGGCCCCCCTTGACGACGCCTCTGATTGAAAATCAAAATTTTTTGAAAAAAATTTTGAGGTGGCCAATATTAAGATCCCGAAAATCAATTTTTCCATTTAGATCCCATCTGAAAAAAATCACCAAAAATCGAATTTTTGAAATTGGGAGGCGCAGGTTTACGTGGTGATAGAGGGATTTTTTTTCCACCCACCGAGCCATTTTTCAGGGTTCGGGGGACATGAGGGGTCTCACTAGCCTTCCTAAAACAATGTGTGGTTCTTATTAGGCTATGTTATCTTTCCATTGAAAATTTCAGCTCTTCAAACCAATTTAAAATTTTTTAGCGAAGTTCTAGAATTTTAAAAATAACAATTTTTTGATTACGAAGTGATATTTTTTGAAAAAAGATTTCCCAACCCTCTTACATACCTTAAAATTTTGTGTGAATCGTATCGAGGTGATGAAAATAACTTGAGTTGTCCAAAATCTGAATTGGAATCGCGACAAAAGTGGAATTTCTTGGTTAAACTACTCAAAATGAGGCGGTACCTTCATCACTTTTAACTTCTGAGGTTGATTTTTTTCGCGTTTTGAAGGCATTTCAAGTGGAGGGAGATGTGGATATTAGTTAAGAAACACCATTCAAAGTTATAGAGGTGATTTGTCATGAGTTTTCTAAATAAAAGTCTGACAAAATACTGAAAAGTTACGGAAATGTCATATTTGCTTTTCAAGTCGAAAAATTTGAAAAAATTGAATATTTGAGATTTCGATAAAAAGTTATTTCTAAACGTATCTATGATTCGAAAAATGTTTCCTCTCGTGGGATGAAAGTTTAAGTGTTTATCTTTGTAAAGTTTTGGAATAATGGATCAAGGCTTCAAAGAATTTGAAAAATAAGGAAATCAAGACATCTCTTTTACGTATATGTGAGCCTGGATATAGAAACCACCCTTAGGTGTAAAAAATTGGTTTTTGAGTGGAGGTTCTCCTTTGATTCTATACCTTCTGAAACGCCCAAAATCAGTGTCAACTCAGAAATCAATTTTTTACACCTAAAGGTGGTTTCTATATCCAGGCTCACATATGCACCGTTCTAGCACCGACTTCAACTAAACTTCCCCCTTTTTTTATCAAAGGGTATTTAAAAAACACTTGATGCCAACTTTTCGTACACTTGAAACGATTTTTCGATTTTTACCGAGCAAATTTTCGAAAATTCAAGATTTGTCAACTGGTGAATTCACAAAATTTGAAAAAATACATTCTTTTTTTCAAGTCCCTGCCTACAAATAAGTATTAAACGTATTGATTCTTTTAAGTACATATGTCTCATGAAAACCCGTAGAACTCATTTTTTAATGTTTTCAGCAAAAATTCTATTTTTTTTTCATACCTATTCACTGAAATTGAAGAATCCGAAAGTTGAAAATTTGATTCAAAATTTTAATCAGTTTAGGCCGAAAAGCCCACCAAAGATTTTTTCCCTCGCTTTGAAATGCTCTGTATGTAACATGAAAAATTGGCTCCAGGTTCGGGGAAGCCAACAGAAATCAGAAATCATGTTTCCAGTGCATTTGAAGTAAAATTTAAAACCTCATATTATCTCGCCATTTTTCAAATTGATTGAAAAATGAATAAACAATGAAAACGTAGTCTGTATACAATGTTTTAATTGTCGATTACCGTCAACAAAATACATTAACCATTGAGTAATAAACACGGTACCTATAATGTTTAGCACAGAGACAGTAACCGACGTAATAAATTTCGGCACAAGCCTCAATTCAAAATTGACAGTAATTATGGTAAGAAGTAATTATGTTAAGATACAAAAAAATAAAATAAAATAAAATAAAATACCCAAAAACTTGAATCTTGATCACTATTGGGAAAAATAATGATACCTACCTATTGAACAGTGTTGCATGTACTTTTCATTCCTTTTTTTTTTTTTTTTGTTTTTGAGAAAAATCAGAAAACATGAGAACTGACGGATAAAATGGCTTGTCACTTTGTGTCTCTCTTTCTAGCAAATTTTTGCGAAGAAAGAGACTCATGATTGTAAAAAAAAAAAAATGATCCAAACAAATTGAATATTTTACAAATATCATTATAATTTTGTACATATAAATGTATTATGTAGGTAAATTATGTTAGTAAGTACAACCATGTACAACCTTTTAAATTGTCACTCAACTTCGCTTCGAAAACCCTACCTACTTTTAACAATTTTTAATTTGAATGCAAGTTTATTTTCACAAATTTAAAACATTTGTTAATAATGATAAAATAATGTTCAATTTTCTAGGTGTTATTGAACCTCGATGTGTGATTTTTCTAAATCGTATTTTGCAATTAACTATGAATGTAGGTAGGTGTAGCTACGTAATGGGTATTCAGGGGTAAGGTTTGCATTAAAAACGTGTACCTACTACGTCTGGAAATACTTTTTTTTTTAAATATTACCCCATGTGCAATAACTAAGGCTAGAAGCGTTTGAGAAAGGGGGTTAGTTACCTACATCAGATGAAGCTTTTGAAATTGTACATTTAAAAAAAAAGTTATATTTAGTTGCAGGAATCCGAATTTAATTTGAAGAATAGTTCTATCAAAAATTTTTCAATCATAAAAATTATTCCCGACATTTTAATCCACAATTCGTTCGATTTTTTTCTATATGAACAACAAAATGGTTTTTTTTTTTCCTAACATCATAATTTGAGGAACCATTTTAGATAGGTAACTCTTCAGCAGAAAACCCATAAATGTAAGTAATAAGAGCAAAATAAAGAATACAGAAAATTACATTAAAAATGTTGAACTGTAAGTATAATTTATTTTGAATTTTTCAATGAAAAATTGAATTAAAAAAATTATTTACCTACGATTAACAGTTGTTTTTTTCGTAGGTACAAAAACACGATTACCTATATTTGCAAATAAACCCTTATTGTTGAATTTATGACACACCAGAAAACTAATTTTATTTTGAGTACCTAACCTACCTATTTATGATTTTGTAGGATCTTTAAACAAGAAGTTATATTCTGATTCTTTGAAGTCATTTTTAGGTTTAAACTCAATGGGATTGTGACCTCGTTTCAAACGTAGACCGCCGTCATTTTTTAGGAACTTATTTATTATATTTTCGAGATCTCGGCAATTATTTTGAAATGTAGTATTCAAGTCACCTTCTTCATTCAAAACATTTTGGTTCATATGGTCATCTGGCTCTAATTCTTTAAACTCGCCTCCGCCAGAATTTACGTTCATGCCAAGTTTTTCATACGAATGTGGAGAATTTGGTGTGCCCTCAGCGGATGCTTGTTGGAAAGTAGTGGGAGCGCAATTAGTGAAGGTCTGTAGATATACATATTATAATATAGAATGACATCTCATATGATTTTTCTCTCATTGTTGGCAGTACGTACAATAAGGTTGAGTCAAAAATTAGATACCTAGATACATAAAGTATTTGCTTACCAGGATCAAGCATACCACAAAACCGAAATGAAACTTTGTTGGGACGACATGATTCCACAGTGAACGGATGATAATTTTGCACATTTGCAATACCTACTTCGCATTTATATTGAAAATTTTAGCTATGGCGCAGCGTAGGAACCATAAAACAATTTAACCTGACTATAAAAATGTCATTTCAGTACATAACTTTCATATAGAAAAACATTAAGAAATGTTGGCAGGTAAAATGTTCATTTAGGTATCGAAAGTACCCACCTAGCAATTGAATTTAGGTAGACGTTTTGAGCTACAAACCTTTTGTTTTTACTTTTGTGGATAATAATTCTCGTTTTGGTGGTTTGGATCTCAATTTAACATACCTATGTACCTACAATTGAGTTGATTTGACATAAATTCCTGACTCTACTTTTACCCTTTCCCACTCATTATTTATAGATCTACCAAGTGCAAAAAATTTGAAAAATTGAAAGCAAATAACCGCGAATTCCATTTTCAGAAATGGTCGTTGGTGTGAATGGTTTCGTTTAAAAATTGTAGGTACTATAGACACGTATAATTATAGTTTTCCGTGGTCAGGTATCAAAATATTGAAAATCGAAGTAGCCAATATTAGAAACCCGAAAATTAATTTTTCCAGTTAGGCCCTTTTTGAAAAAAATTCGGCAAAAATCGAATTTTTGAAATTGGGAGTCGCAGGCTCACGTGGTGATAGAAGGCTATTTCCTCTAACCATCGAGCCATTTTTCAGGGTTCCGAGGGGTCTAAGGGCCTCACTAGCTTTCCCAAAATAATGCGTGGTTCTCATTAGGCTATTTTATCTTTCCATTGAAAACTTTAGCTCCTCAAATCAATTACAATTTTTTGGTTACAAAGTGATATTTTTTGAAAAATGTTATCCTAAGCCCTAAGCGAGCGTACTTGATTTGCGAACCACAATAGAGGCTTTGACAGGTGAAAAGTAACTGTTTTGCAAACCAAATATAAATAATAATTGAATGTAAAGAATCATTCTGCTCATACACTCTAATTCAAAACTAACTCTTTTGCGAACCAATCTGTTTTTACGAATAAGTATATGAAATTACACGAAATCAAAACAAACATTAAATCCCAAACGAATGGAAGAAATTAATAAAAAAGACTTTTCGTCCCTCTAATGCTAAAAGGTTGTAACTCCGAAATTCAGCAATTTTTTTTTTTTTGCTGAAATGGCAACTTTGAGACGTCCTCCGTCTGGCGATAAAATCATTTTCAAATCCAAAAGTCAAACAAATTCTCAAAATTTAAAATAAAAATGTTGGCGTAATTCCATATTCTGAAAATTTTGAAACTTTTTGATCGTAACTCCGTCAAATCGTCCCTCTAATGCTAAAAAACGTAACTCAAAAACTTTACTTTTTACAGGAGTGATAAAAAACTGTATTACTTATGATTTTTGAATTTTGTGGAGGAGGTGATAATGTTAATATATGCTTTAAAATTAATTTTAATTTTTTTTCCAAAACCCTGATTTTTAATTTGCCGTAAGTAACTCCATAGGTTTACTGTGTTGAGTATAAAAAGTCGTAACTCCATTTAAAATATTAAAAATCGGTATTTTGAAAAAAAAATTCAAAATTCATTCTAAAATCTAAAAAAACATAGGTAGGTAGTAGGTACCTAGCAAAATCAACACCTCTTTTACTCTCCTGTAAAAAGTAAAGTTTTGGAGGGCATTAGAGAGAAGATTTGTTTTTATTTCAATTTTTTTTACAACTTAGGTATTTAAAAAAAAGTAAGAATAAAAATTACGAGCGAATAAAGCGACTATAGTTACCAAAAAAAACAGTGTTGAGTTCCTATGACGAATTAAAGGCAGAGGCGTGACGAAGCAATATTTCTGGGGGGGTGAAGCTCAAATTTTCCCAACTATTTTCCGAGAAATTCCCAACTATTTTTCCTACTTCCCAAAAAAAAAATTCCCAACTAGGTAATTTTTATCGTGCTGCCCAGGTGTTGTGAAAAAAAAACACAAATAAACACACTTGACAAAATTTCAAATTTCAACTTGAATGCAGCCTTGAGAGGCATTGATTGGGACAGAGACGAAACTTAGGCAAAAAGATTCTGAAGGGGTAAAATAAAAGATTTGCTAGTTACTTTTTCAAAAAAAGGAAACTTTTCATAATTGCACGCAAGCCATTGCAATTTTTACCTTGTTTCAGTAAATAAAAAAAATCTAGGTTAGACTAGGTAACATATGTATTGATAATTTATTTTGTTAAGGATTTATACAGATTATGATGTGTTGAGCCCCGACGAAGCGAGGGCAAAAATTTTTTTTTTTGCGAAAATAGACTTTCAAAAAATTTGAAAAATTCAAACACACTTTCTCTCATTGAGATTTTCCCCAAAAATGTGACCAATCACTTTCGAATTCTTCTCTATATTCCTGCTTTCTATTTTCAACATCGTGGTCACTGACACCACAACAAATAGAAAAAACAATTTGCAAGATATGGAACGTAATATTTAACCCGAGCGAAGCGAGGGCAATTTTTTTTTGAACAAATGTAAATGATAAAATAAGCAAAAGAACCACTATTCTGAATTCCTTCTTAAGATTTTTTGAAAATGCGGTGTCTTTGAAAAAAAAAACAAATGGGTTTTCAATTAGTGATCATTTGGCCGAAAAGGGTGGCTTTAGTGACTAAGCGTGAAAAATAGGGGACAGCCATTTAAAAGCTGATTTTCTGTCCTGAGGCCTCGTAAAACCGAATAATAAATGAGAAGGAAATTTTTTTCCCCCTTCAAAAAGTATTCAATGGGTGATTCTAATTTTCGCAGAAAACTCTGTACGGAGTAATTATATCAGGAAATTATACATGCTAGGAGGGGACGACTTGCGGTGTTGTGATAGTGTGATAACAAGAGTAAAGAATAACAAAAGTCGTAGTGGGGGGCGCACCCTACGTGTGGATAGTGGTCGCTGGGGAGATAGGAGTACGGAAAAACACATAAAGGGACTAGGGAAGGTCAAGAAAATCAACGTCAGCAAACATGGAGCAGACTAATTGAGATATTTCTCTAGCTCGATTTCTCTCGAGGGGCTAAAAAAGTAAAGTCCCAAATGTCCCTCGTCCGTGGTACTGTAACTGATTTCGTGCTGAAGTTCAAAATACTTCTGTTCTCTCCTATCGCACCTTTCCAAGCTGAACTATTGCACCAACTTAATGCAGAGAAGGTCCCATATTAACTTATTATGACGTTTTAAAACATATTTCAAAGTCGATGAAGTACATTTTTAAAAGCTCAGAGTAGCATAACGGAATTTTTGGTCCTTCGTTCGTGCTTTTTTTTCTCGAAAGGGCTGAGAGAGACAGTTTGGTTATTTTAGAATACAACAATGTTGTCCGAGTCGATACCTTGACCATCATAAAATTTACTGTCCAGCTGTAGATTTGACTTCATGTTCATAATAAGTATAACTATTTCGTGAAAATGTTTTCCAAATTTTATAATTCGGCACACAGAATCATGTGTCCTCGTCGTGGCTCTTCATTGTGAGGCTATACCTCAATTTTCATTTTTTTCAAGCTGCCTCAAAATAAGAAGGTGAACCAAGTTTTCAGATGCAATAGTTGTTTTTCCTCAAAATGCATTAATTTTCCTACAATTTTTGACATTTCTTACAATTTTGACATTTCTACAATTTTTGTCCTTAGTCGTGGATGTCCTCGTCCGTGGCATTCCCCATTTAAATTACATGGGAAAATCCGATTTTTGTTTTCCAGTTGGTGTGAGCATGTTAATGTTAATCTGTCACACTATTTATTAACGACTCTGATAAAAAAATTTTCAGAAAAAATGTTAAAAAGGTTTTAAAATTCTTAGACGAATTTCTGCGAAATTTTAGAATGACCCCAATATTGTCTGAGTTTTTTTTGTTTTTAGAAGAATGAGAGTTTTCATATCATTGTAAGTAGCGAGGGCGAAAATGTTTTGAAGAAAAAGGAATATACAAAAGCTGAAATTTTTTTCATTTTTCAATTAATAGGTGAAGTCCTTCAACTCCATACTTCTTAAGTAATTAATTACATTGGTTTTGCTTAGGTGTTGGTATATGCCCGAGCGAAGCGAGGGCTAAAATTTGAAAAGTTATTGATTTTTTAAAACAAAAATAAATTATTTTTTCAATAGATTTATTCCTTTGAAAAATTTCTATTACTTCCATATAAAAAAAATTTGTGATTTTAAATGTTTTTTTTTAAACGAAATTTTAGCTATTTTAACACAATTTGCAATCAACTTTTTCGATATTCTCAAGTTTTTTTCAACGTTCCCAGTACAACTTTTCAAAAACTTGGGAATTTTAACTTGTTTGAATCTAACTTGTAGAGAATTGGGAATAAGTTGGGAAAAAGTTTGGGAAGTCCCAACTTCACACAATTTTTTCCAAGTCCAAATTAGGGATTGTGATTTGCTCAATTTTTCAGCTTTCCCAAATCCAAAACTTCAAAAAAGTTTGAGAAAATTTGGAAACAAGTTTGAAATCTCATTGTACCCAGTTTTTCCTATTAATTTGATTTGGGAGTGTTGATTTTCCTTAAATTTTTTCGACTTTCCCAAAATTCAAACTGCTGGAAAAGTTGGGAGCAAGTCCCAACTTTTCCAATTTTCCCACTTTTCCTGATTTTCCCAAACTTTTCTCAACTTTGGAATTCTCTTGGGTGGGGGGGAGGGGGGGTGACGCACCCCCCCACCCCCCGTTAGTCACGCCTCTGATTAAAGGCAAAATAATAGGTACCTAAGTACATAATATAAATATTGGAATACCTACTTCTATCTAGCTAATTCAAGGAACCCAGGGTCTTAACATTTAGCTGTTGGTTTCGCAAAATACGTTACTTTGTCCTAAGTGTGAATCATTTCGTTTCGCTCATAGTTCTTTTCGATTCCAAATCTCACATTGGTTCGCAAATCCCGTTACTTTATTCACGAGCGTCATTATCAAGTATAGGCCTGGTTTCGCAAATCGAACCGGCCGCCCTGGAGCCTCTATACCTACTAAAATTTGTTGTGATAACGTCTCGGGTAATGAAATAAATGAGTTGTCCCAAAATCTTGAATTGAAATCGCGACAAAAGTGGAATTTCAGGTTAAACTACTCAAAAGGAGGCGATACCTTCACTTTTAACTTCTGAGGTTGATTTTTTTCGCGTTTTGAAGGCTTTTCAAGTGGAGGGAGATGTGGATATTAGTTGAAAAACGACATTCAAAGTTATGGAGGCGATTTGTCACGAGTTTTCTAAATAAAAGTTTGACAAAATACTGAAAAGTTACGGAAATGTCACATTTGCTTTTCAAGTCGAAAAATTTGAAAAAATTTAATTATTTGACATTTTGATAAAAAGTCATTTCTAAACATATCCATGAATTGAAAGATTTTTCTCTCTTGTGGGGTGAAAGTTTAAGTGTTTAGGGCATTCAACACAAATAAATGAAAAATTCAGCGTTCCCCCACTTTTTTTTTGAAATTCAGACCTAAAATTACTGAACTAAACTCTTGTAAAATTCTGGCTATGTCTTTAGACACCTACCTATCTGTTTCTTATTTTTTATGGTTATTTTTTTTTCAATAATATTTAGCTGAAAATATATTTATTTGTTCAAAATTTTACCTTCATGAAATGATTTGACTTGGTGTTCCATTGTTGAATATAATTTAAAAAATAAATTCAAACTTTTGTTTCAAAGTTGCCGCATAAAAACCTTATTACCTACTTTTTTAATTTTTTGTCATCATTTTTACGAAAAATTTCGAGCACTACATGAAAAATTTCCGCGTTGCCACCCCTGCAATGAATAAGGATGAGAATTCGTTTTTTTTTTTTTTTTTTTTGAAAACCGCTTCAGTTGGTTTCCTCGTTTGTGTGGAACTTTGAAAAATGTGAAAATAGGGAGAAAAAAATGAATACCTATCTTGCCGTAGACTTCAGAAGTTCGGAATCACTGGAAATGGTGATATTTGATTTTGAGAGGTTGATATTAAGAACATCCTGATTAATAAACAGCAAACAAAATAAATTTCGGCAATTGAAATTTTGATTACTGAGGCTTGGAAACATGGTCTATTGAAAAATCTCACTCTCAATGAAATGGAAGTGGGCATCAAGAATGGTTCTTTTGGAGTGTATTTTTTATAAATTTGATAAAAATAAATCGTTAGACTTAGGTACTCCTGTGAATTATCTCTAGCTTATTCCCATCATTGATCCTTGATCTTTTCAACAGTACTGAGTCCATTCCTTCTGAAAGACCAAAAATCAGTACCTACTTATCAACTCAAAATCTAATTTTTGACCTATAATGGTGGTTTCTTTATCCAAGCTCACAATTGTATTCTCTTTTTAGGAATCTCATGCATCTATTGATGAATTTTTGTACATTTTCAAGATAAGGAGCTTCATTTTGAAAATCAGAAGAAACCATTTATACCAAATTCATCAAGATTTAGTTAGGTAGGTACCTAAATTTTTGATCATTTCAGTATACAAGCCCGGGAAAAAAATTGGATCCGAAAAATGGCGCGATCAAATCGGATCCAAGTGGATATAAGTAGATACAAACAAATCCAAATTAATCCAATTAAAGACATTTTTCTCTTTAAATTGAAAAAAATTTGGATCCAATTGGATCTTTTTGGATCTACCTAATTGGATAACATCTCTTTACCCTGTAAAGGAGAATTTTTTTTTTGTAGTGGAGTTATAAAAATTAGATGCAAAAAGATCCAATTAGATGCAAAAAGATTCAATTGGATCAAATTTTATCTTAATTCAAGGAGAAAAATGTCTTTAATTGGATCTATTTGGATTCACTTGGATCCACTTGGATCCAAAAAATAGCGCTTTTTTAGATCCAATTGAATCCAATTTTTTTCCTGGGTGTAAAGGATGTTAATACAAAATTTCAAAGAAAAATGATACCTAATGTAGGGAAAGGAGAATACGAGTCAGTTTTGCAATTTCAAACTGACAGAAAATAATTATCAAAATGTTTTCAATCTTCTGGACTTTTCATTTTTTATACCTGATGTGGTAGTTCTTTGTCATGCGCATTTCACAAACAAATGATTCATTTTTTTCATGTTCTTAAATTTTTTTCCAGAAAATTTTTGTAGAATAATATGGTAAGAATATCATTTGAAATGAAAACGAAACAAACATTTCTGTTTAAACATTTAATTTAATGGTATAGATAATGCAAATAGGCGACAATTATGCACACAGATGTGGAATTTAGGAATATAAATGAGAAAATATCGAAATTACTCCAAAAATGGCATTTTTTTAGTTTTATTTGGAATCAGCAAATATTTTTATTCTAAAACATAAATCAGCCTAGTTAAACTCGGCCGATGATTCCTCCAACGTGTTTGCAAGAGTACCATCAATATTAGCCCCTGTAAAATTCATTAAATCACCTTCTGCAAAGCTATCCACATCCCTGGGAGATTTTCGATACCCCGAAGAGGAACGAGGAAGTCTTTGGGATAAAACTTCCATCTCCACCTCTTCAAACGTATTTTCACCAGAATTTACAATCGCATTGAATTGTTCACTTGTGTTCGGGTTTAACGCCAGGTCCCAAACTCTATCCGCCATCATCGGGAAAACTTTTTTGCTATTACCAAATATAATCTTTCTTAATTCTTTGTATGGGAACAAAACGCCACTCTCACCGACATCGTATGTTAAACAGGTATACAATGTTGCGAAGATATTAATCAATGTTTGTTGGGAATTATCGTCGCTGATTATTTCTTTTATCTTACGCAGGGCTAATCTGAATGTCTCGACTCCCTTAGGATCGGTCAACATCTTGACTATTGATTTCCATATGGGCACTATGGCATTATTTTCTTTTTCTTCCAACGCATCCAATGCCATTGCTTTGTATATCACCGCAGAAGCCCTCAATGCCAAGGGAAGATCTGGAGCACCTTCAGCTAAGGCTTGTTGAAGAATAGTAGCTGCTGGATGGCCATCAGCACGAACCTGTGGAAAATAATATTATTTTTTTTGAATTTAAATTTTTCATAAAATGAAAAATGTATGCTTACCGACACGGCGAAAAGCCCGAACACAAAAATTAAACTCAACTTTACCGACATTATTTCACGATTAGAGAGAAATTTCACCAAATTTTATATTTACTCATTTATATAGGAGATTTTTCAAAGCGCTGCGACTCATCAAAACAAAATTTCAATTGATAATAAATGTCGGAAAAATACATTACAAAATGAATAATACTTTTTATTGATGATGCTACGCATATGACTAGTATGTGTAAGTCATTTTCGGCGTTTTTGAATTCTTTGTGAAAGTTGAAACGAATTATTATGCCAAACTTTCAAGGCTCAGTCAAGGGTAAAGATATAGGAGGCAAAGGGAGTGATCTCTGTTTTTATCTCTTTAAACACACAAAATTGCAATTTTGAAAAAATCAGCAAAAATGGCTGATTTTCAGCGAATGTCACTAGCTTTCCACTGAATTTTTTGACTGATTTCTCCCTGCTCTGCATTAATTTTACATTGATTTACTTAGTGGAAATGTTTTGTCAAATATCAAATAATCAAAAAATGGGAATGTTTCGCTTTTCTAAAGAATGCCATTTTTCACATTTTTCGTTACTCAAACTTCATCGCATAGACTTTCTGACAAGTGACAAAATCTGTACCTACACTTATACAGATGTTTTGCCTTCTCCTCTAGGCTCTATAGTACAGTCGATGGGGCACATTTCATGTTCAGCAACCTCAGTTCATATGGAATCGATGATACCCAGATGTAAAAATTGCTTCATTAAAAAAATGGGGGAAGGGGTGCCTCAAAGTTATGTCCCCGCTTCCGTATGACAGATACGGACTCGGTGACTATCTTGAAAATTTTTGTTCACTATTAGTGTTAATTATACAAAGTAAATTTTTTTGCCATAAAGAATCAATTTTCCTAGAGAACACGCTCATTAGGGGGTAGGAGTAGGGGTTGTTTTGGGAAGGTGGGAAGAAATTAGCAATGGGACACTGAAAAAATATTATTTACCCGATAAATCACGGAATCTGTGCATTTCATACATTACATCGAAATATCGAATGCAACTGTTATATTTCTATAAACCCCCCTAAACACGGTAACTTTAATTGGCCATAGGTCCACCCCTTCATCCTAAGAAAATTTGTAAAAAAGCGTTTTGTCCCAAAATTTAAATCTGAGGAGGGGGAAGCAAAAAACCCATTTTGGGGAACTCTAATCCACCTCGGGGGGGGGGGGGAGCATAAGGTCCTGCTGCAGTCGGGTCTTCATATGTTGTTCAGGGCATGGTCCTAGACCATTTCTAACAAAAAAAACTTTTAGGTGTATTTTTCCCTGGGTTTACCCCTTTTTAGAGCAAGTCTTTATTTCTTGTGGTAGAAATTCCAAGAAAGTACCAACTGACAAAAAATTTGAATTGTGGTTTCGAAAAGGAGATGAAATATGGTAACTTTCCAGCATAGCATCTTTTGTCTAATAGATGAATTTAAACAGTTTTCAAATTACAAAATTTCTATAAACGTTGCATGTGGCTCATTCTATGTCAACACGACTAGGTTTTGACCTTGGGTCTTCCGATTTCGCTCAAAATTTTTTTTACGAGTCCCCTTCGATGGTGAAATGAAGAAATCACCGTCATTCTGATCCTAATCCTTCAGGGGGCGGGAGGTGACCCTTGTAATTTTCGTATAATTGGGATTTTTTGCAAAATGGCTCAACTTTGAAGGCGCATATCTCGAGATCGATCAAGTCCAAGATAAATCTGTTCATGCGGTTCTGTAGAGAATTGAAAGGAGATTCAGAATTGATAATCACATTTTGAAAAGTTCAAAGTTGAACTTTTGTGATGAAAGCTCAACTTTCATGATAAGTACAGAACATGAGGGGCCCCATTTAAAAATCTGAAAAAATTACTACGAAGAGAACTTTTTATGTATTTTTCAACTAATTACTTTTCAAGATGGGATCTCAATACCCCTAGGGAGCACAGGGGGTCCTCAATTTCACCAAAATTCAAAAATATGTAAAAAGTGAAGTAATACATCGATTTCTACTAATTCGAAGACGCTGAGTTCGAATATACGCTCAGTTTTTTCATCCGACCCCTCTAAACCCCCCTATCAGCCCCCCTGATGTGGTCAAAATTCAAAAAATGAAAAATTACGTGTGACGTGTCGTTTGTTGGGTTTTTGAGGGCGCTTAGTTCGCATATTTGTTTTTTTTTTGGATTCGACCCTTGGGTGCACCCCTAGCCCCCATTTTTGAGAAAACACGTGCAAAAAAAATGGAAATAGCATGTGTCATATCGATTTCCACTAACTTGAGGGTGCTGAGCTTGATTATCAGCTTACTTTCTCGATCCGCTACCCTCATGCCCCACACTGACTCCCAAATTACTAAAAAAATTTAAAAAATCAATGTTTTTTAAAAATGGTGGCTAGGGGAGCAATCAAGGGTCGAATCCCAAAAATAAGTAAATATTCAGTATCTGTTATACAATAGTTTACTTTCGTATGCTGCGGAGCGGGAGTAATGCTAAACTTTCATAGTACATATGTATTAAGAAAAAGAGTTTTTTGCCATTTTTTAATGTGCCTCTACGTGATACTTTGATGGCTCCCTCAGCTGCCTATTCAAAGACATGAAAAGTAGATAGGGCCAAAACATTTTGGTCATAAAAATACTTACCAATTTTTTTTAAAAATTGAAGTGAAATATGATTAAGAATTTACATCAATTTTTTGAGGGGCACTCATGGACGTGGATAAAGGGGTCGAAGGGGGTTGTCCTTTCAGTAAGTTTGAAAGTGGGCTATTCTGTACATACTAAAACAGACCAAAAATGAAGTCGGTTCTTCCGATATCGCTCAAATTTTTTCTACGAGTTTCCCTTGGTGGTCTATTCACAAAATCACAATCATTTCTTTTCTAACCCTCAAGGGGGTGGGAAGGCAGGGCTCAAAATTTTTATGCAATTGCAATTTTTAGCTAAATTACCCAACTTCGAAGGCTCATATCTCGAGATAGGTTGTACTTGGGAAAAAACTGTTTGCGGGGTCTGAAAGATAATTAATAGAAGATTCAAAAACTGTAATTACATCTTGAAAAGCTCAAAGTTGAACTTTGGTTATGAAAGCTCAACTTTCATGATAAGAACAAAAGATGAAAGCTACCATTTAAAAATTTGAAAAAATTACAGTGAGGAGCCCTTTTCACCCTTTTTTCAACAAACAAATTTTCAAAATGGGATCTCTAGACCCTTGAGGGGAGAAGAGTCTAAAATTTTGACCAAAATTCAAAAAAATCAAAAAAGTAAAGTAACACATCGATTACTACTAATTTGAAGGCGCTTATTTTGATTATGTGCTCGGTTTTTAGACCACCTAGGGGCATTTGTAAAAAAATTGGAGGATCCGACTTCATTTTTGGTCTGTTTTAGTATGAAATAGCCCAAGTATTTTATCAATGTTCAAAAAAATGAAAATTATTTGCTTTTATGGGATGATCCGTCAAAAAGTACATTTTTAACTGGGTACCTATTTGAATTTATGATCCAAGGAGGTCCATCTGAACACATTTTACAAAGAAAAATTCGATGTAGGTACCATTTTTTTATTTTTTACTTCCTATTTTTACTTGATTGGCCTAGGTTACATATGCATATTATGCTTAGCATAAGGTATAAAAAATAAAACTTAGAATACCTATAGCAAAAAAATCTTTAAAAGATTGAAATACATACAAATGATCTCACATTTAATTAATGTAAAATTAACCTCGATATAAGTAACGCTCGTAAATTCGTTTTAATGCTCGTGATAATACAAATTTGGCATAAAATTTGTCAAAAATTATCTAATTTTATTGCAAAATTCTAAGATTTTATTACATACTTAATGTTCAAGTCATATTCTATGAAATTTTGAAAAAAAATTTCAGCGAAATTTTCAATGTTCAAAATGTATGAAAAGATCACAAAATTCACCAAAAAGTTGCTCGTTTCATCGACATATGGCAGAAAATGCTATTAAAATTGCAAATAAACTCCTAAATTTTACTAAATGTCTAATGATTTCTTTTTATATTGCTCAAAAAGCGTAATAAAGAGAATTCGTTTTTAACTTGATCCCAAGGTAAATAGATACTACGTATATAGGTAGTCTAGATCGGCGAGTTTGTGTGCTAGTGTGAATGTTTTGACGTCACTGGTTGAAAAATTTTATCACTACACTATAGACACTGGACCTGGTGCAGTGTCTATAATCACTACATTTGATTTACGTAATGTAAAAACTAGAGAAGCATTGACCTCGCGGAGCATGCGCAGACATATTTCAACCACTGACGTCACTATCCCTGCACTTTCCTCAGCTCCCGGGTGTGTACAACAACGATCTAGACTACCTATATACGTAGTATCTATTTACCTTGCTTGATCCCACATATTACGCTATTTTTTCTCGCTCCCTCCCTTGATGAGTGTTATAACGAGCTTTTATTGTAATTTTTTCGTGTGAAACGCATACCGAAAATCAAATCGTTCAACGCAGTTATTGCGTTGTATAACATTTTGGTGAACGAAAAAAAATTATTCATTTTGTTAATGTTTTTTTCTGGCTTTAATTGGAAATTGAAGTAATATTTCGATCATTTGATGTGCCATCAGGAAGGTCTCGTATCTATATAAATGAATAATTTTTTCGAGTTGGAAAAGTTTTCATTCAGAAGCGAAATCATGTATCTTAAATTGTGTTCGATTTTCTTTTGCGGCGTCCTTTTTACATTTTCAGTGAGTACCATAGTTGATTACGTTCATATACCTAATGGAACTAAGTAAGTACTTAAGTACTGCTCATTTTTATGTATCTATAGATCTATGGAGAAGGTGTCCCGACAATTAGTTTTCAACAAGGCTTGACCAAGGATGTAACAAAACACTCCTTGATTTTACAAAATTCTGGATCAGTGGACAAAGCAATGAGACCAGAAAGTATTGAAAAAGAAGAAACTACGATTTTGAATAAGGAACGTATTATAATCAAAAAATTAGACTCAGAATTGGAAAACCACGAAAGAGTTCCTAGGGATATCGAAGATATTGAAAATTTTTTTAATAAGGCTGATAGTAAAAAAAAAAAATTGAAATCTCGAATCACCAATGTTCAGGTCTCACAAGGTAAAGTTCAACAAGTAGATGAAGATGATCATAATTCGTTTGAAAACAAATATCCATTCATTAATACTGTTCAAGCATATGCTAAACTTGAAGTCAAAACGGACAGATTTAGTCGAAACGACGATCTGGAATTTTTATTTAAATAACTTGAAAGTGGGTTGCAACTGTACGTAGGTACGTTTCATTTTGATGAATTCTTTATATCTAGGTAAAGGAACGTATAGTGAAATAAGATTCTCTTGTCGTGACCCAATGAATGGGAAAATCTTGAGTACTCAGCTACAAACCGATTTCAATTAAAAGAAACTTTCGGTTCCGTGAAAATGAACATAGGTACCTAGTATACAAAAGGGGATACAATAATTGTTAGTACAGTGGCGTAGCCATAAATTCCTCAAGGAGGGGGTCCGAAATTTCATAATGTTTTTGAGGAATTATAAGTCCCCCCCCCCCCATCAAATTTCTTTTTACTATGAAAACACAAAATTCAAACTTTATAAAGTTTTCATGCGATTTGCATAGCACGTTTAAGGAAAAAAACTGATGAAAATGTAATTTTGGAACAAACAACTTACATAGGTATTAATTATTTTGGCCTCAAAAAAAAATCAATAAAAATACCTAACAAATCCAAGAATTGGCGTCAGAAGCTTTTTTTGGGAGGGTGCAAAGTGGGTATGGAGACTTGGAATATCAAAAGGGAACTATTTTTTATATAGTTGATTCAAATAGTTTATACAATTGTGATGTCTTTTGATTTCTTTTATGCCCGAGCGAAGCTTTGAGAAAATGTGATTTTTAATGCTCCAAAAAGGCACTTTTTTACGTAAGTTCCTGACCCCCCCCTTTAGCTACGCCCCTGCAGTGTTAGTATTCCCTATATACTTACTTATTTGCAAAGAAATTAATAATTCTATGTAAAAAAAAATACTTTTTTGAATATGTACCTACTACATAAGTCTTCATAAAATTTGCATTTGTATTTAAAATAAATACCATTTTTCTCCAATGTTGAACTCGTTTTATTTTGACATGGATATGTCCTATGGATTGATTGATTGAAGGGGGGGGGGGGGGGGGGTGAAAAAAAAAACGTTTTTCTGTAACATAAGGTTTTGTGTACCGCTTTTTAGATCTAGAAATAATGACATTATATGTATTAAGACTAGAAAAAATTTGTAAAAAACTGAATGGTCGACGATACATTAAAATGCCCTGAAACGTTAATCAAAAGTTGATATGTCGGGGGAGAGGGGGGAGTAATTTGTTAAATTTTAAAAATTTGAAAAAAAATTGGATGGAGGCTGACGTATTGGCATTTTGTTAGACATTATTTAAGGGTTTTGTGTTATTGATAAAATTACATTTTTGTTAGACTTGAACATCGTTAAGACCTATGAAAGTGGGATAGAATTTTGTCAAAAATTCAAAAAAGTCATCCAAAACCATTTTTGAGGAACTTTTGAGAATTTTGAGCCCCAAATAGGATCAATTTCGAAGTATTTTCAAAAAATTAGCAGTGACTTATGAAAATGGGGTAGAATTTCGTCAAATATTCAAAAATGTCATCCAAAACCATTTTTGAGCAACTTTCAAAAATTTTGAGCCTCAAATTGATCAAATTTTTCAGTTTTTTCAAAAAATTGGCATGTGACCAATGAAAGTGGGATGGAATTTCATCAAAAATTTAAAAATGTCATTTAAAACCATTTTTGAGAAAGAAATTCTATCCCACGTTTGTAGGTAACATGTCATTTTTTGGTAAATGTTCAGAAATTGACCCTATTTGAGGCTCAAAATTCTCAAAAGTTGCTCAAAAACGGTTTTGGATGACATTTTTGAATTTTTGACGAAATTCTATCCCACTTTCATAGGTCACATGCCAATTTTTGGAAAATACTCAAAAATGAGGCTCAATTTGAGGCTCAAAAAGGGTCAAAATTGCTTAAATTCAATTTTCACGAATAATTTCGTTTTTCTTGTAAACTCTTAACACATTTTGATAGGTCGTAACCCAAGTTTCAAATTTTTTTTTGATAACTTTTTTCATGATGAAAGGGGGTAAAAATCACACATTTTCTCAACATTGAAAATCCACCACGGCATATTGTGCAAACAGTTTTCCTCAAACTTTGGCTGATCGGATGCAGAATGAGTCTGGGTGTACACTGTACAGGTACACTACGTTTGATTTTTTTTACGCCCCAAACCACATGTCGCATACAGATGCATTATTGTGCCAAAAATGGTCAAATTTGGCGAAAAATCGCACTTTGAGGGCCTAGCGCCCTATTGTGCAAGTGGCCCAGGGGTTGTGACATATATTTGAAGTCTAGGGAGTGTCTGCTATCACACTGAAAAATTTTTTTGCACTCGGTCAAGTTGAAAAAATGGAAAAAAAGGGAGGTTTTTAGGCCACGGCTCCCTATTGTGCAAGGGCAAAAATCTAAAATACATATTTTCTATATTATGGGACCTATACTCACAAGAACACTTTTTGCCAGTCGGACTGTAGACTATATACTCGAAAGTATCTTGAAAACCATGCCTCCCAGAAAAATCTAACCGCTTCTACCAGATAGAAAATTTCATTCTCTTTCTACAATTTTGATTATTACCTATCATTTTTGTCGTGGGACGCTTAGTTTGCTCAGAAATGTCACTTTTCGGTAGGCAAGGCACAAAAAATGAGATTTTTTCACAGAATTGAGGAATGTTTGAGCTGTAAGTAACTTTTTTTCTAAATGAGATAGAAGTCTACAGTTCGTTTCATTCGATTCGCTGAAAAATTTCCTATAAGACTAGGCCAAACAAAATTTTTGATTTTTTTTTCTGAAGAAGATGTTTATTGTTTTTAAAAAAACCTTATTTTTCGACCCCCCTCCCCCAAGCAAACATTGAAAGCCACGAATGGACACGTGGGTGTATTTCGATGCATAGTTTCAGAATTTAGGCATTAGAACTGAAACACAGAGCAAAACATTTTTTTGTTGACTAGTGTAATTCATCAGAATATCGAATCATGCCCACACCACACTGAATTCAGTTATTTTGTAATAAGTCTGGTGCTTAAATTGAAGAAAAGGTAATTAAGATAGGTGGCAAACGTACGTATCGCAGTTGCCTCGTCCATTTATTCAATCCTACCTATCACTGATTTTGGAACCCCGACTGGTTTGAGTTGACACTAAAAACAAATTCGGTGTACTTACTTTCAAAGTCATAAATCAGTCACGTTCGATTTTAAAATTCAAATAAAAAATTTTCACGCAGTGGTGCAATAAAAAGCACAGGAATTTACAGGGGAAGATTACATATGTATCAGGTTTTTTTGTCAGTTTTATAATCTACGACCAAAAAAACGATACCTACCTCCTACACTATATTTAACCCATTTCGAGCGTTTTGAGGGGTCTCCTGGACCACTGTGCGTCGGAGCAGTGTTTCAGTTGCATATTACCTAATTTTCCACGCGAGGAAATTCGTGATGCTCCAATTTTTCAAAATTCTGACTGAATGAAAACCTCTGAGTGGTAATATTGCTGGTTGTTATGTCAACAGTAGCCAATTACAAGTAACTTGAGCTATTGAACACCTCACCACAGCCTTTTCATTAATATTTGGATATCAAAATATAAGATACGAGGTTAGGGATGGCATTTTTACAACTTTGAGAATTGCTGGAATGAGTCTGCAATTCGACCTTAAAAATGTGATTGCAGTTTTGGGGTCGAGGAGAGACCCCTTTACGATCGTACATCTCAAAAGTTTTATAACAAACCATCCGCATACTTTTGCATTTTTGAAACGATACAGAATTTGGTATCCGCACCTACTAGGTACATATAGTATAACGATATTTGCTTTTAACGCGGATTTCTTTCTAATCCCTAGACCACTCATTTATTTAATGTAAAATTAACCTCGATATAGCGCTCATGAATTCGGTTCTAATGCTTTTAAGAAAATTAATTCAGTGTAAAATTTATCAGACATTATCTAATTTCATTGAAAAATTTTCAGATTTTATAAAAATGTCACAAAGTTCAAGCCATAATCTATAAAATGTTGAAAAAAATTAACGCTCATCATCAAAAAGTTGCTCGGTTCATCAATATGACAGAAAATGCTATTAAAATTGCAAAAAAAAAAACTCCTAACTTCTACTAAATTACTAATGATTTTTTTTTTCTATAATGCTCAAAAAGCGTAATAAAGAGAATTCGATTTTAACGCGATCCCGCATACATACAATGTTATTTTCTCCCGATCTCTTGACGAGCGTTATAACGCGCTTTTACTGTAATTTTCCCATTCGAAACGCACACCGAAAATCAAAATATTTACCGCAGTTATTGCGTTGTTTAAAATTTTTGGAACAAAATAAAAAAATTATTCATATTGTTAATGTTTTTTTTGACTTTAATTTGAAATTGAGGCAATATTTTGAGCAATTGATGTGCCGTCATGAAAGTCTCCTATACATATAATAATGAATAATTTTTACGTGTTGGCAAAGTTTTCATTGTACTTAAAGCAGAGTCATGTATTTTAAATCGAGTTTGATTTTCTTTTGTGACGTTCTTTTTACATTTTCAGTGAGTACCATAGTTGATTAAAGAACTCATGCAATGAAACTATCACTGCTAATTTTTATGTTAATTTTTATGTACCTAATACCTATAGATCTATGGAGAAGGTGTTCCGACCATTTGTTTTCAACAAGACTTGACCAAGGATTTAACAAAACGCTCGTTGATTTTACAAAATTCTGGAATAGTGGACAAAGCAAAGAGACGAGAAAGTATTGAAAAAGAAGAAACTTCCATTTTGAATACGGTTGTAAATTTTAACAACGACTTTGTCAATGATAAGGAGCTGGCCACACACAAAAAATTAGACTCAGAATTGGAGAACCATGAAAGAGTTCCTCGGGATATTGATCAATTAATTAATAAATCCGATGAAAAAAAAGCAAAATCGAGATCTAAAGTTGCCAAAATTCAGATCTTACAAGGTAAAATTCAACATGATTATGAAGATGAAGATTATTTGTTTGAAGACGGATATTCATTCATGAATACTGATAAAGTATATGTTCAACTTCAAGTCAAAGGTGAGAAATTTGATAGAAACGACGATCTGGAATTTTTATTCAAATAGGCAGCTTAAAAGTGGGTTTCAACTTTATGTACCTACGTTTCGTGTTGAGGAATTCTTCATAAAGCGACGTATAATAAAATTAAATTCTCTTATCGTGAACCAATGAATGGGAAAATTTCGAGTATCCACATAGTTACAAAACGATTTTAATTAAAAGGAAACTTTTGGTTCCGAGAATATAAAATCGAATACCTATATAGGTAAGTATACAAAAAGGGATACAATAAGTATTTTTTGTATTTACAAAGAAATTAGAAATCCTATGTAAAAAGGTTCCAGCTAAATCCTCATAAAATGTGCATTTATGTTTATGTAAGTATAATAAATAGGTATCACTTTTCTCCAGTGTTGGACTAGTTTCATTTCTCGATGATTTATTATGTACCCACTTGAAAAACCATTTCATTTCAGCTGACCTATAAAATTTCAACTAAGTATTATGAAATTTTTAAAATTCTGTTCAACAAATTACAAAAATATAAAACACAAAAACAATAAAATCGAAATATTTTCAAAATGGAAATTGAAATAATATAAATCCAAATGAGTTCCAACTTGGACGCTTTGATCATTCTATGAAACACATAACCCTCAGGGTTCTCTTGGTGCGCCTTGCCGCCTTCATACTCACGGCGATGCTGTCCAGTGAATTAATTCTGTATGCAGGCGTATAAAAATTGTTCAACTTTCACATGTTCTCGCTGGTGAAAAAATATGTGGATACTGAAGGACTACAAAAATCCTTAGGTTGCTACTCAAGTTTAAAACAGTAGAAAAAACTGGCCAGTTAGTCAGGTCTCAATTTCACATCCGCTCGACTGAGCTGTAAAAAGCAATTTTATGATTGATTCGTGTTCTAGACATTACAACAAACAAATTTAGCCCAGATGCCTTTTTTTACCCCTCCCCCTTTTCAAAGGGTCCACCCCCCCTTTCTTAAAAACGCCTATAGCGCTCCTTCTATGGGTTTTAGTGAAAAAAAATTCCCACAAAAGTTGTCCCTCAACATTTCAGCTACAAATTATTTACTATAGAAAATACAATTTGGGGTCACCGGTGTCCCTCAAATTTGAAAAAAGAATTTCAAAAAATCATAAAAATAACGTCTTTAAAAGATGAGTAAAATTTGTAAATAACCAAAAGTATTCAGAATTAAATTTCCTATTCGGTGAGTTATATCACGACTATTTTCGTCCCGCTCCCCGTTACATACAGGCCCAACCCCTCCCACACATCAAAAATTTCGGTTTTCTAGAAAAATTTTCCAGCAAAAATATATTCTTCACCACTTAATCTACAATTTCGGTCATTATAAAAATTATTTTTTGAGCAATCCCTACCCCTTAAATTCGAAAAATGTCCCTCAAAAATACATAAAAATAGGTACACTTTTTTACGCTTACAATGCAAAGTTTTAAATATAATTATATAGACAGAAATTGAGGGGAAAGTGTCTAAAAATCGTAATTTTTAATTTCCAGTTTTGTACGAAGAAGCAACTAATGAATATACCTAATTTCTGTCTACATAATTTTCTTTAAAGCTTTGTATTGGAAGTGTAAAATAGCGTATTTTTATGTATTTTTGAGGGATATTTTTCGAATTTAAGGGGTAGGGATTGCTCAAAAGATAATTTTTATAATGACCGAAATTGTATATTAAGTGGTGAAGAATATATTTTTGCTGGAAAATTTTTCTAGAAAACCGAAATTTTTGATGTGTGGGAGGGGTTGGGCCTGTATGTAACGGGGAGCGGGACGAAAATAGTCGTGATATAACTCACCGAATAGGAAATTTAATTCTGAATACTTTTGGTTATTTACAAATTTTACTCATCTTAGAAACTTTTCGGTAAAAATGAAAAAGACGTGATTTTTATGATTTTTTGAAATACTTTTTTCAAATTTGAGGGACACCGGTGGCCCCAAATTGTATTTTCTATAGAAAATAATTTGTAGCTGAGATGTTGAGGGACAACTTTTGTGGGAAATTTTTTTCACTAGAACCCATAGGAGGAGCGCTATAAGCGTTTTTAAGAAAGAGGGGTGGACCCTTGGAAAAGGGGGAGGGGTAAAAAAAGGCATCTGGGCTAAATTTGTTTGTTGTAATGTCTAGAACACGAATCAATCATAAAATTGCTTTTTACAGCTCAGTCGAGCGGATGTGTTTTTTCGTGAAATTGAGACCCTATACTAAGTGGAAAACTGCAAGCGTGAAATTTGGTAAGGTGGACAAGGATATCATAAGACATTTCTTGAGTCCGGGAAATATCATAGGAGAGGGGGGTGTCGGAGGGAGGGTACCATCCCCTTTTTTCGAAATTGGTTTATTGGGTTTTTTGGATTTTCAAGTTGACACTTCTTCACTCCGCGCACACAGCCATGTACCGTGTACATTTCACATATAGATTCCAAATCGAAGAACGTCAAACTATATGTGACCCGTGCCGGGAAAAGGTACCTAAAGTCGGAATTTTCAAAAATGAGTTTTTTTTAGCTAAAATAATAAAGGAGACCATAAGGAACATATTGAGACCTTGATGAGCATCTAAGGTAGATTTTTCGCCGGGAGATAGAGACATTTGAAGTTAAGAAATTCTTGAATTCCAAAAAACAAAATTCTGAGAAAAACGCATTCAACGTTTTTACTTTTGTTTTTTTATGTACCAAAAATCAAAAAAGCTTCCAAAACTACTTTAACGTACTAAAATTTCACGAGGAATTACCTAGTTTCTGACGTCGAAAATTACCTTAGGAGAAGAGAAAAATGAAAAATTCACCATTACGATGCGTTTAATTTTGAAAAAAATTCTTTATAAAAAGAAATCCGGTTTTTCATGCACTTATCAATCATCAAAAAAACTGCCAAAACTACTTTATTGTAGGTAGGTACTAAGATTTCACGAGGAATTCGTTTTTTGATGTCGAAAATTACTTACAGAGAGAGGAAAATGAAAAAAATTATTATTTCAACGAGTTTAATTTTGAAAAAAAAATGCATTACAAAAAGTATAGCTTATTTTCGATGAAGGAAAGACGATTCTGAGATTTTTGAAGTTTTTTACGTTTAGAGTGACGAGTCTCCAAAAAGGTGACACACTTCATGGACCGCATTTTGCAGCACACATCGATTTTTTTAACGTTCCCTAGTGATCGAAAAATCAAACAAAATTTGAGATCGATCTGATCAAGATCAAAATGGACCGAGATCGATCTGATCAAAATCAAAGAGATCGAAAAGATCAAAATTTTCCCCATGCCGCCAAAAATAAAAAATTCCAATTTTCAATTTTTCGGCTTTCTACTTGACAATTCTTAGGTTTTTTGTTGGATTTGAAGTTGTAATTTGTTGTAATTTTTATTTGGAACTTCAAATAAAAGATCAAGAAAATCCAAGTTTAAGGTTTATACATTTCCAAGCACCTTAAAGCATAAATTTTCATTTTTCAGTTTTTTTTTACTGATTTTTGATACTTTCGAGATCGATCTCATTTTTCGAGATCGATCTATCGATCTGAGGAGTGAGATCGATCTGATCAAAATCGAAATAAATTTTTTCGATCACTAACGTTCCCGCTTTTGGTATTTTTCCTTTAATCGGTTTGAATATCATGTAGACGTGTTCTGATAGGTTATTCGAAGTGAAACTTTGATGGTAGCAGATGCGTAAAGGTCTGAAGTACTTGAAAATGAAAAAAAAAATTGAAAAAATTACCCACTTTTCGTTTTTTGGCTTTAAGGCAAAATCCAGTTTCCGACTTCAGGTACCGTAGGCCCCGCGCGGGTAACATATTATTCAATAATTTACTTCGGGATCAGGTGATCGAAAAAAGTTTTAAACGTCATGTATGGTAAATTACCTGTTGAGTTCGAAAAATCATAATAAAAATTCGGTTGGAAGGCCGGCAGGTTTTGCAAAGTTGAGAAAATGTAATTTCCAGGTCGTTTTGAGGGAAAATGCGAAAAAACGAGTTGAGGAATTTCAAATTTGAAGGATTTCTCTCCTTCGGATTGTGAAAGTAATAATATTTTTGAACTTAGCAGAATTCAAGCATTTTATGGAGAGGACACCAAAAAAAAAAGTCGATAGCTCAATTTTGAAAAATGGGACTGAACCCCCTTTGGACCTCCTCTCTGGGGTTTGGGATTACCTTCCGGACTCAAAAAATTTCTTATGATGTCATTGTTTATTATAGGTACCAAATTTGCAATTTTGAAACCTAGAGTAGAAAACAAATTTCGAAACAAACATTGAAATCTTAAAGGGATAATTTTAAAAATTATTTTTTGGTTATTTGAACTGTCTTTTTTCAAATACATGGATAGAATTTTAGTGAGGAAAAAGTTAGCCCCCCCCCCTATTACAAGAGAGTTAAAAAGTTGTAGATTATGAATTTGAAAAATTATTTCTGACTTTCACTAAATTCAAATTGCTCACTCGAATGCAAAAATTTTTTATTTGGTCGCTAAGAATATTTATTTTGATGAAATTATTCAGTGAAAATTCATGGTGGTTCTGCCAACTGGATTAAAATTGACAACGTTTTCAAAAAATTCAAGCTGCCTATTCAAAGACTTGAAATGCAGAAGGTACAAAACAATTTTTTTATTTGATTTGTCTGAGTTACGTAGCATACGCTTAGCATTATTGAAAAATAATACATAGAATACATACCCATTTTACCAAAATAAACTTGGAAAAAAATGAAGTATAAATTTTAATCTCTCATTTGATAATTTTAGCAATAGGTAGGTACCTATCTATATCATTATAAAATTACGCTACCCCTTCGTCAGCGTTGATGAATACCTTCAAGAAGACAAAAAATGAATTTAAGATTTGTCAAATTCACATCAAAATAAGTACGAATATGTCCATAAATATAAGCAGAACCTTTTCAAATCAACTTCTTTGGATTAGATTTACATATCTGTAACCAGAAGATCGTACATTTTTGCCATTGGTATATTTTCACTACCTGGACTAATATCAGTAGGGAGAGCCTTTTTTTGTTCAAATAAAAAAAAGTTTCGTATATATTCGCCGCCCAAAACCAATTCACGTTCTTCCCAATTATTCGGAGGAATATTAATCGAAGAGTTCGTAGTTCCTGGTTCTGAAAGATCAACGTATCGAGAAACTGCCTCATGTTTCAATTTCGAGTAGTTATTTTTGAACATCGTATCTGCTTCTTCGTAATCAAAAAAGGGTTCTTCCTTAATTGCACTTTTTTCTAAACGTTTTCCGATTTTTGGAGCCGGCGTCATCACACTCTTATTTTCAATTCTATTTTTTACCATTATTCTTCTTTGAGACTGAATGTGAACATTATTTTCATCAAATTTATATGTTAGGCAGGATCGAAACGTAGAAAAGTAATTGTTCAATAGTTGTCGAGTATTATCATCAACAGCTGAATCTTTCATCTCCGCTAAAGCCAATCTAACTGTCTCAATTGATTTTGGATCAATCAGGTTGAAAATTATAGTCCGACATGTGGACACAGCTGAATATCTTTCTTCATTAGAACTGAATGGCATGTCTTGATGAGCAATATCCATGGTCCAGAAATCTGAATGGTAATTTTGTATGTTTGTATCCAACGATTGTTCAAAATGTGTATTCAGAGGGATTCCATCAACGGAAATCTGTACAAAAATAGGCAATAAAATAAGACTTGTTCGATACCTGTGGTCAGTTTTGAAATTTCACGTGATCAGACTTACCAAAATTGTAATGAATCCGCCAATAAAACAAAAATTAATCAACATGAAAGTCATATTCCTTCAATTTTTCATCAACTTGAATGTAACCTCTCTCTCTCTTTTTTTTTTTTTTTTTTCACGTAAGGCATACCTTACCTAATCATTTATACCCGCAGGAGAATTTGTGCAGCGGCATATTAAAAAGTCATTCCAATCGTTAATAAATGTCAACAAAACACGTAATATCAATTTAATTGATCATTTCCGAAGGGAATATCAATAACATTTGTATAAATTGTCGTGTTAGGGATACGTATACAATTGATCAAAGCAGGCGATGATTTCGGGACCAAAATCACAATTTATACCTAGTCATGATATACGTTCATAATTTGTACGTGTATGATACATCGTAAATTTCATCGACCTTAATGCTTCATTTTTCATTCAGAAGTCACTTATGATCTATGAGTATTCAGAATCGAAATGTTTGACAATTTTAAGATCATTTTCCTAAATTCGAGACCAGCAGGCCTAATTTACAATTTTCAAGCAATCGTTTCGTAAAGAAAAAAAAACAGCCTAATAAGCTACCCACACAATTCAATGAGGTGTAAGTTGACTGAGCTATGTAGGTAATTGAAAAATCCATCATCAGGTCCATACAATCACAAAGGTATATTCCAAGTTTTTTTTTGAAAGATTTTCATCAATAGGTTTCATACTTATAGTTAGATATATTTTTCAAACATATAAGTTAGGTAGGGGAGACTAGGGCAAAAGGAACCACTGGGCAAAAGGAACCACCTCAATTTTTTTGGCTTGTATGAATGTGTAGAGGCTGGTAGCGTTATCATTTGATAGCTAGTGTCTGTACCATCATTTAGAATCTGTGAAACCGGCAACACATTTGTTTTTATTCTGGTTATCAAAGGTTATGTGAAATGTGATGGTTAAATTTTTTAAAACTCGAATTTTAAAATTGAATTGATTTTTGAAGTGTAAATGATAGAAAGGTAAGTTTACCATCTACTTGTGCAGAATTTTGCCCTCTTTTCAATGGAGTAAAGATATTTGAATAATTTTTATTCCTTCTGATGATAAATTGATGAAAATGATAAAAGTGTCATTTCGGGCAAGTGGAACCAGGCAAAAGGAACCAGTGATGAATACGTATTTTCATTTTTGAAATTGAATTTTCGTGTTATTTTATTACGGATGGTGTACAAATATGTTAGGAAAAGTGATCGAGGTAGGGGAACAAAATTTGACACACAGCCCTAAAGATATAAGACCTCTCCCAGAAAACAAAATGATTTCGAAAAAATCACACTTGAATCGAACTTAAAAATTAGAAGTGCTAACTCATATACCAGTGAAGAACTGAATTAAAATAAATGCTCTAAAGAGAGAACTAGAGGTGAAACGTAAGCTGGAAAAGGCAGAGAAGAAAGCAGCAGCACTAGCAGAAAATAATCAGCTTCCAAAGGGAAAGAAAAATCCAACAAAAAAAAACTGTCCAAGGAGAACTTGTCTCCAAAGCAAAAGAAGAGAACTGCCGCTAAAGAAAATGAGACCAAACCGCCAGAACCAAAAATAAGAAAAAAAAATATTTTTCCCAAAGAAGCTGGAAGAACCCTCAAAAGAAAATGACGTCCCCTGCTTGATTTGTAATTCAATGACGTCTTCATCCAGAGAAACATGGTTACAATGTAATATGTGCCAAAACTGGGCACATGAAGCGTGCACTAGTTATGATGGTGTAGGATTTAATGTACCTATGCGACTTCTGTATTAATGATAACTGAAATAATAAAGTTTTTTCAACATTTTGAGCAGCAAAAATTGATTTTTTAGATGTGGTTCCTTTTGCCCAAAGCTTAGGTTCCTTTTGCCCGGGCATTTTTGAAACTCCCAAAAAAAGGTACTTTTGTAAAATCGAATTTTCAGTAAATTAAAACAATCTAATTTTGAATCCGTAATAACCAAATTGTAGCTAAATGCTTGCTCTATCCAACGATGCATTCAAAAGTTAGATTGGGTGAATAGAAAATGTTTTGCAGCGCTACAAAGTTACGTGGTTCCACTTGCCCTAGTCTCCCCTACCTTGCATTTATTCTAGCTATGAATTGCCAATTGATGCATTAGATATTTTAAAATCCTTCATTGATTATTTCAATATCATTTCAGGAACATCAACATTTATTTCATCAATTTTTGACATCTCGCTCCGCAGAATTACTTTTTCTTCTTTCACATTAGGTATTAGAGATATCTGAAATCAAAAAGTTAGGTAATCAGATCCCTACTTGAAAGTCTCTATACTTCTTTTGTCTTTCCAAATTATGTGCTTGGGTGCTTACCAATCTCTAGTGTTGGGAATAATCGATTATTTCAATAATCGATTAATCGACCCTCGATTATTTCAACCATCGATTAATCGGATTTCGATTAATGAAATAATCGATTATTAATCGATTAATCGATTATTTTTGAGCTGTGCTCAATTCATTGTATTTACAGTAGAAAAAATACAAAACGAAATCATTTATTCAGTCTAATTCGAATTAAACCTAAATTTGACACATGTGTGGCTAGAGATGTGCGCCGCCGAAAAATTACGCCGCCGCCGCCAATTTTTCTTGGTTTTCGGCCGCCGCCGCCGCCGAGTCAATTTACCGGCGCCGCCGCCGCCGCCGCCGCCGATTTTATCTCGGCGGCGAGCTTTTTTTTTTATCATTTTTGGACTCCCTTATGTGTTTTTTTTTTACCAATTGGTACCTTTTTTCCAAACGCACGCACGTATACGTAATTTGGTAACCCAGAAAAGAATTTTCATTTACAAATATTTTATGGTATTATAAAATGTATAAAATATTTGTAAATGAAAAATTCGTTTCTGGGTTACCAAATTACGTATACGTGCGTGCGTTTGGAAAAAAGGTACCAATTGGTAAAAAAAAAACACATAAGGGAGTCAAAAAATTGATAAAAAAAAAGTTTTTTTAAACAAAAAAAGCACGCCGCCGAATTCGCCGCCGCTGATTGAGGTCGGCGGCGCGCCGATGGCGCCGCCGCCGCCATAAGATTTTGGAAGTTCGCCGCTGCCGCCGATTTTACTTCGGCGCACATCTCTATGTGTGGCATTTAGTTATTGAAATGTCTTCACAAAACGATCAATTTTTTTAAATAAAATTTTTTTTCCACAAAATGTCGAAGCACCATTGAAAAAAGAAAAACCTGAAAATAGAAATAGACCGATTAATCGATTATTTCATAATCGATTATTTCAAAAAATAATCGAACAATTAATCGATTATTTCGAATAATCGATTAATCGATCTTTTCGATTATTTTTGTCGATTAATCGACATTTTTGATTAATCGATTATTAATCGCCCAACACTACCAATCTCGTTGATCAATTGTGATTTTGCAAAAATTTATATTGGAGGCTAGCAATGTGTTAGTGCCATTAAAAAAAAGAGGGTAGATGTGGAAACAAGATAAACAGCTAATTTCAATAGTGTTTTTAAATAGGTGACCTTTCATTGGGCCTAAAAAATAAAAAATAAAACATTATTGATTTGAAATAAATAACTTTATAGGTTGTTGATACCTATTTAAGAAAAAATATGTGACCCGTGCAGGGACAGGGTACCTAAAGTCGGAAAACTGAATTTTGCAGTAGAGCATAAAAACGAAAAATGGGCAATTTTTTTCAATTTTTTTTTTGCGTTTTTAAGTGGTTCAGACTCTTACGCAGCGGTTACCAAAATTTCACTTCGGAAAACCTACTACAACACGTCTAAATGACGTTCAAACCGACTGAGGAAAAGGTACCTAAAGTCGGAACGTTAAAAAAATGTGCATGTGCTGCAAAATGCGGTCTGTTGAAGGTAAGGGGAGCCTCGGGATTCTTCCAGGCTAGAAAAATAAAGTGAAATACCCATAGATTTGTGTGTGCAAATTCAACTGTACCTACTGAGAAATACATAATTTCTGAAATATTGCTTTGTTGAAGAACATTGAGATATAAATGATCGAAAATTGATGTAAACGATTTTCCTATTCTCCTAAGGTGATTTTCGACGTTAAAAGTGAATTCCTCGTAAAATTTCAGTACAAAAAATAAGTTCTGAGAGCTTTTTTGATAATTTATACAGTATGAAAAAAAAAGGATTTCTCTTTGTAATGCAGCTTTTTTCAAAATTAAACTCATCATAATAGTTAATTTTTCATTTTTCTCTCCTCTTAAAGTAATTTTTGACGTCAGAAACGAATTCCTCGCGAAATTTCAGTATCGGAAAGTAGTTTTGGCAGCTTTTTTGATGATTGATACATGAGAAACAAGAGTAAAAACTTAAAATGCGTTTTTCTCAGAATTTTGTTTTTATTGAATTCTAATTTTCTTAACTTCAAATGTCTCTATCTCGGCGAAAAATGAACCTTGGGTGCTCATCAAGGTCTCAAAATGTTCCTCTTGGTCTCCTTCATCATTTTAGCTCAAAAACTCATTTTTGAAAATTCCGACTTTAGGTACGTTTTCCCTGCACGGGTCACATATTGTAATTACTTTAAAACAAAATTTTTGAAGGCGATGTATTTTTTTTCTTATCACCAAACTTTCTCGATGTTGACGAACTTGTCAATCCTTCACTTCCTAAAACCCTTGTTTCCATTCTTTCAAGATTATTCGGATTTACTTCGAGATTTCTCCCGATTGAAGTTTCAAGCTGATCTTTTGTATGATCAAATTTTAGATCTTCGGAATTTTCGATGGCCCTCTGATTCGAGGCTATTTTCCAAATTCCAGATGATACTAATGAAATGAATCGTTTGTGGTTTCCAAATATCATTTTTCTTGATCCATTCACAGGCTGAAATTCGTTTTCAACAAATTCGTTTGTCGAAACAAAACGTAATTCCGCGAAGATATAAATCAACGTTCATAAAAATTCATTTTTTCTCAAAATAGTCAATGTAGAGGTTATCGACGCGACTTGCAAAAATGCACTGTGCCAATTTTCTCTTTATTTGTGTCCAATTTCATCGCTTCGTGGATCATTTTCGTTGCATGAAAATCCAAAAAGAGATTTGATGCATTTGAATCCAATATTTGTTTCAAACCAGTGGTCATTGGAATGCTATTAACTTGCTTCTGTTAAAAAGAAAGAGGCAACTGTAGACACATAATATCTAGATACCTAGACCTACCTACATAGATATTTTATGAAATCAATTTTTAATTGGTATAGGCATTACCTACTTACCAAAATTGTGAGAAATTTCCAAACAAGAATTATGTAAAATTTCATATTTCTATAGTAGGTAAAGATGTGTACCCGATATATCAACTTGAATTTTTGTCATTTGTTTGGTGAAACCAGACGTAGGCTATTCATTTATAATGAAGAATTTGTGTGATAGCGGTGTATCAGATGAAAATTTATTTCGCCAATAAACGTCAACAGAATATGTTTTGTAAACGTGATCAAAATTTTTTATACTCATAAATCAAGATGGCAAATAATAAGTAGGTATAAAATAAGTTGTCATGACACACACACGATATAGCCAGCTGATAAAAGCTAGAGAATTACAATACACATATGTAGGTACCTACCTATTTGCAATAAATACAATAATCAAGACAAATAGAAAACGGTAAAGAACAGGAATGAATCGATGATGGCATTGTGAAGAAAAGGAAGGAAGGATAAAAATCAAAAATTTCAAATTAAGCTTTGCATTTTTCCAGTTTTTTTTTACTCAGAATTAAATTTCAAAATTTTTTACTCAGTACGAAAATTATTTCCAAAAGAGGTCAAAAAATGATCATCACTTTTGAAAATCCTCCCACTCAAACCAAATTCCCTTATTAAAAATGAAGCATACGTTTCCAAATTGCCCCAAGTCCAAAACCTGTATATGAGAAAAAGGACATAGGTGTACTGAAAAAAAGGTTACACCTGGCTCTCTTTTCTCATATACAGATTTTGGACTTAGCTCAGTTTGGAAACGTAATAAGCTTCAAATGTTATGTTGTCATTTTCCCATATGGGAAAAAAGTATTTACTCTCCTCGTAGTATGGCAGTTGAAAATATAACATCTCAAAATTTGTTTCGTAAGATGTTATGTTGGCAAGTATGTTATGTACTATGCAATAAATTCAAAGGCTCGGTGTGATAAATACAGAATAATGATGAGGACGATAACCACCGAGTAAATCGTTTAAACTTTTTTCTTAAAGAGAGAAGGGGGGGGGGGGGGTGATGTATGAACTTAAAAAAAAAGATACTACCTACGAAAAAATGTCATCGTTGCCCACTTTTTACTTTTACCTCATTTTTAAGGGGTACTCCAAAAAAATGATTGAAAAAAATTCCAGTACGAAATCAAAAACAACTCTTTTAAAGAAATCTTTCTCAAAATGGTCGCAACATGTATAGATACCTACTTTTACCTAAAAAAATCATTGAACACGATTTCCCATCTGTATCTCCTAACTTCCGTATGGTACCTATTGGCAATTTTTCAAAAATTTTATTTTCTTAAAATTGAAGAAATGATGAAAAATTATTATTGATAACGTCATAAATGTCATAATTTAGAAGGAGTAAGGGTCGAATCAAAGAATTAATCTTTTACCAGATCTTTTGAAGAAAATAGATACACTTCTTTGACTACCTACCACTTCAGTCAACTTTTGAAAAAAAGTGGATACTTGGACTGGAATTTTTTCAGTATCGATTTCAACTTCAGTAAGGTTACATCTGGATAGAAATTTTCCAAAAATATTTTCAAGTTTCATGGAATTAAATTATCGAACTGATTTTAAAAGATATAAAACCACTGAGAACCTAGAATCAGCGTTCCTAAACATCCTTAAATTTTATGGGTAATCATATTTCATTTCTTTTTCTCGCATGAAATGATATCCCTAGCCGAAGCCAACAGATGAACATTTTCAAAATTTGAAAAAGTTATAAGAAACTGTTTAAAATTTTTACTTTTTTTCCTTTCCCTTCCCTGGGTTTAGATATCACTTAGGTACTTGAGCACGTTTAAAAAGATTTACCATCAGGAATTTAAAAAAAAATGAAAAACATACTATAAGATATGTTATAAAAGTTTTATGACGTGAGAAATTCTTTTCTGGCCATTTTTCTGAAAACAGTTACTCGGTACTTTAGAATTTTATCTTCTCTTGAATAATGAATACAATGGCACAAAGCTTGAAAAAACTCCCCAATCAAAAATAACCCGATCGTGATTCTTAACAACTTTGAAGGCAATTCTGAGGAATTTGGAAAATTTTCGAATTTTCAGTAGGCAGTAATGTTTTTTATTCCCTCAGTGATTAAAACTGGAAAATAAGGTACGAAAACTCTCAAAACAACAAGACCCAAAACCGATGTCTTTTTTATTTTTTGATCGAAATTAATAGAAAAAATAACGCTCTTTCCAATGAAACAAACTGTAAAGTAGGTACCGACATTAGTTTTTTGCTAGGAAGCTTGGTTTTGGAACTTTCGACTGAAATATCTCAAAAGCTTAGCTTTCTAGAAAAAAACTAATTGCACTCTACAGAAAGAAAATTTTACGCTCTACAATTTATGTCCCATTCATTTTTTTCGTAGAACCCTTCCTTTGCTTAAAAAAATTGACATTAGGTGTCAAAATTTATCAAAAAGTGTGAAAAAAATTTCTATAAAAAATTCAAATTGTAAAAAATTTTGGTTTCAATCCACACGGGTGCAAAAACAGAAATATCGCACGGCAGATGGGCAGTTTGTGATAAGTGTAGGTAAACAATATTGCCCTTATTTCCTGGCAGCGTTTTTACCCGTGTGGATTGAAACCAAAATTCCAAGTTGAAATTTTTTACACTTTTTGTCAACTTTTGACACTCAAAGGCAATTTTCTGAGCAAAGTAAGGGTCCTATGAAAAAAAATGAATGGAACATAAATTGTAGAGCGTAAAATTTAATTTCTATAGATATCCGAGTTTGGGGTTGAAATGACTAAACAGGCACGTGTGCTAGGTATCTAGTAGATGAATAAAGAGACTACTAAAAAAAATTACACCTTAAGTATGTAGTTGAGAGTCATGATCCCACATGATCTCACAATGAATAACATCGATAAATTTTTATTGAAATGGGTAATCAAATATGTACAAAGCATGTCGGTACATCAGAAATTTTTTTTAACCCTACAATAAACGTCAGCAGCGCCCATTAACTCCTCGATTGATAGCTCTCAAATACACAACAATAAATTGTCGACTAAGCTGCCGACAATGGGAAAAACTTTATAAAACGAGGATCATTTCGATCATCGAAGATCATAATTCGTAAACATGAGATCTGCACTGAATTTCGTTGCTGTACTTTTGGTGGCTGGCTTCGTAGCCCAAGTAAGTGGTTATTCAATTTAACATTTGGTTTCAAAAAAATTATATTTTATTAAAATTCAATACGACTAAATTCTATGGTTTGTACCTATTTAAATTTTATCAATAGGCATATACGGTATGGATTAAATTTATGATTTTCTGCTAAGATTTTTCGCTATTTATGACGATTTATGGTGAGATTTCTTGGAATGAGATTTTTTCTGGGGTTTTTCATGGTTTTCGTGGTTCTCGTTCTTGGACGATTTTTCTTTCTCCGAATGTTTATTGTGTTTAGAATCGGAGGATGATTCACCTCCTAGACTTTTTTGTATTTTCCCCATAAGGAAATTTTTTATAACGTGGAACGATCGCCTCATATCTGGATCTTCTTGTATATCGAAAAATTTATTAATAAATAAAACTTTCAAATTGTATAAATTTTCCCATGCTTCTTTCTTCTTATCCAAACCCTTGTATAGATCTTTAACCTAAATAATGAATAACATTTCGCCATAAAATTTCCATTCCACTCGGAGAATTTATATTTAGCACGCCTCCTCATAAAGTACTTACCTCTTTAGATGCATTACGAAGTAGCAATCGATGAATACAAGCGAATAGAGTTTCCAAAGTAGCCGCAGCTTGGGGATGGGTCAAAGTATCCTTGAAATGATTACTAATTCGCATCCAACTTCTGGAACCAATTTTATCTTTGAAACTTCTTTCCAGCGGGTACCATATTTCTTGGAGGGTTTCCCTAGATACGACGTTGGCCGGATCGTCTACATTCCATACTTCGATAAAGTGTTTCAGGGTTTGATGAACAGTTGTCCAGAAATAATCCACAGATGGGTTTCCTTCGTATGCTTCGAGTCCGCCTTGATTAGCATTAACTGCCTGTGCGAGAGAAAAAAATAGAGAAAATTTTGGAGGTTAGAGGGCCGAAAGTGTTGACAAAATTTTCTAGGAATTTACCTGATATACGATGAAAGTACATAAAACAACGCGCAACAACATTTTCAAGCTTATGACCCAACAGAAAATATAAATTGAAGTTTGTCTAAGGGTGTTGATCGTATATAAATACGAATGTTTTCTCCATCAGCAGAAGTTCTCGGTTGATGAATGGGTTGTCTTTTACGTCAAATGATCAATGGCCAACTTGCTAATGAACTTGGTACCTCGGAGAACACCATTTCACCATAAATCTAAAAAATTTACGACTCTGGTTAGAAGTGTTTTTCTCTTACTAATGAACCTATGACGTAATACCGAAGAGCCAAACTTTGTAAATTTTTCGTATATATTCGGTCGCCAGACTGAGCGAAATTTTAATGCATATGTTTGTTAAAAATGGCTGTTCAAAGGAATATACTCGCTAGTTTATTAATTCTAAGCTTTAGCTTGATAGCCAACGTAAGTTGAATATCTCAAACATCGGTCTCCTTCGGAATGAAAAATAACTTTTAAATTTTTTCAGGTCAAAAGCGGTAATAAACTGTCTACTTTGACTGTTGACCCCGAAGACCCCGCACTTTTCGAACATGTACACGAAAATTCGATCGAATTGCTGGAAAATGACGTGGCCCGAAACACCATCGTGAAATTCCTCAACGACGTGAAACAAATCATGGATAGTAAAATCGCCTCAGAAATTCTTACCGGTATATCGTCCACAATGAAGGTCATCTTCATCAATGATGTCGGACATCAGACCATCAAAGCTCTATCTCACGGAATTACCAATATATTGGTGGATGCGGATACTTCCAAGTCGATAAAAGCCGGAACTCATGGCATCGAAAGCGTTTTAGGATTGGAGAATACGTTGAAATTGGCTAAACTCGAACATGCAACTTTTAAGGATTTAGTCAAATTGGAACAAACGCCTCAGGCTATTAGTATGGTTGGTAGCGGTCTGAAAAGGCTCATAGAACAGAAAGGTATCAACGATGCAATCAGAAAATCTTTCAGCAATCTCGTTTCCATAGTCAAGAGATTGTAAGCGATTAACGGTTAGAATAATTAGTTTTACAATATGTTCATCTATGTTTCGAGATTAATTTCAATTCAACGTAATAGTATCGATTTAATGTTGAATAATTCATAAGCATACCATTCATCCAATAAATAATTAGATATATTCCAAATGTGTGGCTTTTCTTTATCTATTTTCTGAGTACAACTGACACCTGATGTCATTTTGTAAAAAAATGTTGTTTGCCTATTCTACATTTGATGAGACAATGATCAGTCTATTGTTTAAACCCAGGGAAGGGAAAGGAAAAAAATAAAAAATAAATGAAAAGTTTTTTTTTGTAAAAGAAAAACTGCTTTCCTACTTTACCTACCTTCATAACTACCTAGATGCAATGTTTGCCAGAAATATCTAGGTACCTACCTTTCGTATAAAAAGAATCTAAAAGAATTTGGAACTGTGTTCAGTTTAGCTGGTTTTTGACCAAGGGTGACGCCGCATACGAAAAGGGTGTAGCAGGCCAAAAACGCGTTTCGAGAAAAACGCATTTTAAGTTTTGAACTTGAATTTCTCCCGTTTAAGGAAACCTTAAGGGGCGGGGTTTGATTTTTCAGGTTCTGTGTCTCTGGCTCACTCTCGCGGCAATTGTCCGAACCATTCGCTTTCATTTCATTTTGGGTCGAAAAATGTTTTTTTGGCGATTTCTTGATTTTTTTTTGATTTTTTTGAAAAATTGAAAAACTCAATTTCGGCGATTTTGAAGGGAAAAATCGACCGGGCGATGGTTTTGTGGTATTCTGCATTGGATTATATGCTGATTTAATAATAATAATAAAAAAAAAATTTTGACCATTTTTGACCATTTTTGATTTTTTTGACTTACGTAAAAGCGGTTTTTCAGCACTTTAAAAGCGAGTAATCGATCTGGCGATACGTTTTTCGGATTCTACGTGAAATTCTACATAAGGATTGATATGTAACTCAAAAGTCGTTTTTTGGCCTGCTACACCCTTTTCGTATGCGGCGTCACAGGGACTTTCGAATTGATCAGAATATTTCAACTTTTTTTTTTTCATCTTAGAACTTGAAAAACCAACGCAACGTCTTTTCTCTCCACTTTTTATTGAAAGTGGGAGAGGTTTTTTTTTTCTTTTCTGTTTCCATATTTGAAGGGCAGAATGTATTTTTCATGGCGGATAGGACAGCACACACATAGTTTGCTCATTTTAAGAAGAGATCCTACTAAAATTTCAAATTCATCTTTTTTATCCCACTACCTAGGTATACTTAATGATTTTCAGTCATTTTTTTTCAGTGATGGAAAACTGAAATGATATTAGTTCTAGTTCCAGTTCTAGTTCCAGTTCTCAAAATTTTTTAGTTCTAGGTTTCAGTTCCAGTTTCAGTTCCAAATGCCAGTTCTAAAATTTCAGTTTTTTAAATTTTGAATTTTTGAAGGACAAACAAATGCAAAATTTTCTGCTAAATTTGAACTGTGTTGTTTTTCTTTTTCTGATTCAAAGTACAATTTTTTCCCTGTTCAAGGCTTCAAGCTCAAAACAAAAGAATTCTAGAAAAAAAGTCATTGTCATTAGTAGTATTTTTCAGAAATGTTGTGGCTAACCCCTGAATTTTTCAACAAAAAATTTGAATACCTAATGTATGAGAAGGACGTCTTTAATTGGATGAAATTTTAAAGTTTACAACAAAATATTCTTTATTCACTTTTTGACGTAAATTTTCAAGGTTTGGGGGTTTTAGTAAAAATTTTTTAATTGAATGTGGTTTGGTAAATTTCAACATCAAAATTTTGACTTTCTTTTGACTTTGACTTTTTCAAGTCATATTTTAAACAATAAAATTGCAACTGCTGGAACTGGTATAAAACTGAAATTCATTTTATGTAGGTAGTTCTAGTTCCAGTTCTTAGATTTCAGTTCTCATCATTTCAGTTCTAGTTCCAGTTCCAGTTCCAGTTCCAGTTCCAGTTTTTCAATTTTAGTTCCAGTTTTTTTCAAGTTCCAGTTCTAGTTCCAGTTCCAGTTTTCCATCATTGTTTTTTTTCTAACCTAAAGGTACAGGATGACTCAAAGTTCCGGAATACGATGTTTTTTTCGTAATTTAGAGAGAAATCACTCTACATTGCCTTGCGTTGATCTGAACGAAGGGTTGCCTACGTGTAAGTCGGCAAGGGACAACGTCAACGCTGTACTCAAAATATCTGAAAAGGATTGAGTGGGGGAGACAGTGTTGCCAATTTCATAAAAACTTGATTTTTTTGTAAATTTTTGCCCCTTCAAATTTTTGATTAGGTAAAATTTGCATGCAATCAGTATCCAAAACTCTAAAATTCATGCAACTGTTAGTTTTTAAGTAGGAATCTATCTCAATCTTTTAAATTTTTCAAAATTTCGGGTTAAGTATGGGATTTTTTTTTGAAAAGTACAAAAATCGAAAAAAGTCAAAATTTTTTCAAAGATTCGTAATCGATGAGGGATGAGTTTAAATTTTTTGAAGGAAATGGAGCTTCAGCTATCGTGAATGGGTTTTCATTTTTTGTTGAGCCTTATTATTTTTTTTTTGTACGATGCAATTTTCGCGTTCCGGAAATTTCAAGTCACCCCTGTACTTCTACACTCCAGATAAAAATCCTGAAAATTTTATAATTTTTACAAATGAATACGTTTTTTAAAGAATAATGAGCATAATTGTGTTTCAATTTATAGTATATTACTATACAAGCAGCGGAAGTGAGTCATGAAAATGCTCACTATCGATGCTTATATTGTAAGATATTTTTCATTTGTACTTCTCAAAATCATCAATTAGTACTTTTACGTAAAGCGTACGCGTTCGTGCGGTTCGTATACCGGGTCACGGAAGTAAACACGAAAAACACTAAAAACCGTGTTGACAGCTCAACAATGAAAAGACGAACTTCCGATCCGCAAATTAGCAATGAAAAAACGTACTTTCGATACAGTACAAATGATTTTTTTTTTTCATTTTGGATTTTAATTTTTGGTGTAAGGTAATTTTTTTCATACGAAATGAAAATCTTAAATAAAATTTGTTAAAACTGTGATTGTTACCAGGGTGGAAATACCTTTAATCTTTGAAGTAAAATTAATAGAAAATAAGTAGATGTACAATCAAGAAATAAAGATGTAAAAACATTCTTAAGAATTTTCAGAGCTGAAAAATCCAGATTTTTCATAAAAAGCTCAGCTTTTAAACTTTCGAAAAAGCTTCAAAAACTTCATTAAGAAATTAATACACGTTTGCCATATTTTTCAGGACATTGAGTTAAAATGGATATGAATTTATTTTCAGGACCTGGCCATCTGACAACCCTTCACCCTTATTTTCTATAATTGCAGTTTTAGTAAAAAAAAAAAAATGAAAAAAATGAAAAAAACTTAGGTACCAACAACTTATTTCATTTGCTATGTTTTCAATATCCAAGCCGAATTCAAAAATCATTTTTTGGTTACGATTCTCTACCAACTTTCTACTCCCTTACCATCACATCTGAATATTTCACATGACAATATCACAATACCTACATGTGTAGTTTTTATTATGTAGGTACCTTAGTATGTTCTTCAAAAAAACGAGTCCCAGCGCTGAATCATATTTTTTAATGATATATTTCAGTCGACTGAGTTGTAGATACAGAATAGGTCATTCATAGTGTAACTCGAACTTCAGAGTCGCACCAAAAACACATGAAAAGAGAGAGCTTTCAGGTTTGGGAGATTCGATTCCTCAAAGTTTTTTGGGTCACGAATTTTCTTTCAGATTTTTTCGCTCACAGGGGTGAAATTGATTACAAACCGCAACAACAAAAAAAAACATTAAAATAAAAGCTCAAAACACATATTCGAATTTTTTTACAATGTCTGTAAGAGGGTTATCGAAGTTCCTGAATTAATGTATGTCATTATTTTGACCCCAACCCAAAATTCAACCCCCAGGAGTGGAGAAGTGGCACCAAAATTGAATTTTTTTCCAATTTTACAGAGTACGGTTTCTAAATCCATGCCTTTTGACCATTTGAATCGATTTTATTGATCATTTATATTCTACACGAAAAAGTGGACTCTTAGGGAGGTGGGCTGTGATCAAAATTGGAAGTATTTACAATTCTGTGGAAAGAGGTACCTATCAAAATTTCATGTTTTTTTGACTTCTTAATCCATTTCTGTGGCCACTCTTACCCTAAAAACAAAAGTTGACTCTCGGGAGAGAGAAGAAGGGTTCAAATTTGAAAACTATACACTTAGGTACCTATTTGCGGCGAAAAATATCCAGTTTTGATTCCACCTCCACCTTGAAATGGATTTTCATGATTGAGGTTAAAATGGCCCTAATGTACTTATCTGATTAAGTATTTTCTTTCATTTTTTTTTTTTTTAAACGAAGATAAAAGAGAAATCAAAAAAATTCAATTTTTAATTTGAAAATTATGTGTTGATTATTTTGATACCTAATTTTGTTTTAAAAAATCCCATCCAACAAAATTACGTATACTTGCTGTATTTTTGCAAGGTAAGAAATTCCGTATAAATTGAATCGCAATAATATAATCGATATACAGATAAAACGTTAAATATTTGCCTACCTATTCTTAGATGGGAAAATTATCCGGCGGCTTATTTATCGTCTTTGATTAATGTTTTGTTCACGATGGGTCTAATTTTTTGTGAAATACCTACGCAATAATGACTCATTTTGTGATGAGGTAGACACGTAGGTAAATGAATAAAACAAAAGAACGAGCCTTTATGCCCTCTTGTCTAACAGATTAAATTATATAATAGGTTATTTAACATTTAATTAGAATAAAATCGAGAAGAATTATTATTGAATGATAATTGAACGTTTATATATTGATAATACAATATTACGTGTAAATTGACGTTATTTCTCGGAACTAGATAAGTTAATTTGATTATTTAGTCGTATCAAAAATTCCTTTCTTTCTCTCAGTACTACACATCGTTATTGTATAATTTGAAAAATTCTAGTTGCAGTGTCCGATTCAGTGCTACACCTACTTGAATAATTTGCGTCGCAGAAAATAATCATAAAGAACAAATTTTATAAAAATCCTATTTTTTGCACGATTTGAATAAGTTGTTCTTACCGGTCCATTAAAACAAGTGCTTTCAAAAATTATTCGAGTGGATAAAAATAACTTTGATATTGGTATCAAACAGGTAAAAAATTCAAATTATTCATAGATCTACATAGGTACTTACTTAATTTAACAAAAATGAATTTATTGAATTTCTCGTTATAAAATTAATTAATTTTATTCATAAGTAGGTAGGTATATGTAAGGTTCCATTACCACTATTCCAAAATTTTAACTTTCACCTTAAAAAAAAATTGAATTAAAAAGGTATAGATATCTGATTCTAAGGTTTACAATTTTCCATAAATAAATAATTGGAGGGGCACTAAAGGGTGGATTGATAAAGTTGAAATTTTGACTATCGAGTCGCAATATCGCGGAAAAATTGCAATTTTAGAAGACTAAGGAAATGAAAAAAAAATCTTTCAAATCGATTAATATTCTCCAATCGCACAAAAGCCTTGAATTTTTAAAAAGTTGTTAAAAATTTAATACGAGTAGGTACAATCAAAAATTCTTAAAAAATTCGATGCAATCAAACACGATCAGAAATTGTAAAAATTTCAAAAATGATTCAGATATTTTTTTAAACCATTTTTGGTACCTGACTTAGACCGTAAAGCATAATTTTTTTTTTGAAGAAATCAATATTTTATAACTTTTTTTAAATTTCTACTAAGTAGGTAAGTATTATTTATTTTTTCTATTTATGGAGTGAAATTGAAAAAAAAAAAAACAGCTTCTCATGAAATAATGACATTTTCAAAAAAAAGTTGTGTATCGTTATTTGCCTCCTGAAAATACCTATCTGGAATTAATCAATTTTCAAATTTCAAAGTGACATGAATTTTAACTTGAATCAATGCTTACTTACGTATTTTCTGAGATTTTTCTCATTAAAAAGATTTGTAAAATTTTTATTCCGCATGAACAATACAAATTGTATTTCTGTTATCAAGCTAACATTTTTTTCGATATTGGTATAGGTATTTCCGAGAAATTATTACTGATGAAAAATTTCATCGCTTAGAACGAAATTTCAAAGAATTCATTTCTTATCATCGAACAACAATTATCAAATCATGACTAATTCATTGTAGCAATATAAGATATTGTTTCCGTGGTTTTTTTTATCGTTAAAAAAATGACAAGTCGGAAATGAGGAAACTGGGAAATAAACGTGAAACGAGACGCGTGTCTCGGTAAACGTCTGGCCTCCTATTGCAATATTAACCAAATAGTCCAGGAATTATAGCAAAATTTTTACGCGAACCTCGGAATCGTTGGGGGAAAGCTGAATTTTACATTATTTGTACATAATAGCCTAACAAACATACTCCTAAAAGTTACACCCCCCAACTCGCAGGCTACCACCGCAAGAGGTCAATAACCTTTGCGAATATACGTTTTTTGACTGTAGCGCCCAAAGGAAGGGTCGGAGAGGGAAAAGTGGTGAAATAAAAAATATTCTACGTGAAATTTCCTACAGACTTGACCGGTTCAGTTGTTCTCAAAATTGCGACATTCGACTTACAGTGGGGGTTAAACTTATTCAACTTGGAAATTTTTTTTGAAAAAATTATATTTTTTTTTGTAATTTGAAGTTATAATGGGCTCAAAAATATACTGTGAAAAGTTGCACCCCCCATCAACTCGCCGGCTACCCCCACAAGAGGTCAATAACCTTTGCGAATATACGTTTTTTGACTGTAGCGCCCAAAGGAAGGGTCGGAGAGCGAAAAGTGGTGAAATAAAAAATTTTCTACGTGAAATTACCTATAAACTTGACCGGTTCAGTTGTTCTCAAAATTGCGACATTCAACTTACAGAGGGGGTTAAACTTTTCCAAATTCGAAAAAATTTGAAAAAAATAGGTAATTTTATGTGTTCATACAGAGGTGGATCACAAGTTGCCGAATGAAACTTTTGACAGTATATTTTTGAGTCCATTCCAATTTAAATAATTACACATGAAATTACCAATTTTTTCAAATTTTTTCGAATTTAGAAAAGTTTAACCCCCTCTGTAAGTTGAATGTCGCAATTTTGAGAACAACTGAACTGGTCAAGTTTATAGGTAATTTCACGTAAAACATTTTTTATTTCACCATTTTTCGCTCTCCGACCCTTCCTTTGGGCGCTACAGTCAAAAAACTTATATTCGCAAAGGTTATTGACCTCTTGCGGGGGTAGCCGGCGAGTTGGGGGGGTGCAACTTTTAGGAGTATGTTTGTTAGGCTATTATGTACAAATAATGTAAAATTCAGCTTTCCCCCAACGATTCCGAGGTTCGCGTAAAAATTTTGCTATAATTCCTGGACTAAAAGAAGTTCAGAATAAAAAAATTATAGAAAAAAAATACTCAGATATATGCATTTGATAAAAATTCTCATATTTTTTCAAAAAGTTAGGTAGATTTGAGTTATTGAGAACTCTACAACCGGGAAATCCCTCGGTGTAGAATTTTTTCGGGCTTACTTCCCTCCGGCGTGCAAAAAAATGAGAAAAAACAGAAAAATGGTCAGAAAAGAACTGAAATTTCCACTGTCTGCTCCTTTTGACCGCCCGTTGTGCGTGCAGCGCGCATTGGAAGGTCAGAAAGGAACGAAAAGGAACAGAAAAAAATAACAGAAATTCCCAGCAGAAAGAAGCAGAATTTTTCTGCCTTTTTTGCACTCCAGGCTACTTCTGGAGGTTTCAATTTTTCTCTGGGAGATCCTCTGCTGACAATTAGTTTAAATTTCTTTATTGAATTCGTCAAAATCTGAAAGATATTTTTTTCGATCCATCCAAATCCCCAAGACTTACGAATAATGACATACCATATTTTAATATTTGATAAAAATATTCACGTAATAATTTTTATTCAATTATATCAAATACTCACTTCATTCAAAATTTATTTCAGATCAGTGATTGATAATTTGAAATCATTGACATCTGCCCAAGGTGCCTAGTAAATTCATGAGAAAATGTCAAAAACCTGGCCCAGAAGACGATTAAAATTTCCAACATCGGTGACATTAGTTTTCCTGATATTCATACAGCTAACCACCTGTCTAGGAGCCAAAACCTCTTCAGCTCGATTTAAACGCGTCGCTGGTTCCGAATCAGATCAACAGGTGTTGGACGACTGCGTCAAAGAAATCCAAGCCAATCATTTAGACATCGCTAAAGAGAAACTAAACCTGATCAATGACACAACAAAAATTGAATACATCGTTCATAAAGTATACGACCATCGAGGGGAGAATTTCGAAACGATTTTAAAATTCGGGGACTCGATCGACAACGTGCATCGTCGTTTCTTGGTATACAAAGCATTGTTTAACGAGATGACCGGAAATGATCATTTGGAAACATTACCATTACTTCTTCTGACCGAGCATTTGAGATTCAAGGTGATGTCTCAAGACCACGGTATCCCTGAGATAAAAGTCGAATCCGGGTTACTTTTCGATTCGATCGAAAATGCCATTATTAAGCTATCTATTCGAAAAATCACAGATTCTTTTTTAAATGCAAATACATCGAAGACAGAAGGGGTTACTTTGGGATTACCCATGTCCAGCTTCGAATACACTTATAAAGTGATCAGAGGTGTGATCGATAACGTTTTGGAAAAACTAGGCACTAAGAAAATCTTATCAATGGTGCATGAGACGAACAGTGCCAAATATACCGAATACGTGATCGCTTTTCAAAAAGCCATATTTAATAAAATACAATCGAACGGCGGCGCGAAAAATGATTTGATTGAATTGGCCATTCGTATGAAGGAATTGATGGTTTCGGAAGCCTACAACAATACTCCATCGACGATAAAAATCCACATCGAAGAAGTCAAACAAAACTTACCAAAATCGGTGAAAAATATCGCCTTCTCGTCTCAAGTATGCATTAGAAATACTCAATATGACGAATACCTTTATGCCGCCGATCCATTCGACGATCGGTACGATTCAGAGAGACGTTACGTGTTTACGTGGCTCGGAGGTACCAAAAAATATTCGAACGAGCCTGGTAAATTTGTATGGAAACTTGATCGACGTAAAGACGACGCTTTTGAGATAATCAATGATCAATACAACGAGCATCTGTTCGCCGGCGATCCGAAATGGGATGATGATAGAAGATGCGCGTTGACTTGGACCCCTGGTGGAAGCTGTATTAATTATAGCAGCTGGGTATTTGAACCTGAAGGTCAAGAGGTTTATATAAAAAATTATTTCGAGAATGAGTATTTGTTCGCTGATTTTGATCGATTGCACGATCTTAAGCGTAAAGTATTTACTTATGTACCTAAAATGAAAACGCCAGATAGTAAATGGGAAATTGTAGATTGTTCGAAATAAATTATTATTTTCTGTGGCTGGTGTTTTATTTTAGGTATTTCAAAGGGATTGGATGAAATTTTCGATGATTTTGGAAGAGGCTGAGTAATTTTTCTCAAGAAAAGAAAAAAACTCAGAAGAAAGAAAATCGGTATCTTTCGTGAACAGAGGCGTCGTCAAGGGGGGTCCGGGGGGGCAGGCCCCGGAAAAAATTTTGGCCCCCGCTTGGCCCCCCAAAACTTATGTTGTATTTATAAATTTACATTACACTTACATCAGATAGGATTTTCAAAGCATTAAAACATGAAAAAATGTCTTTTTAGGGCATTAAAAATCCAATTTTTTCAAAGCTTCGCCCTCGCTTCGCTCGGGCATGAACAAAATCACAATTCTATAATCTATTTGAGACGAAAGGGCAGAAAAGGCTCCCTTTTTACCCCCTCCCCATTTTTAGCAGGTGAAAAAAGGCAGTCTCCACTCCCCCCACCCCTCCCTCTTTTCCATTTCGAAAAAGCAAAAAAAGTTGTCCAACACACGGCCCCTTTTGTGCCCCCCAATTTTCGATTCTGACGACGCCACTGTTCGTGAATGGTACTTTTTTCATTTGTAACTTTCAACAATTTTTCGCAAAAGTTATTTTGCAAAATTGGTTGGCACGAAGTATACTTCTACAAATACATACCTACCTACAATAAAATCATCCCATGATTTTTCCCAGCATTTTTAGGCTGCGATTAATTTGGGATGAATTTTCATCGCAGAAATAATCACACTTTTTTTCTTGTTTTTGAGGCCGAGATGATCATTGGAATGAATTTTCATCCAAAAAATCATCCCACGATTTTTCTGAGCATTTTTGAGCTGCGATTAACTTGGGATGAATTTTCATCGCAGAATTAATCTCACGTTTTTTCGTGTTTTTGAGGGCAAGATGATCATTGTAATGGGTTTTCATAGGTATCGCATTTACTTAGTTAGTGAAAATTTTTAACCATCTTCTTATTTTTCAAATTTTTTTAGTACAAAATGAATGAAAATCATGTTGAACATTTCTTTAACAATTAAATCTTACAAAGAAATTTTTTCAACACTTCATAATTTGGTTCACAATTCTAACAAATTCCAACCGAAAGATTCGCGAGTGATTTTCAAAAATCGTTGATTCAAAAGAAAAATCAATGAGTTGGCAGAAATGCCGAATTGCCAATACCATAAATACCATAATTATGTCATGTCATGTTTGGGATTTTCCACTTATTCTCGAGCTTTTAATGAAAAATTGATTTTCAACAGCTCTTTTTTTGGGATATTTACTTAGCTCCTCCTCCTTACTTCCCTCCGGCGTGCAAAAAAATCAGAAAAAACAGAAAAATGGTCAGGAAAGAACTGAAATTTCCACTGTCTGCTCCTTTTGACCGCCTGTTGTGCGTGCAGCGCGCATTGGAAGGCCAGAAAGGAACAGTTGATAGTTTTAAGTGAAGAAGAGTAATTCAAAAACTGCAAGTATTTCAAAAAATTTCCAATGATTTCTGAAAATTGTTTCTCAATTATTTTTTCAAATTAGGTGTGAAAATAAATTGTTAAATTTTAAGAACAGATGTGGAAAATAATTTATTAGGTAGGTACCTATCTGGAAAAGTGAATGGAAGAGGAGGAAAAATTGTTTAAAAATTGTTGAATGAAGAGATAGCGATGACAATTTTTTTTATCAATGACCTTTTTGGATACACATCTGCAATACTGGATCATTTAGATAGAAATCCCCCCCCAAAAAAAATTTAATAAAAATTCAAAAAGTGTCAAAAAAATTTCCAGTGGAAGATAGGTACCTATCTAATTTAATAATTAAGTATTTCAATACAAAAATGCTTTCAAATTCTTGAAAGTTGATAAATTTTACGTGGAGTGGGGGGGGGGGTGTTAATGAATCTGGCGAAGAGCAGAGGAGATTAAATTATTACCACCCATTTTCAGGGTTTACCTACCTATAGTTGCATTTTTTATACTCTAATTCTTTCCTCACTCCTCCCCAGGTTAACATTCAAAAATAGGTACAGTACAATTTTTGTAACACATACTTACCATTTTCACGTTGAAATTACAGGTATTTAACGTTTAATTATTGAACTTTTCGAGCTCAAAAATTGATAATTTTTATAGTTAAGCAGCGCTGAGTTAGATTAGTTCTTGGATGGGTGATTGCCTAGGAAAACTTAGTGTTGTTTGAGTCACTTTTTGGCCTTATTTTTCCAATCGAAATCATTTTTACAAAATTTCGTTATCGATTCTTTTAAAAAAATATTGCTTTCTTTACATTAATTTATTTTTTCGACATTTTTTTAGGCTCCACTACTTCCAAAATCAAAATAAAAAATTCAGGTGTGTTTTTTTTTACTTTTTTACTTCTACCACAAAAATACCAAACAATTTTATAATGAAACTATGAATTTTGAATCGTTTAATTTTTATGAAAATTTCAACTTCTACCTATATCTAAATCCATTTGTTTGTCTGTGGTCTGCCTAAAAAATAGGTACTAATATGAGGCTATCAACCTACGGGGAAAAACGTGTAGTCTGTTGACACTCGACTCGCGTTTTTATGACGCAAAGTTCTTAGAAAATATTATCATTAAAACGTGGGATTTCCATCAACATTCGACAATTTAGAAAAAATTTACAAGCTGTTTCAAATACGAAGGTACGAATCGAATTAAAAATACGGTACCTAATTACCTACGTGAATAACATGAATATTGCGTGCATGTGCGTCGTTGGAAATTGTTTGAAATTTTCTTCTATCAACAAGTTATTCACTAGTTAAAACATGATTTATTTTTTTTTGTTTCCCACCAGAAAATATACCTACTTACATATTTGATCCAGGGCCAATACCACAAATTTTTACACCTGTACAAATGTGCAAGATGAAGAACAATGCTTCTTTACTAGACGAATATAAACCACTAAACCAGAGACTTGAATATTCTGCGAATTGATAAAAAAATTTCACATTGAAATTATGTTTTTTACATTTATAAGTATTCATAAAACCAGTTTGCGCATCTTATCTTATCGAAAATAATCTGCTGTTATATTTGGGAAGCAGTTTTACTATTTATGATACGATGCTCATTCGAAAGATGTTGTAATACCTTTATCGACTGTGTACGTACGTAATTTTTTTCTGAACAAAAATCTAAGTGAGTTGGGCAACGAAACAATGAATAAGAAATAAAGTGAGTACACATTTCAAAATTCATTCAAAAATTCATTTCAGATGTGTTGGTGTCTGTTTAATTTACCCGAACGGTAAGATTCTTGTGCGAATTTTCATCCTAAATCCATCTTATATCAATTTAGAAAATAGGTACTGCACCTATATATCTATTCTAAGTAGGCAAATTGTAATTAATTTTCTCAATACATCACTTCTACTTTATTTACAGAGATTGTTATCAACTTCTGTAACTGGCAGATATCTAATTCTTCTTTCATTCAAAACAAACCCGCTTAAAATTATGGAAAAATTGTGATCAGCAGTGCAACGAAGCAACCAAGTATGGATCAGAAAAACATCATTCGAATTGCAGCCTGCGGGTCTCAATCAAAATTATTTCCAGAAATTCCAATGAAAATGGTAATATTTTCAATTTTTCTACTCATTTCTGTACTTAACTGTGTTGCTGGAAATAAAACCATTCTGGTCAACACTTCAGATTTTGAAAATTCTCCCACTGTATATCGTTTCAAACGAGCCACCTCTCTCTCAAGTACCACTTCGAAACCGAAATCAAAAACCTCGACTCAGACGACCCCCACAACTACCAAAGATCCTACCACCGTACTAGCCGAACAGCTCGCTGAAGTTGCCAAACAACGAGAGGCAGCTAGACAGCAAGACGAAGAAAACAGGAGAAAAGATTTAGAAAAGCAAAAAAAGGAGGCTAAATTGCGGGAGATGGAGAAACAATCGCAAGAAAAAGAGGTAATCAGACAACGAGAAGAGGCTGCAGCAAAACAACCTCAGCAAGGTGATAAAAAACCGCCGGAAGAAACCACGAATCGAATCGAGGTGAAAAATCAACAAGATGGCTCAGGAGATGAAAAACAAAACAATGAAAAAATCCAAGAGACAGCTGCTCAGCTCGTGGCACAAAAATACTTGAGGCGTAATGATAACAACATTACCGTAATTGATGATCTTATAAATCAATGCAAGGTCGAAAATTGTTTCAACAAAGTGATCAAACAAGCGGTGGATATAATCATGTCAAAAATCAAAATATCGACTTTAATTAAATCCGAACGTGGGTTAAATTCGTCAGTCGAAGAATCAACGTCGCTTTACAAATTCGCATCAGATAAAATATCGAAAAAAGATTATACCGGTTGGATCGATCTCGCCATTCGGGTGAAAGAAATCACGAATGTGACAACCGCCTACAATATTACCAAAGAATTGAATCTTATTAAAAATAAATTACCGGTGGCAATAAAAAATTTGGTATTTTCGACCAAAGTGTGTATACGAAATGTCAAATATGACGAATTCTTGTATGCTGTCGGGTCTCCTGAATTATGGTACGATAATAATAGAAGACACGTGTACACGAGGCTGGGAGGAAGAAGAAATGACACTGGAGAAACTAACGAATTTTATTGGTTATTGCAGAGTGTCAGTGGTACCAATGAATTCACCATACGGAATCGTAAGCATAAAGAATATCTGTTTGTTGATTCTTCCAAATGGGATGACAGAAATCGTTTTGTTTTCACGTGGACTGATGACAAACCAGTGACTCAGCATGTTTGGCAAATCACCCTTAATTCTGATGGTCGTTACTTCGAGGTGAAAAATACTCAAAATAACGAGTACCTTTTTGCCGATTACGATAGAATAGTTGAAAACACGATGCGAAGTGTGTTCACTTACACTGATGGCACCAATACGAAAGAAGGTTTGTGGAATTTTGTCAATTGTTCTAAAGAAGCATAAAAAATTTATGGAGATGATTTTAAAAATACCTGCCAATAAAAATTCAATTTTTGTATCATTTTTATTTCAAAGTCACATCACATTTGATTGTTCACCTTATTAGAAAAAAAAGGCTTGCAAAATGAATTCATAGCAAATCTTTAATTCGGTTCACGGTCATTTTCCCGAAGCCGAAATCCCGAACAGACATTTTCCCGAATAAGACTTTTCACGAATCCGTTTTCCCGAATACCGAAATCCCGAAACAATTCTCGAATTACCTTTTTCCCGAATTCAAAAATCCCGAATGAAGAATTTCCCGATTGTAAAAATTCCGAATATAGAATTTCACGAACCACTTTTTTTTTATTTCTATGGAATGCCTATTGCATAGTGGTGGAACAGTAGTTTTTTTTCATCCACCAGAGGTTTTTGGTAGGTAGTATAGTTTTTCAGGAGGTAAAACCACTAAAAATGGCATAAAATTTCGTAAATCAAACTTTTTTCAAAAAGTTGGTCAAAATTGATGACACTTTGAAGAAAACTGATTTTTTGAATGTGTTTTGTTTTATTTGTACTACATTGTACTTGATTTTCATTGATTTTTTTACAAAGGGTACCCCCGGTTAAGATAGGTGAATCGGCCTAAGAGCTACTTTTTGAAATTGACTATCAGACATTATTAGGGACCCCAAAAAATAATTTTAGACCGTATTTTCAACCCCCCACCTTACTCCCCTTCACCCCACCCCCCAAAATGTCGAATTTTCGTTAAAAAATCCTATCTCGGAACCTAATGAACCAAAAATTCTGAAATTTATGTGGTGTATACGGGGAGTGGTGAACAACTTTTGAGAATTTTTTCAGATTTTTTTGCACTGCCTTCTAGCCAAAATCTCACTTTGAAAACTTAAAATCGCTCTAATTTCGAAACTAAAAGACATACATTTTTTTCTTTTTGGCACAAATATAGTTCTACCTTGGTACAATATAATGATATTTTTTTCAGATTTTTAGAGTTGGGAGAACAGACGAAAAAATGTGGTTTTCTATTAAAAAATGCTCATTTCGTCATTCACGCAACCAAAAATTTTGAAAACATTTATATGGTACGAATGGGGAAAGGTAACAAATTTTTGAGAATTTTTTATGTTTTTTTTTGCAATGCATTCCAGCCAAAAACCCACCCTCAAACTTTTAAAATTGCTCCGATTCCAAAGCTATAAGGCAAACATTCGTTCTACTTTTTGAAACTAACCACCACACATAATTAAGGACTCCAAAAAAATCTTGGGATGCATATTCCACCTCCCATCTCACTCCGTTTCACCCTCATCCTCCCAATATTTAGTTTTGTGAAAAAATCCCATTTTGGTACCACAATGAACCAAAAATTTTTTTGAAATTCATTTTTTTTTGTATATGGGGAATGATAATCAACATTGAGAACTTTTTTAGATTTTTTGCACCGCGTTTTAGCCAAACACCCACTTAGAAACTTTAAAATCGCTCTACTTTTAAAAGTAAAAGATACTCTCATTTATAAATCAGTGAAAATTATCGTAAATCACTGAGAAACAGTCAGAATTGCAGCACAGGAGAAAATCGGTGAAAAGTTTTTTACTGAAAATAAATCAGCGGCAAAAATCACTGGAAAATCAGTGAAATTCATGAAATTCACTGGAAAATCAGTGAAAATTCTCTGACAATCTGTGAAATTCATAAAATTTGCTGAAAAATCAGTGAAAATTAACTGAAAATCCAGTGAATTTCGCTCATTTTTCTTGTGCTGCAATTCTGACTGTTTATCAGTGACTTTTCACTGATTCAGAATGAGAGTATAATTTTTTCTTTTTGGTGCAAATATGGTCCTCCTAATGTTAATTTTTTCAGAATTGCAGCTTGGGAAGAAAAGACGAAAAAATACTTTTTTCTATTCAAAAATACCCATTTCGTCATTAATATAAACAAATATTTTTAAAACAATTTCGAGTTTTTTTGCAGTGCATTCTAGCCAAAACCCGACCCTCAAACTTTGGTTTGTTCCAGTTTCAAAACTAAAAGATACCTGTATAATTATTCTTTCTGTTTAGTAGTTGAAGGGTGGGCTTTGGACTAGAATACATTGCAAAAAAAAATCTGGAAAATTCTCAAAAGTTTGTTCCTCTCACTGTTCATACCTTACCATATAAATTTCAACGACTTTAAATTTATTGAGTGGGGGTTTAACTAAAACGAGGTGCAAAAAAATCTGAAAAATTCTCAAAATTTGTAACCAATTACCATTCTCCATATACAAAAAAAATGATTTTCAAAACTTTGGTTCATTGAGGTACCAAAATGGGATTTTTTCACAAAACTAAATATTGGGAGGATGAGGGTGAAACGGAGTGAGATGGGAGGTGGAATATGCATCCCAAGATTTTTTTGGAGTCCTTAATTATGTGTGGTGGTTAGTTTCAAAAAGTAGAACGAATGTTTGCCTTATAGCTTTGGAATCGGAGCAATTTTAAAAGTTTGAGGGTGGGTTTTTGGCTGGAATGCATTGCAAAAAAAACATAAAAAATTCTCAAAAATTTGTTACCTTTCCCCATTCGTACCATATAAATGTTTTCAAAATTTTTGGTTGCGTGAATGACGAAATGAGCATTTTTTAACAGAAAACCACATTTTTTCGTCTGTTCTCCCAACTCTAAAAATCTGAAAAAAATATCATTATATTGTACCAAGGTAGAACTATATTTGTGCCAAAAAGAAAAAATGTATGTCTTTTAGTTTCGAAATTAGAGCGATTTTAAGTTTTCAAAGTGAGATTTTGGCTAGAAGGCAGTGCAAAAAAATCTGAAAAAATTCTCAAAAGTTTTTCACCACTCCCCGTATACACCACATAAATTTCAGAATTTTTGGTTCATTAGGTTCCGAGATAGGATTTTTTAACGAAAATTCGACATTTTGGGGGGTGGGGGTGAAGGGGAGTGAGGTGGGGGGTTGAAAATACGGTCTAAAATTATTTTTTGGGGTCCCTAATAATGTCTGATAGTCAGTTTCAAAAAGTAGCTGTTAGGCCGATTCACCTATCTTAACCGGGGGTACCCTTTTACCGACTTTTTTACTATTTTTTTGATTTATTGCAACAAAATAAAACTACCGGTAGTTTCTGGGAAAACCCGGTAGTTTTCGACTACTGAAGGCCAAAAAAACTATCGACGATTTCGGTAGTTTTTAGCAAAAATAAAACAAACTTTATTTAATAGTACATTGATTTTTTTAATTCGAGAAACAAAGGATTCGGGATTTCGGTATTCGGGAAAAAGGATTCGTGAAAAATCTTATTCGGGAAAATGTCCGTTCGGGATTTCGGCTTCGGGAAAACGGTCCATAACCCTTTAATTCAGCTCTGTGAGCTTAAGAGGCTTATTGGACGGAGTCCTTGGTAATGATAATGGTAACAGAGAAATGAAAGGGTTATCAATTTTGCCCAAATTGAAGGGTTTGAGAAATGGCTTGAAGGGATTGGTAATCGCTTCGGAAACATCTCGAAACATAGTTGGCTCATCGGTATTCGGTTCTAAGTCATCGAGCATATCTCTGAAACCGCGAATGAGCTGCTTCTTCGCTTTGATGATGTTTTCGTACGACGATATGAGAAGGATGACGTTGTTGAAGTGAAACTTGAGTAAATTATCGTCTGGTATTTCTTGGACGATCTTCTTCAGAAAGTCTCTGATTTGTATGACGATGCTATGAGGGATCGATTTAATAGCCCCACACAAGTCGAATAAGTTCGGTATTCCTTTGAGAAAACTCACTGTGGTTGGAGTCAGAATATTTAAAGGTTGTAAATCGGCGATTGTTGGAATCTTGTTTCTACTGGGACCTACAACCGGCTGTAAATCAAAATGTAAAATAAATAGCTGTCTGAGAAGTGGATCTGCTGAAATAGGTATGTAGCCAATTATTTATACCTGCCAGAAAATCGCCGCCAACATGACGATGACTAGACTTGATTTTTTCATTCTTTCAGTCTCGCGTAAGTGCCTACCTACCTTAGCAATTCTGCATTCCAATGATACTCAAAAGTTTTTATCTAGAATTTATAGGGTAAACTTGAAGGTCAATGCAATTGTCGCATTATACGAAGTGAACTTGAAAACGACGCCATATTTCCATTACCTGTCGATAGATTTTCAAAAATTATGGCCTCGCTAATGGGTACCAGGTTTTTGTAGATTCGTTCATTGTGATTGGATTTGAAAAAATGAAAATAAAAATGATACCTATGGTGGTAATTATTTTTTAAATTAAGAGTTGGACTTACTTTTGAATAAAAATCTCATAACCTTACCCACAGATGATAATTAAATAGGTATTGGAAATTTCCACAGACAAATATGAAAAAAATACTGCGATTAATCATGGCACTTCAAACGATGTTTCTCACTAAACGATAAATTTTCAAGTTCGGTTTTCAAATTCATGAAAGTTCATTAACGAACCGAACAATTATTTCTGGTGCAAATGTTCGTCACCTTGAAATTACGAAGTGTAATTGCACGTGAAAAATACTCTGACGTACGTTTGTCGAGAAATTGAAATTTTTTCAAATTGTCGCCCATATTTTCTCGTTAGAATGAAATACCGTTGTTGGTTGGCAAACAATTCGTCGTTTTATTACTTAGGCAGTCCAGGGGTGCCGAGAAACTTGAATTCTTGAGGAAAATTCCTCAAAAATATTTTTTTGGGGAAAACGTTTCCTTTCAGAAAATTATTATTCAACTTTGAAATTACCCCTAAAATTACAACCTGCCAATGCATCGTTGAAATTATCCCCCGGATCGAATTTTTTCAAAAACTTCGGCCTCGCTACGTTCGGCTTCATTGTATTTTTCCTTCCATAATTTTAAAATAATCCAATTCTTATAAAAATGATTTTTTTCTTATTTTTCCTAAACTAATTGTGTTTGTATTTCTTTTCCCTAAAAATTATTTTCGAAAAGGCAATGAAGTGAATGAGAGAGAGAAGGGCTCAAAAAATATGCTTGGGTCACCAAATTTGTGCAATCCACCCCCTCCCCAAAAGTTAATCGGTTTCGTGCCTGAATAAATTTATTTTGAAAATTTTCAATTTTCAAAATTTTCAATCTGGTTTACTGCAGCCAGTAGCATCGGAAAGTAGAGTACAATATGTCAAATTTCCCATCCAGTAATTTTGATTTTCCCAAGTAAATGTTTACCTCAAAATCAAGAAAAATACAAATCCGTTGTTTAAAAAAGCAAAAAATATAGAAGAGAGCAATAAAAATTTTCAAAAACTTTGGCCTCGCTGCGCTCGGCCTTATTGCATTTTTTTTCTATAGTTTTAAAATAATAGAAATTTTTACCATGGTTTTTTTTTTTTGTATTTTCCTCAAAATTATTTCAACTAATTTTATTATACATATTTTTTATTCTAAAAATTTATTCTCAATGTTTGAAAATTAAATTGATATTTTTAAAGTAGAAGGGCCGATTTTTCATTTAGGTTTATTAATACCTAATTCAAAATATTGTTTTCTTGTACCTTGAATTGGAGGTTTCTAAAATGTTTGCCCTAGCTTCGATTGTTTTATCTCCCTCAAATTCACAATAAAACTACAAAATTTCATTTATAAAATTATGAATTTCTTGAAATTTTTCGCCCTCGTTTCGCTCGGAACAAAACAACGATTTCTTAGATAAATTATAAACTTTTCAAGAGATTATTTAAATGCCTGAAAAAGCGAAAGAAGAAAGAAATATAACAGTTCAAGAGATCCAGTTCACAATCTAAAATGCTAAATTTATAGCTTCTTGAAGTTATTTTTCAATTAAGTATATAGGTACCTATTTGAATTTTGAAAGCTTCGACTCCTCCTTTTTCATTTTTTCAATAGTAGGTACTTCTGTTTAAAAATTGATAAGAATAATGGATAGTCGGGGAGCCATCATACAGGAATCTTGTTCACCCCCCCCCCATCGATCATCCGTTTTTTTTTCTTGAAGGGGTTCCTAAGGAACATTTGTAGCGATTGACCTAGAAAAAACTGACTCTACCAGCAAAAAGGCGGCCATTTTGATTGACCCCCCCCCCCCCCATCAACATTTTCCCTTCTAACTTCGAAACAGTACATTTTTCAGGACACTTTCGTTTTACGATTTTTTTACCCAATTTTAAATTTTATAAGGATACCGAAGTAAATTTAAACTGAAAAAAAGGTACCCACTGAAAAAAATTGATCATGGTAGAGAAAGTTCATTGAAAAATGAACGCTTTTTTGGATGATTTTTTGGTACCTAAATTTAAAAACTAGAAAAGCTACAAATTAATATTACAACAGAAAAAATCAAGAAAAAGTAATCGTGAAAGTGAATAGCGAATACTTCGAAAACTGAATAAATTTTGATCTAAAGATTGTTTGCCTAACATCAAAATTTAAGGGGCTGAACCATACCCTGAGAACTTGGAAGTGTTACCAACGTCACCTACATAATTGTGATATCGAGCCAAAAAAAATACATTTTTTGTTCAATTTTCAAATATCTACACATCATTCACTATACCACGATAAATTCTTCTTAGAATTTTTTATTGCTGCAATGAGCGATTGTGTATTATTCGAAACACCTTCAATTTTGAAATTATACGAAGTTTATATCATGAAATTTGTTCAGTTTTCGAGGTACTACGTTTCTTCATGATTAAATGTATGTTATTTACAATTTTTTTCTCGAGGACTTTTGCCCCTCTAATTTTGAAAATAGGCAACATTTCCATCCAGTTGTTTTCTTCGTGACATTTTTGTGTATGGACGTCAATTCATTAAAAAAATATAAAAATTATAAAAATGGTGTCCACCCCCTCCCTCGAAGAACCATAGCGAATGACTGAAAATATTTCAAAAACGAAGTGCACGCAATACCATAATTTTCGATAACGATTTACCTGTCATTCTTTTGGTTTAGCGAACGAGTAAAAATTTACGGCGATCAATTATGCAATTTAATCAACATCTATGCCTAAAGACTTATGTTTTTCAGTTCGACCTTTACGAAAAGTAATTATTCAAGTCAGGCAGCGTGAAATCATCCAAACAATTGAAAACATTCAAACGCAATACCCACAGTCATTATTTTCGTTGACTATTTTTGTGAGCTTCGCATGTGTCAAAATTCAATGACAATTGCCATTGGAACACTTGTTTCACGAAAAATACGAACAATTAAAAACTCTACGAAGGTATTCGCTCTTCGAAATTTTGAAACATTTTCTGAAAGAAGTATAAATCGATTGAATACGGCGAAACGTTCGTAGTTTCTTTGCATTTCGTAAAGAATAATCATTAAATCAAGATGAAATTTCATTTGGCGGTATTAATTGCTCTATCATCTTTACTTTTATTGAACGTAAGCCAGAAATATAATAATTTTTCATCATAACCCTCGTACATTTTTCTTATCCGCTGATTTGTTTTACTCTAGATACCGAATTCATCGTCTTACGAAACTAGAGAAATCTTACCTTCCACCGGACTCTGGAATTACCTTCCTATTTTCGGAATATGGGCTCGTATCGTGCATTATTTAGCAGTCGACTCGGAAGGCCTGGGCGAACAGGTTAAAACCTTGGATAGGTATTTTAAAAGCAAGTATCCAGACGGGGAATATATCAGCTTGGTAAATCGCATCGTCAACAAATTGCCCAAAGTAATAATTGCTTTCCGAGTTTTGAAAATAAAAGACAATCTACGCGACGTTCGGGACCCAAAAACCGGACGAACTTTAGGGGATGCGTTCGATATCATACACGATATCGGCAGTGATGACAGTGCCGTAAATGAAATCGCCTCGAGGTTAAATTTAGTCGAACCGGATAACATTTCGATGACCGGATCTTCATCCAATTTCGATTTGAAAACCACGTTGAAAAATACGATTTTGGAAAACCCCTCGGTAATCGGCGATGTCTTAAAAGATCCTCAAGTAGTTAACTTTATCACCAGCGGAATCCTACAGTATTTGGCCAGCGACAAAGTAGTCCATGGTATTGAATCTTTGCAACAACTGATTACTATTTTAGAAATCGCCCACCCGAACATGTTCCAAGAAGGTCAAAATTCATTGGCAGATTTACGCGACGAAAAAACCGATATGACCTTCATCAAAACTTTGGAAACATTGGTGAATATTATCGAAAATCCCAAATTCCCCGAAGAACTTGCCAAACTTTTAAATAACGAGACTTTGACTTATTTGCATGAGAAAACTCAAGATGTCGTGTCGAAAGTAATCGAAAAAAAATCTAAAGCCGAATCGAATCTGAAAAAGGACGATTCTTCCGGGAAAAAAATGACTGCTGAAAAGTTAGTCGGTATTTTGAATTCGTTCAATGTAAAATTAGACAAGGAAAGTGCGGAGAAAGTTTTACAATTATCTGAAAAAAACGAACTGGGCGCCAAAGCACATGATTTTTTGAGCGAATTGTCGAATATCGAAGATTTAACGCCGCAGAAAGTAGTCGAATTTTTAGGCCAAAAAGGTGTCGAAGTTGATCAGCTAGCGGTCGATTCTGCTATTGATATGATATCCTCATTCGATGCTAATATGTTGAAGGGAATTTTGCAAGAAGTAGGATTAAATATACCTAAGGAGGAGGTGGACGAGATGAAAAAGACTGTCGTGGAATTGAAAAAGAATTATGAAAAGAATCATCCCTCTAAGCGTACCAATCAAGTACCAGATTTCTTTGAGCCGGATGAAAATTTTACGCAACCTCCACAAACTGTTTCCAATCCGGATGAGCAAGAAAAAGACGAGGGACACAGTGAAATGATTTAATGAATTTAATACATAATAAATAAGTATCTATTAAGTATGCATAATAAGTATGTTTATTTTACTAATTTGTTTTAATTGATTAATCAGCATTCAAGCTTGCAGAATGATTATGGTGTTTTAAACAATTACATACCTACCTACAATAAAGAATTCATTTGAAGATGATTACATTTTTAAAAATTTTCTAATGCTAAAGAACGTACCTGATTATTTTAGGAAGCTATAGGCATATTTCAAAAAATTACAAAAATTTAAATTTAAAGTTTTCTCCAGCTCAATTTGAAAAGTCAAACTGAAGAGATTTTCTATGTAAAAGCAAGTAGGTGCATATAGCAGGAGTCTACATTTTGTACCTACTATTTTGAATGATGAAGGATCGGAGAGGAATCTCTACTTCTCTAGGGTCTAAAAAATCGAGTAAAAAAACTTTAGGCCTCAACCATCTTTTCTCCCTAATTATTTTAAAGATCTGATCGAATATGTAAGAGCGTTTTTTTTAATTTTAAAATTTAGCCAGAAATTTTCGATTGAGAGAAAATTTTAAATAATTGCAATTCGAGTTAGGTCAAATTGAGTGCGGAATTCGAATTCTCGAATTGTTTTTCTTTTCAAGACGAATCGCTACACGATTTGATCATCGTACTTTTGACCAATTTGATGAGTTTTAGGCAATCTAAAGTACGTTCCTGATACGTTCCTGACTAATTTGAGAACGCTGGACACTAGTTCCCTACTGAATACCAATTCAATGTCCTCGAATTAGTCAGGAACTAGTATCAGATTGCCTAGAAGTCACGATGGTCATAAGTACATTTATTTTAAAATGGTCTTTGAGCACTTGATAGTTCATTTGGATGCATTTTTGATCGAGGTCGAATCAAGAGGGCGATTTATCTCGAAAACTAAAACAATGTACTTTTCTCACTGATTTCGGGTAGTAAATAAAATTCGAATTTTGCACTCAATTTGACCAATCTCAAATTGTACTTCTTTTCAATTTTCTCTCAATCGAGAATTTCTGGCTAAATTTTCAACTTTTTGAAAAACGCTCTAAAACTCAAAACCAACGCAGGATATTCGTGCCAAGCGTCCTCGAATTAGTCAGAATCTGCATTTCCTTACTGCCCCCCAAAAAATTCAGGTAATTTTCCTCCATTATTTATCCCTTTATTTTATAAGGAAAGTATCCCAACTCAAAATAAAATTTTGAGCCCAAACAAAAAAAAAATGGAAGTACATCATCCGTATCCAAAATTTCAGGTAATGAAGTTCATTTCTCGATTTTAGGCGAATTTTTAAAATTTCAAAATTACCTACCTTCGCTTTGCGAAATATTAAGATTTGATCTAATCAATGAAAAAATCTTAAATTTGGTAGATACCCTATTTTCGACCTACCAAATCGATTGGAAGCGGTTTCAAGATGTTTCGTAGCTGGGTAATTCTACCAAAACTGTCGCATTTCCAGTATATGAAATTCGAAAAATAAAAGTTGAATTTCTTAAATTTTTTTGATTGAAATCTAAAATGTATACGTTCGAGACACCATTGTTTGTATTTGGCTCAGTTCATAGCCCCCAGGGGAGGGTGTGGGGCGATTCAAATTTTTGGTATCCACGACTATGGAAAATCTATAATCGTGGGTTCCATGACCATAGAATTTCCTTTGTGTGGTCTTCAATTCCATCGTAGTGGCACCTAATTCATTGAAGGGATCAAGCCCACTGGATGCAGAATGAATTATACTATTTACATGCTCAAAGTTCTCACGTTGCGGATAAAAATTCCTTCGTCGTGGATGCAAAAATCATCTTCGCCACGACGAAGGAAATGAAAAAAGTAGCCACGACGTAAGAAAAATCTTGAATATTTCCCATTTTTTCAATTGCGAATTGATTTTAAAGTGCATTGTGATGAATTTGTGTTGATATACTTACTTGTGGAATATATTTTTCTTATTTGTAGCTCAATACCATAAGCACAATTCGAAAAATTGATAGCCACGACGATGGAATGTAAAAATTGTAAACACAAAAATTTTCACAAATTTTTATTTCAAGATTGACCAATTAGTCAGGAATTTAAAATTCAACCGATAAAGGTCGTTCCTATTACACCCCTGAATCAGTATTGCAGTTGAAAAAGATAAAATACAAAGTAACAGAGCCAGAAAAAATTGATGAAATTTCGCCACGACGATGGAACAAAAACCTAGTAACAGAGTTTTGGTCTCGTCTTGAGGTCACCCAGTGCCCTTCTGGCGACCCTCGGAGAGGTCAACGTGTACCCCAACACTCTACCAATATCATGTTTTTTAAATTTTTCAAAAATATCAATTATCTTCAATGCTAGGGGTAAGTAAAGGTTAAAACCATGAGTGGTAACAGCCACGACGATGGAACTTTTGACCATTAAAATTTATGCAGGGGGTGGTGGGGGAGTGGAAAAATTATTTTTTTCGCTGGAAAAGGTGGGGGAGATGATATCCAATAAAACAATGCAAAAAAAAACACTCTAGCGCATTTAGTACTCGAGAAATTTATAAGTAACTTAAATGCGACAGTTTTGGTAGAATTACCCAGCTACCAGAAAATTTTGAAAAATTTTCAGCGCTGGAGAACAGCCCATAAAAATGGCCCCTGTGCACTTCAGCATCTATAATCGCGGATTATCCATATTGGTGACCTATTTGATCGATTAAAACACAATTTTTCAAAATTCGTAAATTTGAGTTCAAATTTGCATTTTTAGACACGAAATTTTTGTGGAAAAAATTTAAAAATTCGCGTAATGCGCATACATTGAGGTAAAAAGTTGAAATTTGGTAGATACCCCATTTTCGACCTCCCGAATCGAATGGAAGCGGTTTTGAGACGTTTCGGAGCCATCAGAAAATTCTGGAATTTTCCAACGCTGCAGGAGAAAATCCCATAAAAATGACCCATATGAACTTCAGCATCTGTAATCGCGGATTATCCATATTGGTGACCTATTTGATCGATTAAAAACACAATTTTCCAAAATTCGTAACTTTGAGTTCAAATTCGCATTTTTGGGCAAGAAATTTTCCTGTAAAAAATTTGAAAATTTTCTGATGGCTTCGAAATGTCTCAAAACCGCTTCCATTTGATTCGGGCGGTCGAAAATAGGGTATCTACCAAGTTTCAACTTTTTACCTCAATGTATGCGCATTACGCGAATTTTTAAATTTTTTCCAGAAAAATTTCTTGCTCAAAAATGCGAATTTGAACTCAAAGTTACGAATTTTGGAAAATTGTGTTTTAATCGATCGAATAGGTCACCAATATGGATAATCCGCGATTATAAATGCTGAAGTGCACATGGACCATTTTTATGGGCTGTTCTCAAGCGCTGGAAAATTTCAATATTTTCTGGTGACTACGAAACGTCTGGAAACCACTTCCAATCGATTTGGGAGGTCGAAAATAGGGTATCTAGTTATCTACCAAGTTTCAAATTTTTACCTCAATGTATGCGCATTACGCGAATTTTTATATTTTTTCCAGAAAAATTTCTTGCCCAAAAATGCAAATTTGAATTCAAAGTTACGAATTTTGGAAAATTGTATTTTAATCGATCGAATAGGTCACCAATATGGATAATACGCGATTATAGATGCTGAAATGCACATGGGCCATTTTTATGGACCGTTCTCATTCTGACTATTTCATCAGTAAATTTTCACTGATTCAATTTAAAAGAAAACAGAGTACCTACTACCTACCTATAGGTATCAAATAATTTTCGACCTCGATTTGTTCGGCGGTACTTTCACCTTCATTTCCATTCTTGTATTTTGGAAAGTTCTTTGAAAAGCCATTTTTCGAGTTTTCATCTCGCGAATCCGGTTTTTCTTTATTTTTCAGCACATTTTGATCTCCTTTGAGATGATCTAAATTCTAAACCATTTCTTATGCTCCTCTAAACTCGTTTTCTGGACCTCCGCCTGATTTTTCACTTCCTATTTCTTCAATAATTTAGGATAAAACATGATTGATTTTTTTTTTTCATTTTTTTTTCAAAAAATAGTCAAGATAAGGGTGATGGGAGGAGAGAGTACTTAACGGTGGAAAATTAAGCTCGATCTTTTTCCTTTTTTTTTCTGAAAGTTATACTTGTTAAGACTACTTCAAGAATGTTTTTTAAATTATTTTTTTTGATTTATGTAGGGAATTCATTCCGGTATTTTATCGAACTTATTTATCAATTATCATTCAATGATTTGTTCTACAATACCCTTAAAAATAGGGTAGGTACAGGGGTGCCGAGATCCCCCTAGGCTTTTGAGGATTTTATGATGAATTGGCAGGTTTTGGGGATCGTAATTTTAGAGTTGGATTGTGATTTATTAAAGGGAGCATCCCCCGAAAATATATTTTTTTGAGGAATTGTCCTCAAGAATTCAGGTTTCTCGGTACCCCTGGATAGATAGATGGACACCAGTGACATTTTAGGGTAAAAACATCAGTACCTAACTAAAAATCGAAGAACGGGGATTTTCTGACATACGTATTTTATCACATTAGGTATGTAGGTACTTACCTACTTACACAATTTTCAATTGGGGAGTGTTCTAAATTATAGGATTCCTTCTTTAAAAGTGTCGAAAATAAGGTCACGTACAAAATCTTGAGACCAGCATTGATCATGTGAAAATAACCATGTAGGTAAATAAATTTTAAGATTAATAAAATACGTATTAAAAAGCTTACCGAACTATCCATATTTCAACTTGATGAAAAAACTATAATGAAATCCTGGAATATTGTGCTTTCGATTTCAACGAATTGAAGAGAATAAGTAAATAAAAATTTATAACTGGGGAGCGTATCTGCTGAGAATTCTTTATAAAATTGAACAATAAAATTGTATTTTGTTGAGTGTAAATGTCTGGCTAGGGCATTGTGATAAGTAGGTATGTATACCGGATGGATACCAACATAATATAGGTACCTTGCATATATGTACGTATTTATAGAAAAATGTATGGTAAGATTCCAAATTTACACATTCTGCATTTTTTCATGGTCAGAAGAAAAATTGATAAACGATAAATTCAATTACACGAAAAGATAAATTATAACGATTATATTTTTATTCATTTACAACAACACTAATTAGGTAAATTTTATTATATCAGAGCCTGATCAACCGAGTGAAAGATTTATGTTTATTTCCTTAAAATTTTCTCTACCTACTTGAAGAATGAAATCGGTAATCCAAGAGACTTCATCACATTATTCGGATCGAAATGAATTCCGAAATCTAATAATTTGAACCCTTTGGCGATTTCCGTCTTGATATCCGGCCTTCTGACGAATTTAACGACGGCATTTCTCAACGACACCATAGCCGGATAAGTTTTATCATTTTTCAAGATTTTTTTCAGCATTTTAAACCGTTTGCGTAAAAGTTTGGGTAAATCTTTCCTGGACAAACATTCTTTACTTTTTTGAAAAGCATACTCCACCTTTTCCGGGGTCTCTTTGTTAATAAACGTCCTCGCAATATCCAAACGGAAGTCTTTAATTATATCTCTGGCTTCTTCATTCGTCAAAGTGTCTTTTATGAGGTGGGTATGGGTTAAAATAATATTAGACGCGACTTCGTTCTTCAACAGATCTCTGGCGTTGATGGCCAATTGTGTAATGGCTCTGTTGGCGTTATCGTCTTTGAGCAAATTACGCATCAATTGTTTAGCTCGTTCTTTGAGCTGGTCAATGTCGGAGATATTCAGAGGATCATTCGGATTAGCATTTTTTTTCGATTTAGTTTTCGATAATGCTTTCGATGATGATTTTTTCTTCGACGAAGAGGACGATTTTTTTGAGGGAGATTCTTCTACAGAGGATTCTTCTACAGAGGATTCTTCTACAGAGGATTCTTCTGCAGAGGATTCTTCTACAGAGGATTCTTCTGCAGAGGATTCTTCTACAGGGGATTCTTCTACAGGGGATTTTTCTTCGAGGTCTTCTACATCGGGTTGTTTTTCAGGAGTAGGTTCGGTTTGTGAAGGTGGTGCTACCAAGGTGCCTTCTTGTTTCGTGGTTGATGATCCTGAAGAAGACTGACCAAGTGGTTTTAGTTGTTCACTCAAATTGTTACCGGATAGTGCACTCGAAGTACTCGTGGATGAAAAAGATTGACTTGAAAATCTCGGCCTGAACCTTGCGCTGGGAGGAAGGCTCAGGTCATCTATTCCGACACATAATATTGCCTGAAAAATTATTGAGATTTAGAAAAAATTTCTTCGTAATTCGAGAGAGAAACTACATCAATTTGAAAGCATCTAAAAACCATCTTACCTGCAATAGGCAACAACAAACAGCCGAAAACAATAAAAACTTAAGCTGCATCATTTTGACGAAAAATTTCAATACTTTCAACTATTTCGCCGAGGCCGTGGAAATTCTTATTTATACGAGGCGATTTTCACAATAAATCGACGAATTGACGTTTTCACATGTGGGAAAATTTTCGAGCTCTTCACGAGGCGACAATCCATCATTAATTAGAAACAAACCACAAAACGTAAGGATGATTGTAATTTATGGATGTTTTTACGAATTGTTACGCAGGTACCAGGTTGAAAAAGACCAAGGGTGTAATGACGCAATGTTTATGTATTTGGTATGATTCGCATTTTAAAATTAACGACTGAGAAAAACGTTAAAACCAAATCAACAAAAAATGTTACATAAACATCATGTCCATCCGCAATGGTTGATTCAAAATTCAACGAGTATCAAGGAGAATTGAACCGAACGGAGGTAGAGGGGGTAATCTTCTTCCTCAATAGTGGCAAAACTGCATTTTTTTGTTGGAAAAATTAGGCGTGAATGAAATAATTTTCAAAAGTAATTACCTGTTTTTTGAAAAATTTTCATTTGTGGCCGAAAAAAATGTAAAAATTGTAGGTATTTTATTTTAAAAAATCCTATTTAATCTCAATTTCAATATGAATCTGGTAAGGTACCTGAAAAAATCAAAATAGGCGGATTATAGAAAATTGAGTATATTGGGGCAGACCGAAATAATATACCTCAAACCTTTAAAGAAGTGGTTAACTGATTTACCCACTTTAAGTGGATGACATAGAAAAAACTCGTGCCTTAGATGTAAATGGGATGGAACTGGAGGTCCTCCAAGTGATACCACTTGGTTTTTGCTACTTTTGGGTAATGCCACCTGCAGGGTATCTCATTCATCCCTTGAGAAAAATTAATTTGAATGGTCATTTCACCTTTTTTTTTTTTTTGAAAATTGAATGATGGAGTAACAATTGGGAATAAGTATAGGTCTCTGGTAAAATTTTATTCCTCTGACTCCACCCTCCTCTTTTTTCCACTCGATCTTAAAATCTCATTATGTGTCATTCCGCTAGAAAAGGGCCCATTTGGTCGATCACAGTTTTCGAGTAAATCACGTTTGTAGCAAAAGTGGTCAAAACTGCAGATCACGAATTTAATTATTTCTTAATTTTCACCAAATTCAAATCGTTCTCCCTAATACAAATCTGAAAATTGAGCTGAAAAATGTTACCGTCAAGAGTGAATTTTTATGGAATTTTTGAGAAAAATTTCACTACAGAGCTATAAATGCATCGCAACTTGCCCAATTTTTATAAATTTCGTGATGCTTAATTGCTTAGCAATCTAAAACATTGGTCAACAATTTTTTTTAGAAATGTTGTGTTGCAGTGCTCCTAACTGAAGTTCAATTTTGTAAGTCATGATACTGTTGGCAGCACTGACATGAAATTATTTGAAAAATTTCGCCAAAATTTTCTTATCTAAAGAGGCAAAATAAATTAGCCCAATTTTAAAGCAATAAAGTCTGTTTTTTGAATTCGATAAAATCGCGATCCGTAGGTAACTTTTCAGACGCTCTAGTAGAGGTCAAGTGGTATCTTATTTCGTTATTTCAAGGTCAATGGGATTCGGAGATTCGGGAACTTGGATTGCCATTTTTTTAGGGGAAGGAAGGAGGATGTGATTAAGGAAAGGAACCATGTAGATTGCACTGCAAAAAAATGCAAAACCTAAATTTTTTCGAAAATGGCATCACTATGAGGACTCCTAACTTCATCTCTCTTATGACAAGGGGCTAAAAATTTCTTCTGGAGGTCCTCATTCAGAGAATTTTCATATTTTTCTTTCAATCCAATCCGATGCATGCACAATTGCACAGTCCATTTGTCATTAATTTTTTTTTTATATTATAAATTAAAATAAAATTATTACCTACCTATATAATTTTATATTTTTCTTATAATATTAAATTTAAAATAAAAATTAATTAAAATATTAAATATAATTTAATTATTCATTATTGAATTGTGCCGATTTAAAATTCAATAAGAATCATAACGCCTAAAGTAGGCGAAAAAAATAAAACCCGTACCTACCCGGGGGAAAAAAATTGGATCCAATTGGATCACATTGGATCCGAAAAATGGCGCGATCAAATCGAATCCAAGTGGATATAATTAGATACAAACAAATCCAAATTAATTCAATTAAAGACATTTTTCTCTTTAAATTGAAAAAATTTGGATCCAATTGGATCTTTTTGGATCTAATTGGATAACATTTCTTTGCCCTGTAAAGAAGAAAAAAAATTTTGTAGTGGAGTTATAAAAATTAGATCCAAAAAGATCCGATTAAATCCAATTAGATACAAAAAGATCCAATTGGATCAAATTTTATCTTAATTGAAGGAGGAAAATGTGTTTAATTGGATCTATTTGGATCCACATGGATCCGAAAAATGGCGATTGGATCCGTTTGGATCCAATTTTTTTTGGCTAAAATTAGCCAAAAAATAAAGATCTTGGAAGTTGGAATGTAAGAGGGATATGGCCCTGCAAGTACCCATTTACGATATGTGTACATACGACTCGCGACTCATACCTGAGTCGCGATCCTTTTAATGGCGTGGTGGTGGCTAGCCTGCATACCTAAGCTGATGCTGTGCTCTCGTCCGTTTCGCGAACGAGATGCAGCATCAGTCCTAAAAGTAGATCCTTCGCCGCATCGCGAATCTTCCTCCTTCTTCTAGTGCTCAAAGGCGTTCGCATGCTCTCCAACCAGCCAGGGTTGGATCCAGAGACCTGCGACCCAGGTGCGGTGCCGCGTGAATTTAGAGAATATGTCGGATGTGTATTCTCTCTATTTCTCCTCCCGCTCCACCAATTCAGTTTAAATTCGATAATAAGACTACCTATAATTTACCACGTAATTATCTGTACGTCTTATTCGGTTCAGAATAAATCAATTATCAAGTGTATGTCGTTTGTTGCATCGCCCTCGAGTGGCAATTCGTGCTCGCGGTTCGAACCTTTCGATATTTCGTATAAAGTGCTCCGCGTCTCACCTACCATCGAGACGCGCAGGCACAGTGATCTGGGACCGGGGGCCTTGAGTCGCGACAAGGCTGAGGATTTACCTCCTAGTACCCGAGGCGAGGGACTTAGCCTGGCGGATACGCGTTGTATCTTCCCTATCACATTTGGCGCCCAGCTTATTCGTGAAGCCAAAGTCAAATTTACAGATCGCCACTGTAAATCCCTGATTGCGACTCACGGGGCAATCGACCCTACGAATGTTCCACCGAAATTGCTGACCGACCAGTGGATTTCAAACCAACATCCGTCCCCCACACGTCACAGACCAGATTCAAGACGTGTGACATCTACCTGAAACAAGGTAAAAGCACCTTAAGTGCATCAAAATTTCAAAATTGTGTGTAAAAAATTAACGTAAATACTCTGTGTTAACGTAAATATTGTTTAGTAAAAATTTAATGTTCAGAATAAATTTAAACTATTTTGCATAATTCGATTATCTGCCCCTCAAAATTAGTAAATTCGCAAATGGTTTAGTAAATTCAATGCTAAGTATATTAAAACGTATTTCGTCACACCTACAAAATTCCGTTGGAACCTAATTTCCCACGTTCGACCTCGAATATTTGCATTTATTTCATTGTGTTCAAAAATCTATTCTTTCTCTTGGCCTTTTAAAACGAATACGTATTTTGGAAATCTTTTCAAAAATGTACCTTTTGTATCTTTTGTATTTTTTACTTTTGGCTTTATTCTCTCGGACCATTTATTGTGCATTCTTTTTATATTGTGCGCCACGATACATCTCAGTTGTTTTTATAGAAAAACATTGCCAATACCGAGAACTATTATTTAACTACGGCCGAGTTAAAATCGGAACCATGGCCTTCAAAAAACAACACAATTGCATTTTAAAAGAGATGTTATCCGCGCTAGCTTTCTCTTCTTTTGTCACAAGATTAAAAAGGCAGACGACTCGTTTGGCAAATGCATTACTTATAACGCCACGAATCCTCCCTTACAAAATCGTGTCCATCTTAACAATAGTGACCCTCGTCAACAATCATCTTCAACCGTTACATCCAGCTATTCAAGAAAACATCGCGGACCATCCAGTGAAACATCTACCTGACCACCGAAGCATTCCAACGCCTTTCATCAAGCTGTCAACACATCCAGACGACTCCATCCAGCAATTAGCAAGACGTTTGAAAAGTATTCAAGTATCACGGTATCCGACTACTTTTTATAATCACTTGCTTCTCAACTTCGCGTTTTCTCAAGTACCTTGGTATTTGAGCCATAATTCGTTCATATTGCTAGTGTTTTTCGCGTTTCTCAAGTTTTTCAAAACTCGAGCTCGTATACGAACTCTCAGGAAACTGAGCCATATTCACGCTCCATACCATCAATTTTTACGACTTACATCAAAAATGGAGAAAATCCAAAACCCTACTGCTCTCGAAACTGAAAATTCTCTAAAAAATAAGGACGCTCAAAACTCTCCCCCAACATCCCCCATTTTCGGAAATTCTAAATCGAAAAATAAATTGCCAAAACCACCGGCATCCCCTCCGACCCCCCGGCAAATTTTAGAAAATCATGAACCTGAAACTGAAAAATCCGAAAATGCTGCAATTTTAAAATTTCCCACGACCCCCCAGCAAATTTTCGACTTAAAAAATCTTAAACCCGAACATCAGAAATTCAAAAAGGCACTCATCTCAATTTTAAAACCCCCTACACCTCAGGCAAATTTAAACGAAAATTCTGAAAATCAAATTGACGACCCTGAAAACTCAGACCACGAATCTGAAAATTATGAAAACGACTCTGAAAATTTTAATAACGACTATTTTTTGACTTCAAACGCACCCCCATCCCCCACTTCTGATGAAATCGCCGAAATAACTTCAAACAACCCTCCCAATTTTAGAAATCCACCTCCAACTTTTGCTCACGGCACATGCCCTCAAAATTACGAAAAATCGCAATTCGGAACTCCAAAAACACCCCCTACTCCCCTTTTCGATGAAAATAACGATATTAATTGGAACGAACCCCTAGAATGCGAAATTCAGAACCCCCCTACACAAAAAACCGCATCCCCAGCAAAAACTCAAAAAACATTTAAAATGGAAACCCCCTTTTTGGAAGCAGAATTCGAAATAACAGCAACCAATATCCCCGAAAAAATTCGAGAAACGATTTTAAACGCATTAAACGACACTGCTCGAAGTATGGAAGGAAATTTAGAAACCCTCAGAGAAAACCTGGCCACACTAACGTTTCAAAATTTTTCCCCAGAGAAAATAAAAGAAATAAATGAGCAATTTGATAAAGCAACCCTGACAGAAAATTTCACCCAAACCACACACTACGTAGACGACATTCTGATCTCCCCCGAAATGGAAAACCCAGTAGTTTACCACACAGAACGCTTATTCGAACTATACAAAAGAACACAATCAGACATAACCGCCATTTTTTCGACTATTATAAACCCTGATATCCCAAATGAACAGAGAATAAACATAAAGAAACGCTTAAACGCATATTTCAAAATCGTCTCAGACGAAACCGCCCTATATAAACACCTACTTTCATCTCATGGCCCCCCCCTCACGACAGAAACACACAAAACCGATCACACCCCCGAAAAAATCGAAAATCTCGTAGCTGTAACTAAAAAATTCACAAATGCTCTAATCTCAAATACAGAAACAGTAACAAGTTTAATTTCTCTCGTTGACCTCCTTCAGAAAAAACATGAATCCCTCTCTGAAAATTTAAATAACCTCCGCGAAGACTTTCTAGATGAAAAATACGACAACACAAACAGCACCTACCTATTGTATAAGCAAAGTCGCGAAATTGACGGACTCGCCGAAAGTATTCGGGACCTAACTACAGATTTGGCAAATTTTAAATTGGAAACGACTTCCAAACAAAAAGAATACATCGCATACGCGAAAGAAAAAATGTCTGAAACCAACTCAAAAATAGAGAAACTAACCAAAACCACCAACTTTTTATCGGCCCAAAATCGAAAAATAAAAAGAGACCTAGATCTCGACTCTCCGGCACCGAAAAAATTAAAACGCAATAATAAAACAGAAAAAGAAACACTTACGGAAAATTTAGAAAACAAACAAGAAATTTCGGACCCAAACCCCACCTCAAAAAATGAAAAGAATAAAATAGCGAAATTTTTGAAAATTAAAAAATCAGTTGAGGAAATAATTGGAAACGAAATAGTAAAATATGACAAAAAACAAGCAGAACGCAATTCTGGCATAAATTCCTCACCTAAAAACGATGTAAAAATAAATTCTGCTCCCAGCCCCCCGGAGACCGAATCCGAAATTTCCGACAACGAATTATACGAACCCCAAAGGGAGACGGACCTCCCAATAAAAGTATTCCCAAAAATAATAGAAGACCACGATGTAAATGAGTGGCTGGAAGTAATAAGAACAAAAGTAGTAGGTACCCCTGACGAGGTATTTGGGCACCTAGGACCCCCGCGTACGTTATTATTAAATATAACGGACGAAATAATTCTACCTATAGAATTAGACTATGACTCAAACCATAACGTAATTTCACAAGGAACCTTACACGACATCGCAATTAAAAATCCAAAATCGATTACCTACCATTACAGAATGTACCCAATAACTCTACCTACCCACAATAATAACGAAAATTCGTCTTACATCGCAATTATAAGCGGCACCTTAAACCAATTCATGGTAAAAATCCCCTTTTCTGTAATCGAAACAAAATCATTAAAATGCTACATCGGATTAAAAACCATACAACAACTAAAAATTGATACTTTTAGAAACCCACCCCCCAAAACTGAAATTACAAAATTCACAAAACCTAAATCACCCACCCCAAAAGCGCAAGACGCAGATCAAAATATAATAAAAGACACAGACTCTTACGCCCAAAAAATGGAAAAATTACAAAAACGTAGCGAAATATTCATGGAAGCCCACGAAAAAATCATGGCAAAAATAAACGACACGCCTACCTACTCGGTAACGTCCCAATCTGAAATTGTAACTCTAGACCCATCAGGTGCAGTCGAACTAACCCCCCTAAGGCTCTCCCCAGAATGGTTAAACAGACCTAAAGACTTAAAAGTAAAATTGACCGAAAAGACCCATATTATCGCCACTATAAAATCAGACGTACTTTGGAATACCATATCTAAAAACATCATAAACTATATCATGCGATCAAACCCCGAAAAAGTGGCAATAATAGAACGCAAAGAGCCTGTATTAATCAAATTTGAAAACAAAACGATAATTTCGACCCGAACCGCAACCATAGAATGCATCTACGAGCAAGATGCATTACAACTCCCCTTTAACGTAATAACCGAGCCTGACTTCATATTTCAGGTAGGAAGAATAACAAAAGAAGAACTAGTAGAAAGGAACCGAGGAAAAATGGGGCAAGCCAACCCCAACGATCCCATTTTTCCCAAATAACTTTAACTGAAAACGTAGGTGATATGGGGCAAACTAACTTTAACGACCCCAGTCACCCACAAAAACAACTTTAACTGAAACGGGAACGATTAGCTTAACTGAAATAAATAACGGAGGCGATATGGGGCAAAATAACTTTAACGACCCCGGTCCCTCCCCCCAAAATAACTTTAACAGAAATTAGGGCGAAAATTATGGAACAACCTAACTTTAACGATTCCAGATTTTCACAAAAACTTCCTACCCAATGCATCCGAAGCAGGATCGTGTATTACGTCCCAAACCCAAAAACCGAAAAAAGTCTACGTCCGTACGCGTGCGTGGTCCTACGATGATTTTATAAAAAATCCTACTCACCCACGTGACAAAAGTATAGATTAAGCAATTATGTATGTATGTAATAAATTCATTCTTCCCTTTCTGATTAAAAAACCCGCCAAGTTTAAAAATCAAATTAAATTTGACAAAATGACAACACTGAACTCAAAACCTGCCAATCATAACCAGATAGGCACAAGTAATTGTTAAATAAACGATAAACGACGCTCCCACTCTAAAATGATAAAAGATAACTGCACAAATGCCCAACAAAAATAATCAACAAGCCCATTCCATCTGTGAATCTTGTGAATTAAACATTTGACAGTTTGCCTAAAAGACATTTTTTCCTTTTTCCGCTATTTTTATAATCATTACCATATTTAACGAAATCTTACGACGACCGCATCTCGACAATAAGCCCGTAAGTACAATCTCTCTTACAAGTATAGTTATGTTACCTTTGTGTGCGCGCGTCATATACGAAAATGTGATAATCTAAAAAACCTAACCCATTTTTATTAAAATTACGTATCAAAAAATCGCATCTTAAATGCACTAAAACGCCTGTTTATCACCAGCATATATCCCAATAAAATTCAAAATTCCCACGAAACCCCACTTTTTGACACGAAAATATAAATACCAACCACCTTCGACCTACACCCATAAAAATTCATCTTTCGATACCAAAACCACACTAGAAAAGTACAAAACCCTTTTCATCCAACACAGCATATGCCTCAAAATGACAAAATTTGAATTAAAAAGAACACGATTAAAATTCTTACGACCTATGTAATAAATCAAAAAATCAACCACATATGCTCCAAAAACACCTACACCATATGCTCTAAAATTAACACGCACACGTAGTAAACTATGTAACAACCCGCTATAAAAACACCCGCAAAAATTCTCCCATTAAAAACCCCACGACTCAAAACTTGAAAAAATCCCAACCTTGAAACTTCGTAATATGGGGCACGTATAAACCTAAACATTACGACAAATAATACCTAATTTCCTAATCTTGAAAAATTCCCAGATAAAACGCGAAACGTAAAAAAGAAATACCTAACGAAACCCATCTTTTGTCAAAATTATCGCAGATTAGTGCAGTGACGCGCACACGCAGCATGAGTACATCTCTTATCGATATCATTACCACTTTGGAATTCTCTCCCTCGAATAAAAACCCTCGACCACTTTCACTTTTCTACCGAAACACCACTCCTGATACCACACACACACACACGCAAAACCTACGCGCAGCTCTCTTTCGACCAACACGTCGTATGTAACGAAAACATCTCTACCGACCGTTTAAACGCATAATCGCCGATGCCGTGCGAAATTTTTCGGTCAGGTATGCAACCAGCGCGACACCTAAATTAAATTTCACGGCATATGGGGCAAATAGGCTACCCATCAAAATTTTACGCTCTAATTAAAGATCTCGAAATAAATAAATATTAAAAACTCAAAACTCACCCAAAAATTACGTCCCCAAAATGATAATATTTTTTATTATTATCTCTTCAAAATCAGCCTACGAATACCTCTAGACGTAAAATCCCTTACGAAATCCTGAAACATAAAAACAAAAACAAACCGATTGAAACAATTACCGATTACTAATAACAAATATTATTACGAAAAATGTCTATACAGGAAAATGTCAGACGACCCGATCAGTGTAGCACAGTACGAAGAACTGCTCGAAAACCTGAATGAAACGATCTACGGATTAAATATGGAAAACCATGCTCTCACGCTCGAAAACCAGACTCTTAAAGAAAAATTAAACAAACTGGAACAGCATGCCATCAGCGAAATACTCTGGTTTGATCCAGAAAATTTCTACAACCCTCCCCCGATCCCGGATTCATGGAAAATGGTGCCCTCAGAAACGACTACGAAATCAGAACGCACTTGGCGAGATACCCTGACCCCATACTTGATACTACCGGAAATACTATTTACGAAAAATAACGAGAGGATATTCCCGATAATAAAAGGTCACTTTATTATTGGCGATGGGTACGTTCATTACGGGGTACGAGATATTATGGAACCAGAAAAGGTCTTATTGGACAACTTCTATCAAAATGGCATATTTAGGTCCAAATATTTCATCCGAGACCTAATCAGAATAATTAATGACCTTACCGTAATTCCGTCAGAAATAATCGTCGCAGCCGGTGAAATGGACGCCGCCCATACCTCGAAGACCGCGTACGCAAAAAGATGGAATCAGCTACTCGACACCCTTGAAGAAAAGGAAGTAAAGAAAGTAATCGTGCTACCCTTATTAAATTCGACATCCCAAAAAATTAAAGAACTTCATTCCATTCAACAAGCCAACCCAAATCGGTCCTTCGTTTACAAATTTGCGGCATCCATCCTAAATCATGATCACATTTCTAAACCCAAAAAAGGACGACCCTTCCCGACCAGTACAGACGTCTCCCTCATCAGGGAATACATAATGGACTTGCCAGATCACTTTCACCTCGAATCGGACTGCGACTATAAAAGCATACATCAAGAATTACGCGATAAAAATACGCCTACCGCCGAAAATATAACCGAAGAAAAAACCGAAGAAAACCACGAAAAAATCGAAGAAAATAACGAAACAGAAAAAACCGAAACCGAATGCATCTTACTCATTGAACTATAAAAACCGCTTAATTACCTATATGTAAATAACATATGCCTATAATAAATTGATTTTGCATGCATACCTGACTTATTCCACAGCTTAGATCCAAAATGCAGACAAGAAACGATCACCAGGACCTGGAAAACAGAAAATCGAATCAGAATCAGGTAAAAAATCGAAAAGATGGCTGGTACCAAAAAATTCATCAAAATTTGAGTACTTTGGCTAAAATTCTATTTTCAATTATGAACTCAAAAAAGAATAATTTTCGATACACCTCAAGACATCTTACAAAAATAAATTTTCGAAATCAAAATTCCATCAAATGCAAAAAATTCAAAACCCAGCCCACTTGATGAAAAAATTCATGGTTTTAGATTCCTAGGTACCTTGGAAATCGCCGAACGACACATGCGTAAATCAAAACAGTAAAGTAAAATCTGTGCAGAAATAGTAAAACGCACGCTACTCACACCAAACAGAGAAAGCTCTCACGTATCTCACACGAATATTCGTTTTCTTTTTCCTCTCTTCTTACAATTTGATTTATGACCTTTGGCAAAAACGTACGAATCATCTATTTTAGAATTAAAATTTGAAAAAGAACAAAATGAAAATTGTTTTTGACACACAGCCTTATTCCCATTCAAAAAATGCAAAAAAATAAAAAGGCTCCTAAAATTAAAATTCTTTGGAACTCAAAAATGAGATCGACACAAAAAATGTTACAAAATTCAAAATTTTAACAATCCCCCCCCCCTAACAAAAATTTTCTCAACAGCTAAAGCCTACGAAACGAGATAATTTGAGCACCTACCTGAAACGTAAATCCAACGTCGCACTCGATAAAAGTATGTACGCCGCCGTCCATGTATTCGCCAACTTGCAACACCATGTTACTCGCTAGTCACGTCCATGTCACGACACCATGACCAACATCTCTGACTCGTACAATGAACCATCTACGTGACTCACGTCCTGCGTCGCTGACAATCAATCCATGACTTCGTCCATTCGCCATCGCACCTAAAAGAAAGGAAAGAATGAATTAGTCCCATACCCCACGTTGGTAATAATTGTGTTCAAAATTGACCCACCTTTTGGAGAAATTACTCCACTCTGACAGATGTCAGAAACATATATGTTCTGTGTTCCTAGATTAATTAATAATAGTAGAAGTAGAGAGACATTATTATTAGTAAAGAGACATGTCAACAAAAAAATTGAAAAAGTGCACAAATAACAGTAAAAAACGACATGTTTCTTACCCATTGTAAAATTAAACTAGAAATATCAATATTAGCTAGAGACGGAACTGAAAATGACCAGAATACCAAAGAGACAAAATAGAAATAGTAACGATTAAAAATGCATAACATCAACATACTAAAACTCACGTAACATATACATAAAATTACATAAAGCTAATGTTGTATCTAGATTTAATTATAATTATAAGAATCCTGTTAAATTTAACTCTTACATACCAAATTGTATCCCCCATACACGCGCTGTATTCACTAAAAACCGGCACCGCAGCCTTCAAAAATAGCAAATACGCAATATAGGAGCAAGGAAAAAGACATCTACAAAATTGATGACTTAGGGCTCATACAAAAAATCCATTTTATGACTTACGTCACACTAAGAAAAACACCTTCGTGTGTAATCAAAATTTATCTCAAAATGCTCATTCTTTCGATTTCTTAAATCATATACTTTCATAGCCTTACACTTTTATACATTACAAAAATCTTACAAAAATTTAAATTTTCTCAAATTCTTCAAAATCTCAAAATTACAGTCATCCGCCTCGCAGGCTTTCTTTCGGCCATTCTTAATGAACTTACAAAATTTCAACGAACTTGCAGCCACCACCCATAAGTCAAGGTAAATGGGGCAGGGACCTCTCCCTCTCCTCGAACTTACACTCAACATCGTACTCAGGTTGACCTCGACTTAGGGCTGAGCTGAGCATTGCTCCCCCGAACTCGTGCTCAAATGGGGCATATGTAAGAGGGATATGGCCCTGCAAGTACCCATTTACGATATGTGTACATACGACTCGCGACTCATACCTGAGTCGCGATCCTTTTAATGGCGTGGTGGTGGCTAGCCTGCATACCTAAGCTGATGCTGTGCTCTCGTCCGTTTCGCGAACGAGATGCAGCATCAGTCCTAAAAGTAGATCCTTCGCCGCATCGCGAATCTTCCCTTCTTCTAGTGCTCAAAGGCGTTCGCATGCTCTCCAACCAGCCAGGGTTGGATCCAGAGACCTGCGACCCAGGTGCGGTGCCGCGTGAATTTAGAGAATATGTCGGATGTGTATTCTCTCTACTTCTCCTCCCGCTCCACCAATTAAGTTTAAATTCGGTAATAAGACTACTTATAATTTACCACGTAATTATCTGTACGTCTTATTCGGTTCAGAATAAATCAATTATCAAGTGTATGTCGTTTGTTGCATCGCCCTCGAGTGGCAATTCGTGCTCGCGGTTCGAACCTTTCGATATATCGTATAAAGTGCTCCGCGTCCCACCTACCATCGAGACGCGCAGGCACAGTGATCTGGGACCGGGGGCCTTGAGTCGCGACAAGGCTGAGGATTTACCTCCTAGTACCCGAGGCGAGGGACTTAGCCTGGCGGATACGCGTTGTATCTTCCCTATCACAGGAACAACCCAGGAAAAAAAATTAGATCCAATCGGATCTAAAAAAGCGCCATTTTTCGGATCCAAGTGGATCCAAATAGATCCAATTGAACACATTTTTCCTAATTGGATCTTTTTGCATCTAATTGGACCTAATCGGATCTTTTTGAATCTAACTTCTATAACTCCACTACAAAAAATGTTTTCTCCTTTAAGTACAATGCAAAGAAATGTTATCCAATTAGATCCAAAAAGATCCTATTAGATCCAAAAAGATCCAATTGGATCCAAATTTTTTCAATTTAAAGAGAAAAATGCCTTTAATTGGATTAATTTGGATTTGTTTGTATCTACCTATATCCACTTGGATCCGATTTGATCGCGCTATTTTTCGGATCCAATGTGATTCAATTGGATCCATTTTTTTCCCCCGGGTACCTATGTAAGTAATTTTTTCGTAGATTGAGTTAATTGCAATAATTGAAAAGATCAAAAATACAAGACTAAATTTTGACCATCTGTCAAATTGAAGGCTCTACAATGATTCAGAAATTTTTAATGATATTTTCCATTATAGGTAGGTACCTACTTACTTTTTTTTTTGTCAACGTAGGTACGAAAAATTGGAGAATTAGTATTTTTAAAAGTGTAAGCATAAATAATTCGATTAAATTCTCCAAATTGATTGATTTTTCATTCGTTTTGGAATTTTGAAAGGCTTGTAACCTGAAAGTTATTCTTCACGAATTGGGTAGATGATATTCGGTCAAAATGAATAGGTACCTTGACTATGTGAATAAACTCTGAAATTTTTTTTTAGCCATTTCTAGGTTCCTTCTTCCGCACCCTTGTTCCTTCAATGTGAAAATTCACTGATTTTTAATTTTTTAGTTCTTTATATACTTAAGTAGGTACTGGAATATCAATAATTTTCATCAATTTATTGGGTACCTATCCTACCTATAATCCCGTGTACACAGTTTAAAAAAACACAATTTCACACATAGGAATTAGGTAGGTATTTATTACAAAAAATCTCCATAAACTTGACATTTCTAACTATACAATTCTTTATTCGATGCCCTTTTCAAAAATATCCATTTTGATTCCCGTCTCTTTTGTCGTTGAATTTTCAATTCCATCATTTTGAGGTCGATCATCAACATCGCTTTTGAGATCTGGATATCCATCACTCGGAATTTCTCTGGCAGTTAAATCAACAGTCTCATCATCTTCCGGATTCAAGTAAATGAAAGGATTTCTACCCCAAAGATATGGTTTTTTAAGAATCCACTTCCAAGCATACGTGGCCTAGTGAAAATTATACCATAATCAGATGAATATCATTTTCAAAATGTAAGATAAGCTCAATTTTTATAAAATTACGTGGACACATTCAAAGATCCATTCAATAAACAGGTAAAATACGAGTAGGTATGTATGTATCTACTTATGCAAAAGATTACCAACCTGAGAAAAGCACAAAACGGCGGTAATGATTAAAAGATTGTTCATGGTTGTTTTCTGCTAGCAGTTTATAAAAATTCACATACAATCATTAACCCAGCTGTAATAATTTACATATTTTACGACGGTACATCGTCGCTGTTTTTTTTGGTCATAAATTTATGAAAATTTTCACCTCTGTGGTGTTTATGACGCCGCATGTAATAAGAATTTTGAAAAATGTTTGACAGTTTTCGAAAAAATTGCATCATAAAGGAGGAAAGAATGGCCCATTGTCTAGGTACCTATCTTTCAAATTTTCGAAAACCAAGTAGATAGGTAGGTGGTACCTAGGTATTTTCTATGCTAGAATCACATTCTGTATTTTTCAACTTCAAACTGAGATGAAAAAAGTAGCTTGGATACTTACCTACTTGTTTGAAAAATAAAAAATAAATGTGAACGAATTAGGTAGGTAAACCAGATTCCAGATCAATAAGGTGGAGAGATGCACTCCAAACTTAATTCCCCCCCCCCATTTTTTCTCAAATAATGCACATTGCACATTCAACACTAAATCAAATTCAATTTCCAAAAAAAAATTTACGGAGTGAATAAGTAAGACTGATCACTAATATCAAGGTATGAGAATAAAGGTTGATAAATTTTTGAAGCACATAGATGGAAGATGATTTTGTGTCATAAGATCAAAAATTTGGATTATGAAATCAATTTCTTGTCTTACACGATCGTCCGAGTTGGCGTCCACATCGGATGCTCTGTTCAAATTCTCAATTATACTGTCAATGTTTTGTTGTAATTTTACATTTTTTATGTCGCTCATACTGAAAAGTCTAGGTACTAGGTACTCATATTAAACAGGTAGGTACAGGAATTACCAACCACCAAGTGAAATGCTACACAAAATTTTAAAGGATCTGAATGTGATTCATCAGCTCTAATTTATATAGGTAGTTTTTTATCCAAATGTCCTATTTTCCCCTCCTCGTCCTCTCACTGTCCCAAAAAATCACTTAAATAGGTAATTCGTTTGGAAAATAATGATTATCTACATAATTCATCAGTACTTAAATAGAAGAAAAAGTATTTTCGATCAGTTTTACCAATAAAACAAATAAATGCTCTAGATTAATAATTTCAATCGGTAAAATATATTTATTATTTATTTCGCTCGAACAATCACGTATAATCATTCTTATTCGAAAACGCTTACTAGGTTTTTAAAACTAATACATAGATAGGTTTAGATTTTAACACTTTATAGATCTCCATTTAACTCAAGATATACGGGATCGGTGGTAAACTCAACAAGGTCCACAAAAGCGTGAACCCTTCGGCAATCTTCTTCCTTACATCATCCTTTTGAGAGAGGAAATTGGTGGCCATTTTCTTAAAGAACATAATATGCATAGGGATATTTTTGTTGTTAACGAACGATCTGATTTTTGCGAATTTTTCATTAATCAACGCCGGAGTCTTGTTGTCCACGTAATACTTGTAACGATTTTCGAGGAATCCTTTCACCATATTCGGTGTTTTCGGATTCGTCATGTATTTGTAAATCTCTCCTCTGAGTTGTTTGAAATTCTTTATGGAATTTTTGTTAAAAAGGATATCTTTAATGCGAGTCATTATCGCTTTCATGGTTTCTGCGGCGATTTCAGTTTCAACCAGTCCGACGTATTCTTCGGTGAGGAGCTTCATTGCTTCGGGAGAGTGTAGGTCTTCGTAGATTGTTCCTGTGATGGGGTGGTGACTCTGACTAGGACCTGGGGTGAACGGTGATGGCATTGGAGCTTCGGCTTCGTCGTCTGAGTCGACCTGGTCGGCAGCTTCGTCAGAGTCGCCGATTGCTCTGGTCAGAAACATGTGACCTTTTTGGGTGGTTTCGACTTCGCATCGAACCTGGAGAGGAGAAAAATAAAATAAAGAAAATATTTTTGTAAACTACAGAACAACACGAATGAAACCAAGAACATGAAAAATTCAGTTACCTTATTGATGAAAAATGCCAGAGCAACGATGAGCAAAATTTTCCCCTGAAATGCCATTGTGAAAGTTGCAACTTAGTTCAAACAAATGTAAAATAAAATAACCCATATTCTTATTTATATCAATTCGAAACATTGAAAAATACTGATCAATGGAAAATTAAATTACGAAAAGTACATTAAACGATGATTAATTATTACGGTGCCGCCGAAGCGGCGAAAATCAAAGGCCGAAGTAATGCTCGTGTTGATGTCAATTTACAATCGATGAAAATTTTCTACGTGGCAGAAAAATTCATTTAGGAATTTTGATCAAGATGCACAGTGCATTATACTTGACTTACACTAATTGATTTACACTTTTTTTCAAAAAATTGGAAATTCTTGTACTTCCAAAAAAAAAGTACGTACAATATTAAGCAAATCGAGGAACATAAACGTGAAAAATATTTATTCTTAATAATTATCACAGTTGATTATTCGACTTCAACTTACGATACAAAGGCGAAAGGCCACAGTTTTTTTATACATACAGTTTCTCAACATCGATACATTGAGTAACTGAACACAAAAATCATCGGAGACAACTGCAAAAACTCATACAATATTAAAAATTGTAGTCCAAAAACACTCGAGTCGAAAAATTTCACACATTGGGTCGAAATAATAGTATCGATACTGCATTACCTTAATTACAAACAAAATCATTTAATATGTATAAATTTAAAATTATGCACATGATTCGTTTATTTTGGAAATCCTCCAGCCGTCTCACCAGGTCCTAATTTCTGCTGCATGATTTTACCATATCCACCTCTGCCAGCGTCGAAATCAGCTCTGTATTCGTCACGAACCTGATTCAAAAACAGTTACTTAAGTTATCAAAAAGATACAGATAATGAATTAAAATTATTTTAAGACAAAATTTATACCTGTCCTCCAGTTTTTCCTCTACCGTATTGTCTACCTTCGACAAATCCTGCATCCAAATCGGTTCTTATAATACGATCATCTAGTCGCGTACCGTTCACGTAACGCATAGCGTTTTCAGCGTCTGTTCTGGTGTAATATCTACAAAAAAAAACATACTATTTCAGAAGCGCTCCTTCTTACCAATATGATTGAAATTGCTTCAAGTTAAATCTTACTCCAAGAAACAAAATCCGCAAGGTGTTTTCTTGTATTTATCCAATCCCATGATGATTCTCTTTATATCTCCGCACTTGGAGAACAACTCGTAAATCTGTTCTTCGGTCGTGTAAAATGAAAGATTACCGATATACAAAGTAGTACTAGCTCGTAGAAGTTTCTCTTGATCAGCACGAGACCCCTAAGAAAACATAAATCGTTTAAATATTGAAAATAATGCACCGAATATCCAGAACAGGAACAAAAATATGACTTACTTTGAAGTGTTGATCACGGTACGAGCCCAAGTCTACCGAAGCCGATGGAGAACCTGCTAATCCTATCGGAAGCATGATGGTCGAATTGTCAATTGAGAATAACTTGTTAATTTATAATAAACTATTAATTAATTGAAAATCAAAAACTCACAACGAAATCAAAATCTACAGGAAATTTCGTAAACAGTTTAATCACAAAGATCACCTCGACTAATGCCGGACAGCCTGGTGAAAAGTACTATAATTTGTAGTTTTGATTTTATCCGCTAGAGTCGTTAAATACACTTTTTCATTCTATAATCTGATTGGCTAATTGTTACGAGATACTAAATTCTGATTGGCCGAGATCTGAATTCGATTTTATCACGAATCGTGATAACAGAAAATACTTTATCATAAAATTTTATTTTATTTGATTTTTTGCTAATTTTCAGAAAATTTTCTAACGGAATTACGTCAAGTAATCAAATTTGAAATGTAATCTTAATTTGATTCATTCGACGACGGAAACAAAATGAATTTCTCGGCGTATTCTCGAACAGTTATTCGCTTCCCTTTTTGTATTTCGTTTTCGTTGTTATAAGAATGTCTTCCGTGTTTTTTGAAAGATCACAACAACATATCGATCCTGAATGAATTCATCATCTGAGATAAAAGAATCGCCATTTGGGAAGAGAAACGAGCGAAACAGTGGAGATAAATATGCATTCCCGAAGCATATAGTCATTATTCAATGTAAATTGAATCTTTGAATTACGGATTGTTGTTTGATTCTTACTAAATCTTCGAGTGTTTTTCCATAGGCAAATCGGTACATTACAAGTGTACAATTTGTGATAAAACATTTAAAACCAAATCGAACTGTTGTTACCATAAACACTGCGCTGGTGATGGCGAAAAACCATATAGCTGTTCTACATGTAATAAAAAATTCTCATCGAAAGCACATTTCGATTATCATAATCTGCAGCACACAGGTATAAATAATTATTATAGGAATATTTTTGAAATTTGAATGTAACTTACAATATTCTTGATACTGAATTTGGTAATTTTAGGAGTGAACCCGTTCAAATGTGACCAATGTGATAAATCATTCAAAACAAGGAACAAACTGCTTCGTCACAAAGAAATCCATTTGGGTAAGAATTCTACTACTAATTCTACGCTAATTTCAAGCACCATTTTAATTCATCTGATTACTTTCTCGATTTGTATAGATAAAAGGAAACGTTACAAGTGCGGCTTATGCGATAGATCGTTCTTGAGAAAAACTTCGTTAAAGGTTCATCGTAAAAGCCACACCGGAGAGAAACCCTACAGTTGTAATCATTGTTCGAAGGCATTCAGCGAAAAGAAAAAATTGAATAATCACATTAGTTCGCATACTGGTACATAATTTCTTCTATTTGGTATCGATTTTTTTACACTTTATAACATTTTTCTGTTTCCCAAGTTATCCACAGCCCTGTTTAGCTAAAAATTAGTAATTTTTTTCAAATATGACTTGTAAAATGTTTTTAGAAATACTCATTTTTCTATTTCAAAGAAAAAATTGAATGGAAAATTATCCAGAATGCTTATTTAATTCTCAGACGAGAAGAACAAAATATGTTTTGTTTTTTCTATGTTCATACTTGATTTTTCGATGATTCCTTCTACTCTTTTGTTGAAAGCCTCATGCATTTTTTCAAAGATCTTGTTAAGGTATTTTAAAATAAATTTTTTTTTAAATCTCATCTCGCCATCTGTACCTCTTCCACATTTTATCCACTGTATACAAACTTTAATTGAACAGTCTAGAAAATTTGAAAAAAATTAATCCAGAATACTTGAAAATCCCACAAAAATATATTTTTGAAAAAAGTTTCCATTCCAGGTTAGAGAACAAGGCCATTGAAGGATTAGTAATTTCAAAAAAGCACGAATATAGTACCTGTGAATTTGCGATTCTCAATTTCTGTAATAAGTGGAAATCCTAATTTTGGAAAATTCTTTCAAATAATCACGTTATTTTTCGATTCTTCATCACTTGAGGTCTGAAAAAAACCCAAAGAAAAAATGTAATAAAAAATTCTCACTTATTTCATAAAAAGGCCATAATGGGAATTGAGTTTGCATAAGTGATATTTTAGTTTTTCGATTCTGTTAGGACAACTTGTTTTTCAGAATTTTGGAATTAACTCGTTTGAAATCTTTTAATTAATTTTTTTTCACCTTGTAAAAAATTACCTAAAAATCAAATTCTTGCCCCCCTGAAAAATTGTCTAAAAATCAAATTTTTGCTTCCTCTGAAAATATTGTGAAATTGAAAAATGTCCTTCTAGGGTCATGCTTTTTCAGGTTTTAATTTTGAAATTTTATTAATAACGTTGATGTTTGATTTTTTTAACAGGTCGAAAAGACTGGGTTTGTGAAGTATGCGGTAAATCGTACTCGATAAAGTGGAATTTAGATCTGCACAAACGAACGCATTCCAAAGTACGCCAGTATTATTGCGAAAAATGCCAGCAATCGTTTTCGCAAAATCGATACTTGAAACGTCATATGGAGACTCATAAAAGTACACAGCATTTTTTTTTTAAATTCATTTTTGATCAAACGTCGTGCTTCTATTTACCTCGAATATTTCAATTTCAGATTCAGCCAAATATTTATGCAACATATGCGACAAAGAATTCAGTCGAAAAGATAATTTACAAAGGCACATCGTCCACACTCATCTCGAAAATGCTAATTCTGGCACCGAAAAGGTGGAAAAAATCGCCAAATCTTATATCACTAAAATCGTCCCCGACAGAAACCAAAATGCTGTGGAATCCAATCCACCAGCACCAGCTCGAACTCTCTCTGTAATTAAGTCTTTAACAAAACCCCAAGAAATAATCGATATCCAATGCCAAGACATTCAACCACCTTCGAATAAGATATCAGTGATCAAAACTATTGGTAAATCTACATCTCAAAAGGTTCGACCAGTTAAAGAACCAGTTCAAGTTGAAGAATCCCTTCAGCATCAAATACCAACCCCTTATGTACCTATCAAAGATCCTGCCCCATCTTCGAATAGACTTTTAGATAATGTAAAATTACCTCGATGCTATATTCCTAAAAAATTAATAACTGCCTCGTATATGTGTAAAGAAAAAAATCGAGATAAATTTAAAACGTCTAAAAGCGTCATTATGAGTATTGATAAAAAATATTAACTTAGGATATATACTTGAATTAGTACCAAGTTCTTATGCTGAAGTCGTGTTTTGCATTTTTTTTTTCTTCCTCTTCAAGTGATAAATCGCTTGTATAAAAAATAATCGTAAGCCGGGAATTTCCGATTCATTTATTTGTACTTTTATTAATAAAATAGATTTTAATTCGATTCTAGAGATTCGGTTGTATCACAACTTTCCAACGAACTGCCATTTTTTTCAACGTTGATGTAAGATTCGACAATAAATAATTTCGATTTTTTAATTTTTTAATTTTTTTAGCCTTGAACGGTGACCTGAGGTGTAGTCGATACTATCGGCGTGCTAGTCGTTAATATTTGTCCACTGGTGCCAGGTGTGGTTCCAATCAAAGGTGAAACCGTACCTTGAACACCCTGCATACCTGCATTCATCCAATTCGTGCCAACCTGGACGGCAGGGGAGAATATGGAATCGTCGAAAAGTGAATTCAACGCCTTCGTTTTAGCCATGGTCACATCTTTGGCTAAATTAACCAAAGCGTTTCCTTTCCTTCTCAGGGTATCGAAGAAAGACGAAGCTGGATTCTGCACAACAACGTTGGTCGGATATGTACCAGTTTGAGCCAATGGCGAGTCTGTGAGCGCATGCAACCATCTATTGAAGAACTCTTGAATAATAGGCGTTGATTTAGGATTACCCAACACCATTTCCAAATTATTAAATATGGAGAGTAAATTATTCCTGGACATGGGATTATTCAACATCTGTTCTATGATATGCATCATGTATCCATACGCGTAAATGCCATCCGGAGTCAAATGCATGTCAATAGGAGGTTCGGGATAATGGACTCCTGCGTGCTGATTCGGGTATTGAGGATTCGTTCCGGGGAATTGATTTTGAGGATATCGATTCGGAGGATATTGATTCGGGGGGTATTGCTGACCTTGTCCTGGAAATTGATTCTGAGGGAATTGTTGGTTCTGTCCTGGAAACTGGGTTTGCGGAAACTGAGGTTGCTGATTTGGTGAGCCGACTGTTCCTCCTGGATTCTGTGTAGGAAATTGCTGATTTGGCATGCCATTCTGTGGCGGGAATTGTTGATTTGGCATGCCATTCTGAGGTGGAAATTGCTGATTTGGCATGCCATTCTGAGGCGGAAATTGCTGATTCGGCATGGTATTCTGAGGTGTTCCCTGGGTTCCTCCCATAGGTGGCATGTTACCGGTTCCAGGCATCCCGGGTTGCTGTTGACCACCAACAGGTTGTCCTTGGGCAGTTCCTGGCATAATTGGGTTGCCGTTTGCGTCCGATTGTCTGACTACGTTCTGAGGGTAATTATACCCATTTTGACAGATTGAGCTCTACAGAAACATAGGCGAATTAGCTTCATCGACGATAAATCATATCCATAGATTTCAATCACCAAGACGACACTTACTTGAAAAAATCCCAAAAATGCCAAAATAAACGCAGTCAACGTAAACATTTTCATTTCGAAATCGAGCGAAATGGGTCTAGATACCAAAACTCGACCATAAAAGCACAATGTGCGAAACAACTGGAGTATAAAATTCGATGGCAATATTTTTACCCTTGACATGAATCGTAATTTTAATTTCTTCGCACAACTGGTCCCTCTCCCCCCCTCATTCTTAAGTTAAAAACAATTATAAATCTAATTGTACACAATACGTATAGGTGCAATATTAAATTCGTCAATAGGAAATGTTTCCACATATGCTATGAAGGTATATTTGTAGGTGTATCGAAGACCGCCAGATACGTATATTGATTTTACACGCGAACGTATTAGGTAGGTATATCTCTAATACCAATTCCATATACCTCCGAATCATAATAAGGATGTCGTAAAAGATCCGACGTGTGTAATTAAAGCGACGAATTAATAGCGTAATAATAACGTTCCTCTATTAATATAAATTATTGTCAGATTGATGAAATGTTTTTCATTCACGATATAGGTACAGACGTACGTTGGGTACGTTTACTACGTTTATATAGGTATTCTACTACTATGGCAATAGGCTTTTATTTATGTACTATAAATACAATACCTTTACGATCTCGTTCGGCAGTTAAACGTGGTATCTTTCCAGTTTCGATAATGTATCCTTCAATGCCTCGATATACGACTTTATATACAATCTTTTTTATGCTGGAAAGTTTAGAAGATGAGGGTGGTGTCTATAAAGGCCTGGTTTTGAAATAAACTGGTCGTATGGGGAGAGATTGCGTTGATAGGTAATAGGTATGCAAAAAATCTGTCAAGATTGTCAGATTAATTATTTATTTATTTTAACCATTGTTTTGGATACAAGTACAATAATAACGCATGAATGTTGATGAAACGGCATGCATCTTTCGACGATGGAAACTTATTGTATGTAGGTTGATGCATCTATAATTCTACACAAAGATCGTCGTTCATTCAGTTGCAGAAAAATCTCTTGTTTTCGCATAGGTATAATTTTCTGTAAAATGAAGAGGAAAAATGTGAAAGAATGTCGAATAGGTTGAAATTAATGAAAATTTAATACCTTTCTATCCAATTCAGTAAGCAGAATTACATTTTTTTTTTTTAGAGAATTCCCCCTCCCATCAAATTGATCCCTCAATTCTTCGAATCTCAAACCTCACAAAATTAATTACCCACTCAATTTCCATCCCCATGTGATCGCCAAATTTTAATTGATAATTTTTTTCTAAAGAAATTTTCACCCAACTTTCCTCAAAAATTTATTGCTCAATTTACCCCAAAAGTTGATCACGCAATTTGCTCTAACTCTCAAAGTTTAATTAATATTGCTCTCCAAAGAAATTACCTAATCGAGTTTCCCCTTAAAATCACTCAATTTCCTGTCAAAAATTAAACACCTAAAAGTACCAACCTAATTTGATTTTTTCAAAAAATAGGGTTGGGCTCGTTGAAATTTTTTCTTCAAAACTTGATTGAACAAGACTCTCAATTTTTTTTTAAATTTTCAGTCAACCTCCGCCATCCCACCAGGTAGAATCAAATCAAAGTTTTCCTCAAAAATTTATTAAGTAATTTTCTCTAAAAAAAAATGATACCTCCGTTTTTCTCTCGGTCAGAAACTGATTCCCCAGTTTTATTAAAAAATGATCGCTAAATTTTTCCACAATTAGTTTCTTGATTTTTTTAAAACTTCATTCCAGCAGAATAAGTACGTAATTACCTGATTTCTCTCGAAAATTGATCTCTTAGGTACTTAATTTTATCCAAACGAATGTAGGTACCCTCAATTTTCCCCATAAAACTAATCCCCCCAAAAAAATCAACCCCTCGGTTTTCTTAAAAAAATTGATCCCTTAATTCTCATCCAAAAATTAATCCCTCAATTTTCCCAATAATTGGCCCCTTAATTCTCATCCAAAAATTGACCCCTCAATTCTTCCAAAATTTGACCGCTCAATACTCGTAATCCCAAATATTGACTCCTCAATTTTCCTAAAAATTGACCCCCTCAATTTTCCTGAAAATTGACCCCCTCAATTTTCCTGAAAATTGACCCCTTCAATTTTCCTAAAAATCAACTCCTCAAATTTCCCAAAAATTGGCCCCTCAATTTTCCCAAAAATTGGCCCCTCAATTTTCCTAAAAATTGATCCCTTCAATTTTCCCAAAAATCAACTCTTCAATTTTCCCAAAAATTGACCCTTCAATTTTCCCAAAAATTGACCCTTTAATTTTCCCAAAAATTGACCCTTTAATTTTCCCAAAAATTGACCCTTCAATTTTCCCAAAAATTGACCCTTCAATTTTCCCAAAAATTGACCCTTCAATTTTCCCAAAAATTGACCCTTCAATTTTCCCAAAAATTGACCCTTTAATTATCCCAAAAATTGGCCCCTCAACTTTCCCAAAAATTTACCCCTCAATTACCCTAAAAATTGACCCTTCAATTTTCCCAAAAATTGACCCTCTAATTTTCCCAAAACTTGACCCTTTAATTTTCCCAAAAATTGACCCTTCAATTTTCCCAAAAATTGACCCTTCAATTTTCCCAAAAATTGACCCTTCAATTTTCCCAAAAATTGACCCTTCAATTTTACCAAAAATTGGCCCCTCAATTTTCCCAAAAATTGGCCCCTCAATTTTCCCAAAAATTGACTCCTCAATTTTCCCAAAAATTGACCCTTCAATTTTCCCAAAAATTGACCCTTTAATTTTCCCAAAAATTGACCCTTCAATTTTCCCAAAAATTGACCCTTTAATTATCCCAAAAATTGACCCTTCAATTTTCCCAAAAATTGACCCTTTAATTATCCCAAAAATTGGCCCCTCAACTTTCCCAAAAATTTACCCCTCAATTACCCTAAAAATTGACCCTTCAATTTTCCCAAAAATTGACCCTTTAATTTTCCCAAAAATTGACCCTTCAATTTTCCCAAAAATCGACTCTTCAATTTTCCCAAAAATTGATACTTCAATTTTCCCAAAAATTGACCCTTCAATTTTCCCAAAAATTGACCCTTCAATTTTCCCAAAAATTGACCCTTCAATTTTCCCAAAAATCGACTCTTCAATTTTCCCAAAAATTGACCCTTCAATTTTCCCAAAAATTGACCCTTCAATTTTCCCAAAAATTGACCCTTCAATTTTCCCAAAAATTGACCCTTTAATTTTCCCAAAAATTGACCCTTCAATTTTCCCAAAAATTGACCCTTCAATTTTTCCAAAAATTGGCCCCTCAATTTTCCCAAAAATTGACCCCTTAATTACCCTAAAAATTGACCCTTCAATTTTCCCAAAAATTGACCCTTCAGTTTTCTCAAAAATTGACACTTCAATTTTCCCAAAAATTGACCCTTTAATTTTCCCAAAAATTGACCCTTCAATTTTCCCAAAAATTGGCCCTTCAATTTTCCCAAAAATTGACCCTTTAATTTTTCCAAAAATTGGCCCCTCAATTTTCCCCAAAAATTGACCCCTTAATTACCCTAAAAATTGACCCTTCAATTTTCGCAAAAATTGACCCTTCAATTTTCTCAAAAATTAACAGTTCAATTTTCCCAAAAATTGACCCTTCAATTTTCCCAAAAATTGACCCTTCAATTTTCCCAAAAATTGAACCTTCAATTTTTCCAAAAATTGGCCCCTCAATTTTCCCAAAAATTGACCCCTTTAATTACCCTAAAAATTGACCCTTCAATTTTCCCAAAAATTGACCCTTCAATTTTCCCAAAAATTGACCCTTCAATTTTCCCAAAAATTGACCCTTCAATTTTCTCAAAAATTGGCACTTCAATTTTCCCAAAAATTGACCCTTCAATTTTCCCAAAAATTGGCCCCTCAATTTTCCTAAAAATTGGCCCCTCAATTTTCCTAAAAATTGATCCCTTCAATTTTCCTAAAAATTGACCCTTTAATTATCCCAAAAATTGACCCTTCAATTTTCTCAAAAATTGGCCCCTCAATTTTCCTAAAAATTGATCCCTTAAATTTTCCTAAAAATCAACTCTTCAATTTTCCTAAAAATCAACTCTTCAATTTTCCCAAAAATTGACACTTTAATTTTCCCAAAAATTGACACTTCAATTTTCCCAAAAATTGACCCTTCAATTTTCCCAAAAATTGACCCTTCAATTTTCCCAAAAATTGACCCTTCAATTTTCCCAAAAATTGACCCTTCAATTTACCCAAAAATTGACCTCTCAATTTTCCCAAATTGATTCTTCAATTTTTGTTCAAAAATCGATTTCTTAGTTTCTCCAAAAAATTGATACTTCATTTCCCTCACACAATGAATACCTGCCTTAATTCATCTTAAAATTGATGTTTTTATTTTCTAAAAAATAATAGGATCGATTTCCCCCAAAAATTGATTCTGTAATTTGTAGCGCATATCGCACTGGTAACAAACAAATAAATAATTGATGGATTGATTGATTGATCTTCTAATATATTATTTAATCTCTCTTAAAAATTTGATTTTCTAATACTTTACCATAAAAATTAATCCCTTAACTTTCTCAAGACTCTGAAAGAATAATTTTTTCAAAAATTTTGAAAAGGAATTTTCCTTAAAAAATTAAAGAATCAATTAAGTAGGTATACTTGGATATTGTATCAATTTTCTTCAAAAATGGAGGGATAAACTTTTTTCAGAATAAAATTCCACGATTTCGCCAAAAATGGATCGCTCAATTTTCCTCAGCAACTGATTGTTCAATTTCTCTGAATAGTTGAATGTTCAATATCCCCTAAAAATTGAACTTTCATTTTTTTTCTTCAAATTTAATTACCTACTTAACATTTCTCTGAAAATAGTTTTCTTCAGAAATTGCTAGGTACCTAGCTCATTAATTTCCCTCCAAAATTAGTAGGTAGTTTAATTTTCTTCAAAAACTGATAGTCTCATTTTCCTCAAAAGTTGATTAAGCACTTAATTTTTTCATAAGTTAATTAGGTACCTACTTACTTCCTTGATTTTTTTTTGAAATCGGTCACTTAATTTAATTCTCGTAGAAATCAGTCATTTGATCCTACCTTCAATAAAATTAAGGCACTAATAAAATTAGTCATTCCATTTTTCCAAAAAATTGATTACCTATCTACTTAATTGTTTCCCAAAGTTTCTTTCTTGATTTTCCCAAAAATTTCACTTTCAATTTCCCAGAAAACTGACTTCTCAAATTTTAGAAAGACCTCTCCGTTTTACTTAAATTAATCATTCAATTTCCATAACATTGATCCAAGAACTTGACCTTATTTTTTGGAAAAAAGTTTACTTAATTTACCATTTTCCCCTAATTTTCAAAAAAAAAGATGGAATTTAAGTGTTTGAGCGATGTTTTCATCCTTAATGATTTTAATGTAATATGCTTAGGTACCGATTCTCTTATAGGTACCTGTAATTCTTTTGTAGGTGCCTACTTAATACAAATTTTTTATTTTTTATTTTTTTCAGTAGATATGTAGTATGTACCTACTGAAGTATAATTTACATTTTTCTGAAATTAATTTTCGAGCCTTCACACTCGAGTCTTCAAAAAATCGATGACGTAGGTAGCTATGTTATCTTAAAATTTGAATCTCAACCAATGGCTCATCTGAATATGTAAGCAGATCAATGATACAGATTTCAAAAAATTCTTCTTATTTAATTTTTCATCTAGGAATTTCTCCATTTGAAAAATTTTCAATTTTAAAGGCAATCAATTTTAGCATTTCGATATTGATTCGTACCCAGCCACCTATACCTAATCTTTCCATATTTCGTTTTTGTTTTCAATTTTCCAATTCAATTCTCAACCAATTTAATTAACGAAAGGTCGAGAGAAAAATCCACGTGAAATGTTATTCCTTCGACGAGAATGTAAATTTCTCAATTTTTCACCTCCTACGTCGGCGTTTTGTATTTTCATTCTTCGCGAAAGCATTTTTCCAAAACGCTTCGAAGCCCCCGGAGACATTGAATTTCGCCGACATTCGATTTTCAATTTTTTTAAACGAGTTTGGCTGAGTCGTTGTGTTGACACGATGATGATTAAGTACGCTGCAACGCGTTGTTTTGCACAAAAAATTTGAAATATTCGTCGCATTTTAGCGGGTACCATTTTAACGAGCCTATGTATCATCATCAAGCTTACACGTAATTTCGAAAAACACCTCGATGATTTACGATCGTCGTTAGGTCGCGTCGGGCCCGCCGAAAAACACCAATTTTTCGCAAATTTTCGCATCGCGCACGTTTACCAAAACGCCGAGGGTACGTTACACTAGCTATAAATTTGGCGATAATCGATTCGGTCGGTAAATTAATGAGTTACTTTGTTCCCGGCAAGTATTAAATACGACGACGAATACGTAAAAAACTACATTTGGAAATTTTCGTCGTTTTCTGCACATCCAACATAGTCAGTCGTCAATATGAAGAAATCGATTACTATCGTCGTTGTATGCGTAGCGTTCTTTGTACAGGTATACATTTTCTCCAATTTAGATTCATTTTCAAATAATTGACTAAAATTTTGAAAAAATTCGTATTTTTCATCTCAGGTGTACCAGGGCGATGCCAAGGTACCGAATATTCGCGATTTACTCAATGATCCGGAATACAATCCTATGTCCGAAACATCCAGAGAATTAGTGGCAACGATGCTGGATCATATTCAGACCATGCTTCGTAACGAGAAAGCTGCCGAAGCCCTGATCACAGTGGCCACCAATACCGAGAAAGTTCTCACCTCCCAAAGTGGCCAAGATAATATTATGTCCATCCTCGATCTACTCGGATTCCTCCTCAAGGATCCAAATGCATCCAAGATCATCACCATCTGGTGTGACAAAGCTGACACCCTTATTACCACCGTCGAAGGCAGAACTTTCTTGAGATCCACGATCCTCAGCTTCCATCGTGTACTCTCCAGCAGCAATGTCATCGGATCTGCGACAGCTTTGATGGACGGTATCGAAATTTATTTGAAATCGCTATCCGCCAAACAGATCAGGAGAGGAATGGAAATTATTCAGAAATATGTCGTCGATACGAGCAACATCGAGGTATCAGATATCGAATTTCAGGCCAGAGACATACCAGATATGTTCGATAACAAATATCATCAAACCTCTTCTTTCCAATTTCCAAAAGAGTCTCCATTGTAAATTAAATCCGTCGAAAATCCAATATTAGCTTTAATTCTCTTTCTTCGAATTAACTATAGGTACCTACTAAAACAATTTCCTCGTTACGTAGACAAATGTATAATTTTCGTTTGTTAAAATAATAGTAAAAAAAAACTCCGGAAATTTTTCGCGTTTATTTATTTACCAACCAGCGCTCTTCCAACATTAAACATTCACCAGGAAAAAAAATTCTACGAGGTGACGAAATTTTTACGTGAAAATTTCAACTCTCCAGAGAGTCAGCTTTTTGACTGGTGTTTTTGCTTTTGAAAAATGAACGCGGCGTTATTCGAGATTCCCTTATTTCAACGCCATTAAGCTTGAGCCCATCAACCAAGATTCATATCGTATTCGTTTTCGTACATACGAAAATTGTGAATTTCACACGATACCGGGGACGGTTCGTGTTACACGTCTGTCGACGTGCCGCAGTCGTGCGCCCCTAATTGCGTGTGTCATTGGTAATGCAACCCTACTGCCAGTCGTATTAGTCATTATGTTTTACCTTCCTATACCGGTGTAAATATGACTCATTGCTAAAACTGCCCTTCTCGTACGAACATCGCAGAGGGTTCACTATTATTTGACTCACTAGTGCAACAATGTGATTTTTCGACGTCGCGCCGTGTCTAAAAAGAAACCGATGTCGTAAATTAATCGTACCTTGAATTTCGAGGTATTTGCGGTATACAGGGTGTCCGTATTATGAATGGAGGATTTTCAGTGGGAATTCGCTGTTGTTGTTTTTTTTAAAAATTGGATAGTTGATGGTTACCTAGTTGATTTCTTTCAAATTAAAAATAATAGACTATGATTTTACACATACCTAAACCTATATCTTCTGATATGAGGAAAATAAGGTGAATTTTTTTCTGATAAATTTTGAAGAATTTTCCCTTTTGATGAAGTCAATTAGTCAATAATTTTTTTGAAACAATAATTTTATTTAAAAATCATGCAGTTAAAAAAAATCTCAACAAAATTTCCTAACAAAACGGTTCCTATAATTTTTATTCTCATTTATTGCAAAAATGACTTGATATAGGCACCTATTTCGCCTCAAACCTCAAAACGAACGAATGAATCCTATGACTTCTCAGTTAGTCAGGGCTCAATCGTACAAAAAAAAGCTTCCGCGCGAAATTCTGTTAAAATTGATTTTATGATTGATTCTTGTTCTGGACACTAAAACAAAGAAATTAAGCCCGTACGCCCTTTTTCCCCTCTCCCTTTCCCCAGGGTCCGCCCCCAACATTTCAAACGCGTGTATTGCCTTATTTATGGGTCGTAATGAACAAAATTTCAAACAGAAGTTGCTCCTCAGCACCTAATATACATTTTCATTTCTCATCAAAATCCATTTTGGAGCAACTCCTGCCCCCCAAATTTGAAAATAAAAAAGTTTTCAGAAAACTTAAAAATCACGTTTTCTTCATTTTAAGCGAAAAGTTTCAGAGATACGGCAAAATTTGTAACCTCAAAAAGTATTCAGAATTGCATTTCCTTTCCAATGAGCTTCGTCACGACCATTTTCACTAATTTTTCCCGACAGGGCGGGTCTCTCCCCCTCCCCCTTATCTCAAGAGTTGGACCCACGAAAACAAAATTGAACGATTTTTGTTCTTCGATATCTAATGCATAATTTCATTCATTATCGGAATTCATTTCGGAACAAATTTTGTTCGTGGGTCCAACTTTTGTGAAAACGAGGAAGGAGGAGAGGTCCACTCTGTTGGGAAAAGTTGGTGAAAATGGTCGTGATAGAGCTCATTGGAAAGGAAATTCAATTCTGAATACTTTTTGTGATTACAAATTTTGTCGTAACTCCGAAACTATTCGTTTAAAATGAAGAAAACGCGATTTTGAAGTCTTCTCAAAAACATGTTTTGTTTCCAAATGGGGAGGGGGCAGGAGTTGCTCCAAAATTGATTTTGATGAGAAATGAAAATGTACATTAGGTGCTGAAGAACAACTTTTGTTTGAAAATTTTTTCATTACGACCCATAAATAAGGCGATACACACGTTTGAAATGTTGGGGTGTACCCTGAGGAAAGGGGGAGGGAGAAAAAAGGCATGCGGGCTTAATTTATTTGTTGTCCAGAACATGAATCAATCATAAAATCAATTTTAACAGGAATAGCGCGCGGATGTACGATTGAGACCTGACTAAATAGTGTACAGGCCAACCAGAAAAAAGTGCTCTAGAAATCGAAATCAGCGTGCTTTTTTGCGGGACAAAAAAATCAGTTGGCTTTTTATGTGTATGAGTCACATAGTCTTGAAAAAGTATATTTTGGATTTTTGCCCTTGCACAATAGGAGGTTGAAGCTTAAAACCCCCCGTTTTCCCCCATTTTTCAAATTTGGCCGGGACAACAAATTTTTTCACATACTGGTAGCGGACACTCCCCTGACTCCAAATATGTATATGTCTACTTTCTTGGGCAACGTGCACGATGGAGTGCCAGCGCCCCTAATGTGAGATTTTTTGCGAAATTTGGCCATTTTTGACTCAATAATGGCTCCATATGCGTCATATGGTCTGGGACAAAAAAAAAAACCACCTTAACACATACATGGATTCATTCTATACCCATTAAGCCAAAATTTATGGAAAACGGTCGGAACAATAGGTTGTGGTGAATTTTTGAAGTTGAGAAAACGCTTCATTTTTGCTTTCTTTTGTTGAAATTTAATTACCGAAAAAATCTCGGAAACTGGGGTTGTGACCTATCTAAATGGGTTAAAATTTCACGAGCAGTACAAAGATATTAGTGTAAATGTAATTTGAGCATTTTGAGCAATTTTGAGCTACTTTGAGCCTAATATTGAGTCAATTTTTAAGTATTTTCAAAAAATTGACGCATGACCTATGAAATTGAGATAAAATTTTACTAAAAACTTGAAAATGTTGACCAAAATTTTTTTTCGTAATTTTTGAAAATTTTGAGCTCAGGTCAATATTTGAGTGTATTTTAAATAATTGATGTGTGACATATCAAAATAAGGTAAAATTTTACGACCAAAACAAAGATATTTGTTGAAATGTAATTTGAACATTTTTGAGCCATTTTGAGCTCAAAATCTGGTCAACTTTATTTTTGAGAATTTTGAGCACAAGCCAATTTATGAGTATTTTCAAATACTTGACTTGTGACCTATCAAAATGGGTTAAAATTTCACGAGCAGAGCAAAGATATTAGTGGAAATGTAATTTGAGGATTTTTGAGCAGTTTTGAGCTACTTTGCGCCTAATATTGAGTCAATATTCAAGTATTTTCAAAAAAATTGACGTATGACCTATGAAATTGGGATAAAATTTCACCAAAAACTTGAAAATGTTGGCCGAAATTTTTTTAAAGTAATTTTTGAAAATTTTGAGGTCAGGCCAATATTTGAGTGTTTTTAAATGATTGATGTGTGACCTATCAAAATGGGGTAAAATTTTACGAGCAAAACAAGATATTAAAATTAAGTTCAAAAAGTATTGAAATTTTAATTTTTCAACTCCAATCAAATTTTTTCTTAACTCTAAAATTTTTACATTTCCTTACTTACTGAAATTTTTTCTCAACTGCCAACTCTAAAATTCCATTTTTTGATCTCAACAAAAATTTTACCGATGAAAAGTTCATTGATATAAAAATAAAGTTCAAAAAGTGACTCAGAAATTGAACTTGGCCCATTTTCGAAAAATACCTCACAATTTTATTGTTTCTTGGAATCATGTTTTTCAATTTCATTCATTTGAATGAAGTTCCTTCTAATTTAAACGTATGCAATTTCTTTTTCTCATCAAGCTTTTTTTTGGCTACGTTCTAAAAAAATTTCATCAGGACTCACGTTGTATTTGTTATGAATGATAAAATTTCTCTTTCAAATTTTACAATAGGAACATAGATTCTTGAAAAAAAAAACAAAATGGGGGGGGACAGAAAAATGTTTTTAATTCACGAAAGTAAAATGAAAACGTAAAAAATATGAAGTAAGAAAATATTGGAAGAATAATAGGCAAAAAATTTTCTCAACCTTCGTCTTTAAATTCCATAAAAAATTTCCACAATTTTTCTTCTCTTCACTTGACCGAAAAAAAACCTGATAGCACCTAATTAATTTTCAACCCGAATTTACATCTCATTAAAAATCCTACCTCGCCCGAAACGTATTCGAACTTCACTCCGAAAATTAAATTTAGCCTTCGTCGTTTTTACGACTCTCGACAATAATAACCCAGTAGGCTTTTTTTTTTTCTACGGACATCTTGTATATGAGGAAACCTCGCGTTCAACCATTTACTCAACGCTGAATTAATATCTTCGTTTTAATGATCTAATACACTTTATTTTATAAATATACTTTTTCTCCCCACTTCACGCAATAACGTGCACAGAAGGAAGAACCAACAAACTGCACACCCACATGTTTACCTATGCTTAATACGGACCGTTTATATTATTAAGAACAGCTCAGTTAATTTTTATTGGCTTTTAGCGGCTGTTCGTCGTATATCCGTATTTTTCTTCATTTTTCCGGTCTCGAAATAACTTTTTGTTTTTTCATTCGGTCGTTTTTCAATTTGTTTCATTATTTATACAAAAGTACCTTAAAAAGTTTTCCAGTTACTCGCGGAGTTTTTTGTCATTTTTATTTTCATTTCGGCGGTTGTACTGTTCGTTGTTTAACTTTCGTACCTATTTCGAATACCTTTTTTTTCATTTCGGCCTACCTACTTTCTTTTTTCTTTGTTTTGTTTCGTGCCGTTTTCGATTTGTATATTGTGTTTACCGCAGTTGTGCGATAATTTCGGTCGAATTTGGGCGATATCGGCAGTGCGGTGAAATGTGTTTTCGGCAGATTTAATCGGTCATGGTTCGAACATCCGCGACAACAAGTGTTACAACGATGACGTCCCACCAAAATGATGGAAAATTTACGCAAATTCCGGCACATAATAATGCCCTTTAAATGCCACCTATTCGCTGTTTTGTTCGGAATTTGGATTTCATTGTGCGCAAGCGCCGCAGCAGAAGAAATTCAAAAGAAAGGTAAATTTTGAAATGTGTACGGGTAGATGTGGGTTTGATTTGGAGGAAATTGGTGGAAAAATTATAGATGATTTTTCCTCGTTTGTAACACTGGCATGGGAAACTTGACACGAACTTTTAGTCGCTGTATGCGTTTTGATCACCGTATGACCTCGTTATGGAAATATCTAATCCACAGTATTAAAAATTATGCCATTTCGAGAGAAAAAAAAAGAAAAAGAATGATTGTGATAAAAATTATTGAATAAAAATCAATAATGAGTCATTTTTTCACGAGTTCTCAAAATGATAATATATGAACATATGTATCTTAAGTTTTAGGGGTAAATTTTCAAAAATTAAAGTAGAGTAATTTTCCCCCATTTTTACTGATTCGATCAGTATTTATGTAAATTTTTACTTAATCATTTCAGTAGTTGTTGAAAAAATTACTGATTCGAAAATGAAAATTCACTAATTGAATCAGTGGTTTTTCATTAATTGGCAGTGAAATTTCACTGATTCTTTAGTAACTTACATAATTCTGGCTATTTCTTCATTGAATTTTGTCCTTGCTTCGCCAGAGCTCAATTTTCATTATCACAATTAATGGATGTTATACAAAATTTCGCCTAAAATTTTACTCGATATTAAAAAAAATTTATTCAGCATTTTTGCAACCAATCCACCCCCCCCCCCCTAAAAATTCACTTGAGCACTCCCTGAACATATTTACAAAATGTATATACTTACCTAGTTTATGTTTTGAATTTAAAAATTAAAATAAATGTGACGGGGTTGGCTGAAATATTTTTTCATAATAAACTGACGATTGTTGATGTGGACAAATGAAACAATTCAATAAAAATATTTTCTCTAAAGTTTTTTACAAAAAAATGATCGTTTGCAAATTTATTTCATTTAATTTAAATTATCTATATCTACCTAATTAAGCTTGAGTAGCCAAACAAGAGAAGGGGTGAAATTATATAACGTTTGATTAATTTTAATTACCAGAGTGTCTAATAAAATTGATCCCAAAAGAAGTGACTTCTGTGACCTTATTTCGCCAAAAAAGTGACCGAAAAATGACAAAAAATCCTCAATTTTGCATGTATTCCTTCTTCCAAATGCATATTTTTAAAAACACGTCGTTAGGGAGTTTCTAAAAATTGGAAGACATTTCCAAAACCTGTAATTTTAGATATACATATTGCCTATCATAAGAATTGAAGGGGCTAATGCTGTTTTTAGAAAAAAATCACGAAAAAATTTTCAACCATGGGAATAGATAGCACCTTGAAAACTGGAAAAATTGTATTCTCATGGCTTTTTGCCTAACTTTAAAATTGAAGCGGCTGCAAAAAAATTTGTTCAGAATAAATTCTAAAAAAATTGGCTAATCAAGGGAATGGATACTTAGTACGTTGAAAACTGAGAAAATTTTGTTCTGAAAAATTTTTGCCCACCATCAAAAATGAAGGGGCTGCCTGCGGGTCGTTCAAAATTAATGGAATTCAAAATTTTTCAAATTTTATCTATTTTGAATGACCCCTCAGTCCCTTTATTTTTGATGTTAGGCAAAAATTCTTCAGAACAAAATTTTCTCAGTTTTCAACGTACTATCCATTTCCTTGATAATTTTTTTTAAATCTTTTTGTGGAAAATTTTTTTTGTAGCATCTTCAATTTTAAAGTTAGGCAAAAAGCCATACGAGTAAAACTTGAAAAATTTTTTCGTGATTTTTTTCTAAAAACAGCATTAGCCCCTTCAATTTTTAAGATAGGGACCATGTTTGTCTGAAGTTCTTTTCAAGTGGTACCTACTTATATCCAAAAATGAAGTGTAGCAGACCACTCACCGGACACCCTGTAGCGTGAATAATAAATTTATTCATTTCAAATATAAGTAAAGAATTCAAAAAAATGAACGCGTTTTTTGCTTTAAAGCAAAAATCTTAGAACATGGATATGTCAGTAAGATATACCATACTCTCAAATTTAATATAATTCTTCAGGATGTTCATCAACTTATATTCAACATGGGATGTACTTCTTTCAATGCCCTTAAGGTATGGCAGCTTCATTTAGTTACTGTGTTACTGCTATTACACAGGTCTAAAGACACTTTTGATTACCATCAAGGAGAGGGATGCACCATTTACTCAGCTTCTAGTGCTGTGCCTCTACCAAACTAGCGCATATCTTCCCAACTACTATCTCTCAGAAAATCATTTTCCGGCAATCTTTCCCAACTTTCTGTCTGACATTCTGTCTAACTTTCCATCCAACATTCCATCTTACGCTCCATCTAACTTCTTTGAGTCTGACATAATGTCATTATGTCTTAATTTAAAAATGTTATTGTCTAACGCTCCATATAATACTCCATCTAACTTTCCATATAATAATCCGTCTATTTCTGATCGACTTTCCGATCGACTTTTCGATCGACTTACTTTCCGATCGACTTACTTTCCGATCGACTTACTTTCCGATCGACTTACTTTCCGATCGACTTACTTTCCGATCGACTTACTTTCCGATCGACTTACTTTCCGATCGACTTACTTTCCGATCGACTTTCCGATCGAATTTTTGATCAACTTTTCGATCAACTTTTCGACAACTTTTTGACTTACTTTTCGACTGACCTTTCGACCAACTTTTCAACTGACCTTTCAACAGCTTTCCAACTATTTTTCTGATTTCCAACTATCTTTTCAACCGACTTTTCGACCAACTTTTCTACCGACTTTTCTACCGACTTTTCGACCAACTTTTCGTTTTCAACCGATTTTTCGACCAACTTTTCTACCGACTTTTCTACCGACTTTTCGACCAACTTTTCGACCAACTTTTCGATCAACTTTTCGACCGACTTTTTGACCGACTTTAATCTCTCCAAGTCCAACATGTTATCAGCAAATTATCATGTTCAAATATGATATTTAATTATATTTATAAGTTTTTTCAAGCCTAACATAATGTCATTATGTCTTGATCCACTGTGATCATTACACATAACCCGTAACTCGTCCAAGTCTAACATGATATCAGCAAATTATTATGTTCAAATATAATATTTAATTTTATTTATAAGTTTTTTTAAGTCTAACATAATGTCATAATGTCTTGATCCACTGTAACAACATAATGTCATTATGTCTTGATCCACTGTGATCATTACAATAACCGGTAACCCGTCCAAGTATAACATAATATCAGCAAATTATTATGTTAAAATATAATATTTAATTTTATTTATGTTTTTTTAAGTCTAACATAATGTCATAATGTCTTGATCCATCGTAACCGTAAGAATTTTCAAGCGTAACCATTTTCAGGCGTAAGAATTTTCTAGCGTAAGAATTTTCTAGCGTAAGAATTTTCTAGCGTAAGAATTTTCTAGCGTAACAGTTTCAAAATTTTACCCCCCAGGCCTAAAGACATATCCATGTCAACAAAATTTTTTTTGAAAAAAATAAGTAAAAATTTGAATTAAGAATGACGTAGGTCATTTCAGTGTTACCAAAAATGATGATATTCAATTCAAAACCCCCTCCTTCTTCTTCCAAAAAATCTCACCCTTGCAAAAAAAATACAGCTATTTTAAAAGTTTGTTATGCCTAACTTTCTGAAAATTTCGAATCCTTTTCCAACCTTAATATTTTTTTTCGAACGTAAAAAATTTTCTCTGACCAAATTACGTATAATTTCGAATCGGCAGAAAAAAATCTTCCATTATCGTACGTTCGTATCTCAAACATATAGTTCCACAACAAAAAATCTAGCAATTTAATCTTCACACCCCCTGGACGATATTTCATCTATCTGGCCGATAAAAAATACACCTACGATATCCCGAAAGACCTTATCGTAGACTTGATAAAACTCTATAATCGAGTATACGCGGACACACAAAGCAATCTACAATAATTTTCGTACAAATCGAATCGTTTCTGGTATCACTTTGAAAAAGCCCCAGCAGCAGCCACCAGCACTATCCAGCGCCGCCGTCCAAATTCTCTAATGGATTCGAAATGATGTGAACAACTAATAACAAAGTTATCAAAAACTTGCAATATGCGAATACGTAGCTCGAGCTGGTTTAGCTCGGTATACCGTTAAAGACTTGGAAAATTTTACACCAATATGGAAAAGTTTACCCGCCCAGGATAAAGTTATCGAATAGTTTCAAAAGAGTACCTATGGCCAAATTTATGAATATTTTTGTCGAAATTAATGGCTCGGCGCGATATTCATATCGTCGAAATCATTGTTACTACGTGTACGAGGATGCTCCGACATCATATTGTTCGCGCCACGGTGCGGTCTAAGTTTTATACGTAAAAGCAACTATCCCGTTGTCGAACAATTTAAACAACTTTAAAGGTTTATTTTAGTTGAAGAGTGAAAGAAGAAAAATGCATTAAGCTCATTTTTTCTCCTCTGGCGAGCGCAGGCGGCGAGGATGGGAGTAATTCTCATATTTTATTTCATACGGCGAAGTGTTTTGCTTAATGAACAGATCTTCGAATTTCTTGGCTTCTATTCAAAATACGTCAAGAATGAAAACAAACCGTAATTTAGATATTTTCTCTCATTGATACGTATTTCCAAAGTACTCCGTCGCTGTCTTGTTCGTGGCACGTGTAAAAACGCTCCAATAAGTCGCATCCTTCATCCCTCCTTGTGAAAAGAATTCAAGAAAACGTTCAAATATACCTCTATCAACTTATTACCCCGGTGAACTTTTATATTCGGGAATTGGAAGTTCTGGCAAAAAGAGAGTTAGCTTTAATACAAAATATTATTTCAAGCTGTTTTTTTCGGCTGCTTCGGCCGAATAAAAAATCCGCCATAAAAAGACAATGCTGAGCAGGAGTTTATTTAAAAAACAAACCGGAGACGAAGCCAACTTCAACGATTTGTGTTTTTAGTTCTCGGCGAATAAAACTCGTCGTAATTAATATCGAAAGCACGGGGGATACTTATAGCGTGAGAAAAATATCAACTTGCCCTGCGGTATTAACATATGGCGGTTTTTGCCATCGAATGTGGCCGCTGCAATACGTTCAAACCACTTTGTCATAAAACGCGTTTACTTTTGCCCTTTTGAAAAATACGACCGAGACGTGCGTGTTCTATATTTTTACCCATTAGGAGGAGGAAAAAAAATAGGGTAAACGAAAATGATACTGGGTTTTGAAATTTTCATATTCCAGCGAAAATTCGACAACCGAGTCGATGTACGTGAATGGATTTCTTTATTCGAGGGTATTGATCTTACTTAATCGATTAAATTGTTTTTAAAAACCGCCGTTCGTGATTACAATTGAAGATGAATACTTTGAAAAGAAATTTAGGCGAGTAATTTTCTATCTTTTGAAATATTTTTTTTGTATCTTCGTATAATTTTAAATTGTGGAGAAAACTCGATTGAAAATTGAAGAGTTTTTCCGTCATTTTTTCAACTTATTTTCATCGGTGATTAAATATTTCAATTTTTTTGAATAATTTCGTCCATAGGCGGATCCAGAAATATGTAAGGGAGGTGCTGAGAATTCGAGAAAAAAATGGGAGGGATAAAAATTCAACGAAAAAATTTAGTAGGCAAGCTGTTTTTCCAGATGGCGGATAATACTTGAGTAAAGAATGTACCTACCTGTACAAATTTGCCCAAAAATTGAAAAATTGCGAGATTTTTATAATAAACCATCAATTTACCTGCTCTCTAAATCTGAATCAGTCAAATTCAGTAAAAGTCTATCTTTTTAAATCAATGAAACAAATTCGTCTGAAAATCAGTGAAAAATCACTAATTTTCAATGAAGATTATTTTACTGATTAGAAAAGGCAGAATTTCATAAAATTTGACTGATTCAGATTTTTAGAGTAGGTACCTAATATGCTTAGTCAGAAAATCGGTTTTGAAAAATCATGTTTGAAAAGCAAAAAATGCACTTCTTTTTGATATTTTTACAATGGAAAATCTTTTTTGCAAAAAATTGAAAGACACACGAAAAACTTGCTGTTTAAAATACTGCAAATTTGAAAAAATCAATCAAAGAAAAAAATTGAATAAAAATATACCTACTTATTTATGCTAAGCGAATAAATTTTTTCACAAATTATTTGAGTATTTACAAATTTTAAGAGCAGTTGAAGAGTAGGTAAAAAAAATTACCAACGGAAGCAGGAGGTTCGAGAACATTTTTCCAAATCCATTAAATTTTGTGTTACTCCGGTTAAGTAAAAAATCTAAAATGGAAAAGATTTACGTTGCCATATCGAAAGCTTCAAAATTGATTTTTTGAAGATGTTCGGAATAGCCTAATTTTTGGGGATGGCTATAGCTCGATAGCCATCCTCTTGAGTAAACCCTTGATTTCGTTGTAATTTCAGAATTTTATGGGTTTCAAAAATTAATAACTTTGAAATAAGTACAAAATTTTATTAGTACCTAGACCTACTACCTACCTGCAGTTATGCATCTATTTATTAATTTCCATCTAAAGTACCTAGGTTTTGATTAAATTTGGTACCTATTGTCCTTCTGAAAATTTGAATAGGTAATTGAAATTTGATAGATTCGATTTTCTAAAAATGTCCAAAAAATCGGCACATTTACACATAGTAAGTAAGTATGTTAGGTAATGTTATCGCTTTCGAGGTCGATCAATTTTCAAATGCTGATTTCCTCCAATTTCATAAAGTATTAATTCTGAATTAATTTCACCAACGATAATCAATTTACAATTAATCGGTATCACTCGATTATAGAATTCGACATCTCTTGCGAATCTCGATATCGAGATCATTAATAAAAATCGATGCCTAATAAATCCAAACGATCTCAATAAGTTGATGTGTTGATGTACACAAATGAATACCTCATTGTTTTTTTTATCGATTTTAGGCGATTATTCGACTGAAATTGATTTTATTATGATCGATTGTAGATAGTCTGTTTTGAAAGAGATCTCAATTTATAAACGTTGATGACAAATTCATAAAAGCAATTAGTAGATTTTTGTTGATTTTATAATTTCTATTTTCTACTGAGTTTTGGAATTAATAAAATTATTGAAAATCGAGAATCGAAAAATCGACTTTTATCGCTGACAAAATTTGATTTTTACACCATATCGAATTTTTATCGATTTTACGCAAAATCGGGTTTCAAGTATCGATTTTATGCAATATCAATTTTCATTGATTTTATGCAATATCAATTTTCAGCGATTTTATGCAATATCAATTTTCAGCGATTTTATGCAATATCGATTTTTATTGATTTTATGCCATGTCGATTTTCATCGATTTTATGCAATATCGATTTTCATCGATTTTATGCAATATCGATTTTCATCGATTTTATGCAATATCGATTTTCATCGATTTTATGCAATATCGATTTTCATCGATTTTATGCAATATCGATTTTCATCGATTTTATGCAATATCGATTTTAATTGATCAGTGCAATATCGATTTTCATCGATTTTATGTAATATCGATTTTCATCGATTTTATGCAATATCGATTTTCATCGATTCAGTACTACATTCATTTTTTTTGTTTGGTACAATATCAATCTCCATCGATCTAGTAAAATATCGATTTTTATTCAAAATCGATTGTCATTGATCTTATACAACAATGTGTTTTTAAAATAAATTTTGTCATTATGCAACGTCGATTTTGATCGATTTTATGTAATATAGATGTTTACCGATTTTATACATCAATTTTTATATACTGATTTTAGGCACGCCGTTTATTAGGCCTCTCGATTTTACACAGCATTGCAACATCGATTTTAATCGACTGTTATCGATTTTATACATATCTGGTTGCAATCAATACCAAAAAAGAGCAGAATTTTTCAAAATCTGTTAACAAATTTACAAAAGAAATTGATTTCTGTCGATTTCAGAAATGATCAGCTTCTGTTCATCTTGATGAACATTTACTCGCCCAAAAATCCGAAATATAATAGGTACCTACACCTACTACCTAGCCATCGTCGATTTGATCAACAGAAATGGTTTCATTTCCAATATTTTTTTCAAGTTCAAAATTTTTTAATTCCAAGATTTTTTATCAAATGTTTTCCAACTCTAAATTTTTTACTCAAAACTTGACTCCAAATTGTTTCCAACTTCTTCCAATCCCTTGTTTTCTTCAAAATTTTTATTTTTTCCAACCCAAAATTTTCTCGGTGGGTAGGTATTGTTTTATCAATTTTTTTTCAATTTTAAAATTGTTTCTCAAAAAGTTGAAATTTGTTTCAACTTCAATTTTTTTCTCAAAACATTTCGCAATTTCAACACCAATTTTTTCTTCAACTGAAAAATTCTTAGATTTTTTTCAAGAGTTGCAAAAAAATTTCGAAAAAAAGTGGGAATCAATTCGCCTATCTTTACACATGAATATTTCTTTGGAAATCAACTCTTCTAGTTACAGTAAATTTTTCTCAATCGACTTTTTACCATTTTCAAATCAATTTTGAAAAATGATTGCGATGAAATCAATTTTAAAAATTGATCTGTATAAATATCTTCGGAAACGTTGATTTCTCAGCTTTTAATCAAATACCTACCGACATGAAATATTTATTCGACGTTTCGATAAATTTTCATAAAACATAAAATTTTTCAACTTTTAATATCGCTCACCTTGTTTGACCCTGAACCCCCATAAATTTTCATCATATTCGAAAAACATCGAGCCTATTCAAATTTTCATAAATCCACAAAAGTAGGTACAACACGTGGAATTTTTTCGCCAAAAATTCTTTCCAATTCAACAATCCGCGATCCCAACCTCGCGTGCCCAGCGACCGGCAAACCTTTAAATAATTCAAAAGCTGCGACATTACGCACTCGGTAGGCGATATTTGTTACACGGTCCATGGACGCGTTTACAAAACATATCCGTCCAGCCATATCCCGTATAAAGTCCAATCAAGTATGTAAATTTTTAGCCGCCATAAAAAGGGTTACCTATACAGACTTGATTAAAATTTAAAATCACCCATCTCTTTGTTTAATTCATCAAGAACCGTCTAACGCGAGACGAAAAAAAGACGACAGAAATCGAGTCCACTCTCGGCACCAGCGTCAATGCACCGGTGAAAAAGACATATTTTGGGTTATTTTTAAAACTTTTTTTTTTCGGTGTGATTGCACGATTTTCACGAGTTGGCCGTATTTCAAAGATGCGTATGCGTGTACTTTCTTTTTACGAGCGAATATTATGAAATTTAACGTTTGGCGTATGGCTTTTTCGGTGATTGGAGAGGTCGAAGGAGGGCCAGGGACCAAGACACCGGCTACGTTACATCATCGTGCTGAGCTCTTTCTCACTCTCTATGTAGCTGTAGCTTAATGGCATCTCTTTCTATTTTACTTTCTCCTCTCTCGAGCTTCGCATACTTACACATTCACACCCCCTGCCATCACCTTTTAACCCTGGCACGCGGATCGCACATATTCGCGAATACATGCCGTAGGTAGATGAGAAAAACACTCGAGGTATCTTCATCCTTTTTGGCCTTTCTCGCCGTATTCGCCAGCGAAATATTCGAGTAAATAATGTAAAAATTACGGTCACGTTTTTTATGGTCCTATTTTTAAGCCGGCAGAGTGACAAAGTAAATTCGTCATCTTGCCGGGCTTGATTGATGTCGAGGCGAACAAACTACCAAGAAATTCTCTAGCTCCTTATGCATATTTCCGTCATACGTAACGTCTTTCCTCTCCTCCTTTCTTCTGCTGTACGAGTACCATTTTAGTACAGTCGTCTTTTTACGCGTTGCTTGGTTCTTCTTACGGAGTACTGGGATGCTTACATACGTATTTTTTTTTCTTTCTTCGCTTTTTTCCCATCATCCGCCGTTTCTGCGTATCGTACGAAAAAAAACACGTGACGTGGGACGCCGGTAAAGGAAATGTACGACAACAAAACGACGGAATGTCAGTCACCTTACGTGTACTTGCACGTATAAAGTTCGAGAGTATCTTTTACACATACATTTTGACACTTTATTAATTAAACGAACAACAACCGGAGGTTACGAGCATTTATGAAACGATGTCGTTCGTGTCTATTTGGTTGAAGAGTCATCGTATGTGTGTTTATATAGTTTTGAGGTCATTATGTGTGGGCGCGAGGTCGTTAGGGATAAAATGATATCGAAATTGGGCAAGGGGGAGAATGAGTCGACAAGACGAGGGAGGCATTTAAGTTTTTCGTTTTTTCGTTGTCATCGGGAATTTTTGAGCGAGATTCATTGATTATTTATCTCTGCGTCAGGGGTGCCTAAAAACCGAAATTCTTGAAGAGCTAGTCCTCGAAAATATTTTTTTGGGGATGCCTCCTTTCAGAAATCACATTATAATTCTGAATTTACCCCCAAAATCACAATCTAGATGTCAATCCATTGCTAAAATTACCTCCCAAATCAAAATTTTACAAAAGTTTTCCCTAAAAAATTCAGTTTTGTGCCTAAATAACTTACTTTTCAAAATTTTCAATGTAATTCGCTGTTGCTACCTTTTACAAAGAATATTATTCGGATGTATAGGTATCATTAATTTAAAAAATTGAAAATCTGAATTGAGATTTTCACAAATTTTACCCCTTACCTCTCCCTCTCGAAGAAATGCCTTCGGAACGTCAATGGTTGATTTTTTTAAAAAATGAGTTTTTGTGATTTAGAGACCAGGGGCAGAACCAAAACGTGGTAGAACAACGGATTTTTTTATATGTAAGGGTAAGGTGCCCCATTATCGCCTAGTGCCCAATGTCGACCACCTCGTCTATCTCCGACGCTATGGGCGACAGCAAGCCAAACATTTTTTTTCATATTCTTCATCGAAAATCCGGAAAAATAAGACCACTCCGACATCCTGATAGCTAAAACTCGCGGAGAAAAATAGAAAAGAAGAAGTTGGAAGGCCAAACAAAAACTTTTTTTAGCAATTGCTTGCACGCCTTGGAATTTTTTCTTAAAATTATCGAATTAAATGTTTCTAGTGTTTTTGTGATTGAGAAAGTTCAAAGTTTCTGATGTAATCATCGCATTTTAATAATTAAGTACAACTTTAAGTAAAAAAGAAATTCACTCAAAGTTCATTTTTATGGTGTGTCCCTTTATCGACCACCTATAATCTAATGTAATTTGTTGTTTTTAAGTGATTTCGTTTTTTTCAATTTTCTCGAATTTTGGTTGTAGGGTTGTCATTTTGGTCTCAAATTGTTCATCTGTGAAAGAGAAACACAAAAAAAATATTTTCCGGTAGATTCCGTTCATAGCGGACAAAATCAGTCGGTAGTCGATATTGGGAACCCAAAATTTCAACCTTGCGTTTTGACATGTTTCAGAAAAAAATTCCTAAAAAATACTAAATTTTAACGGATGGCCCCGGGGCTTTCCACAATTGTAGGAGAAGGATGTAGGTATCCATTAAGCCATCAATGACATTTTCAGCCCTTGAACTTTTGAAATGGTGAGACTTCAAAAAAAAGTGGGCGATAATGGGGCACCTTACCCTTAGTTATTGGGAGTAGCGAAAAAATGAGGAGAGGATATGGAAGTGAGGGAGAGGTGTGTGAGAAAATTAGGGAGTAAGTCCTCAAAATCTGAGGGGTCTTGGCACCCCTGCTCTGCATCAGAAATTCATATCAATGCTCAAAAAAATGAGCCAGTAAGCGTTTAATTCTGATGAAATATAAAGAAATGAAAACCCGGATAAAAATATTTGAAAACAACATCTGGGAAAGACAACTGTACCTATACCTATTGAAAAAGGATGTTCATGGCAACTAGTTCCGGTAGAATAGAACGATTTTTTTAAAGATTCGGTAGTAAAAGAGGTAAAAAAAAATCAGTGAGTGGTTTCAACAGTTCCCTAATACTCCATAGTATTAATTTTAGGCATGCTTTCCTCTAAATTTTCATGAAAAATTAAACTTGTGAAATTTTTTCGGAAAAAACTGAAAGTGCCTTAATACCTCTCACTTTTTGGAAAATGACCCTAAAAATGAACTTGGGAGATATTTTGAGAAAATTACCCAGAAAATGAACTCGGGAGGTCAAGTTTTTGGGTAATTAACCCGAAAATGAGCTTGGGAGGTTAAAAAACATGCATTTCGATATCTCCCTAGAAAATTTTTCAATTTTGGTTATAATTTTGGCTTCCTCTGGTAGGTGGGCGATAATAGGATACCATTTTTTTTCAAAATTAAATTTTGGAGATTTTTTTGGAAAAATTCAATTTCTCTCGGATTACATTTAATAGCAAATCTCACGATTTCTCTCATTTTCGTTTCTTGCGAATACCTACTGTATCTTTGTAAATTTAGACTTTAGAATGGTAACCCGGTTTTAATTCGTTTCGTCAGTAAAAAAGAAATATGAAAACAACATGATAAATTAACATCGAACATTACAGAGCGTACTTCTGTGGGTGGTCGGAATGAGGGAACCTAAATTTGACATTCAAAATTCAAGTCATTTTATAAAAAGTTCATAAAAATTATCTTAAAATTTTTTATGACTCTAACCGTTTGGGTACTTAAACTAGAAACTTCAATGTAATTTTCATGTAATTTTAAAAGTTTTCAACACAAACGGTTCAAATTTTGTAGCAGCTTTTAATATGGTGGTCGATATTCGGACACCTTATCCTTACTCTCATGGTCCACTAGCCTCGCGAAGATTTCTAATAAAATTCTTCATCAGAATCGTGATTTTTTCACAAAACCCGTTCCAACTACACCTAGGTATATAAAATCATGAATTTTTGCGAGGTAAAATTTTCCACGCGTTCATGCGGTGGAAACAAATTTTTAAAATTTTCCTTAAATTGAAAACGAATAAAAACCCAGTAATCAACATGCATTGCAAATTTTCTCTTTTGCAATATTATTAGTACCTAGATGAGTTTATTTCCTCGCGAAATTACCAATATAGCCATTAGATGCTACAAAACACAGGTGGGGGGAGGGGGCAGAAAATTATGTTCAGATCTGAAAAAGATCTGGTAAAACAATCTCCCTGACTTACCCTTTACCCCCACCCCATAGTTCCTAAATTTTAGTTATAATTTACGTTAAAAAAAAATTTGGAAATTTACTCGTACTTTAATTTTTGAAGTTGGTAATTCAAAAAATCAAAATTTATCAACAAGAGAACTTTTACAACCCCTTTTCGCCAGTTAAAGCCAAAATTTGGCTCCCTAAAAGAATATTTCACCGACATTCCAGATCAAAACTTGAATTTCCTCAAATGCATTTATAAGAAACAACTCGAAAACATTCGCAAACGATTCGAGGAGTAAATTTCAGGTACGTAATAGGTAGGTAAAAATTTGAGCTCGTTGTCGCAGAAAAACGTGACTGAATTTTTTTAAGCACAGGATACCTATCCAACACACCAGTCCTCTAGGATTCGTGTATTCAAACTGATTATAGCGCTTTCTGAAGCAATTCCAGTCCACTGAAGTAAGCCAAATTTTTCCTAGAGCTCAAGGTTTACTCGAAATTGACTGTAATCGATTTAAGAGGAGGGGGTGAGAGGTTGGCTAAAAATTGAATATTTTCAATCTATACGAAGTTTTTCTGTATTTTTCCATCTAATAAAACATACAACTTTTCGGCCTAAGTAAATATCTACGTCGTTGTCTCTCATTCCCAGTTCCCATTTTTTGCAAATTTTCCTACCTCAAGAAAGTTTTTTTGGTTCAAAGCTCTTTTTAGTTCTATTTAAAGTGAGCAATCTGTACCTGGTGAGCGGTGATCTGACTTTTGATTTTGATTAATGCCCAGTGATGGGAAACTGAAATGATATCAGTTTCAGTTTTTAGTTTTGGTTTTCACTTTTTTTATATTTTTTCCTTTTGCATTTTTGCTGAAAGTTTATTATTTATTTGTGTTTTTTTTAGAAAAAGTGACCACTTATTCACAAAAGTATATACTGAATTCTGAATTTATATAAAATTATCTTTCAAATGAGCTATTAGTGGCCTTTTTTGGCTTTTTCCATGCAAAATTGGCAATTTTATTGTAAAAATTGGAAATTTATTGTTGGAAAACAGTTTTGAAGTGAAAATTTTCAATAAAAAATTGACTCGAAAATATTTCGAAAATTATGCCTTCCAGAAAAATCTAACCGCTTCTACCAGATAGGAAATTTTTTGTTGACATTTTCCAACTTAAAATTTTTCCTTATAATTTTTTTCCACTACAAATTATTTCCTCAAACCATTTTTTTCCTGAGAATTTTCATTTTTTTCACTTGAATTCAAAATTATTTTTCCAACCTAAGTAAGACTTTTCTCAATTTTTTTCAACTTTGAATTAATTTTTCTCATAAATTCTGAATTTCGTTTCTCACTTTCCCACCCAAAAGAAATCGATTTCATTTCATTCATTCATTTATATTGAAGATTTCTTTTGGGTGGGAAAGTGAGAAATGAAATTCAGGATTTATGAGAAAAACTAATTCAAAGTTGAAAAAAAAAATGAGAAAAGTCTTAGGTTGGAAAAATAATTGAATTCAAGCAAAAACAATGAAAATTCACAGAAAAATGCGAAGTAGGAGAAGGTTTGAGAAAATAATTCGAAGTTGGAAAAAATTAGGAGAAAAAATTTTAAGAGTTGAAAAATGTCAACAAAAAATCAATATTTGGTAAAAATTTTAAAATATGTTGAAAAAAATATTAAGATAATTACGAAAAAATTAAGAATAAATTTCACGATTAAAAATTGTCAATGAAAAAAATTTCCAGGTGGTAAAATTTTGAAGAAAATTTTGAAGTAATGTAAAGTAAAATTTTTCCAGATTAACTCAAGTCGCAAACTTTTTTAAAACAGTTATAATTCGGAGTCGGATTTTGGGAATTGGGATGTTTTGAATTTGTAGGTCACACAATTACACATTTTGAAATCGATTAAAATTATATTTTAATATGCAAGACCAAGAGGTACTACAGAAAAATCGAACTGGATTTTGGTATTTTTGGATTTTCAATAAATGATTCGAATCAAAATGAACGGGATTCGGCACAACACTGAAAGCAACCAAAATTTGGCAATCGGAACCTGGACACAAAAATCGTGTCGACCTGTGTAATAAAATAGAAATTTTAAAAAAAAAACTGAAACTTGACTGAAATTAATTTCAGTTTCAGTTTGAGGTTTCAGTTTTCATCATTTTAGTTTCAGTTTTCATAATTTCAGTTTCAGTTTCAGTTTTTCAATTTCAGTTTCATTTTTAGTTTCCCATCACTGTTAATGCTAGCTCTCTTTCCTTCCATTTAGTCGTTCTCGTATAACTCCAATATCTCTAAATCAATTTTTGGGAAAGTCTCTTCAAAATTTTAAATTATCTTCAAAAATTTATGAATTTTACCTATCTTTCATTTGGTCCAAGTAATCATATTTTGTTAAAGGTATTCCAAGAATTTTGATTTCTAGACAATTTAGAAACTTCAGAACAACTTTTTTTTAAATCCACCTCTATCTTCTCCCCACCCGAATAAAAAATCACAATGCCCCTCAAAAAAAAGTCTCCAATTCGCAGACCTGTAAAAACGCCAAAAATTACACCCCACTGAAAACATTATAACTGACCGATTACGCGCCACGACGCGACGAAGACAACCATGCTGGAAAATTACAACCCTCTCATCCTCTTTCATTCCATTCATCCGCATTTCCGCAAAATGCAACATACCACATAAACTTCTCCATCTCGGGGCATCGTTCTGCTGGTTTCTTCGTGGTATACGTATATACGATTACCCTTCCCCCACACCTTTATCCGCTTACAGCACAATACAATATACCAGAATCCTAAAATCCAAATTAAATTAACCCACCGCCAATAATAATCGTCGGCTCGCCGTTTCCCTCATCCACTTGCATCTGCACAAGCACAGAATCCTGTCGTAGAAGAGGAATTCCCGTATAGTAATTAAAACGTACACCGCAAGAAGAAAATTAATGAAATAACAATTTCGCCGTTTCCCGAAATGGTAAACATTCGAACTATTAAAACTAATCTAAACACCGCTTCGCCCAATCCTTCGAGTGGGATATAACTTCACAGTATACAAATGTTTTCGCTCTTAAATAGCCACATCGATTCATCGCTGCTGTTTGGATGCATGTACAGTGAAAATACCGCCATGGACCACCTCCGCTATTCGCATTGTACGAGTTCGCGGCGCTGGCGATGGCGCCTTCTCGAAGACAGATTAATTTTTAAACTTCTCAATTCGATAGGATATAGCACATTTATAGCATCCACCGACGTATGTTTGTGTACACAAATTCTACAGTACCTCGTGTTACGTTGTGTGCAGTATAAAACAATTTAACGATGCGTGAAAAAGCATCACTCTTATTCGTAATTGCGCCAATGTAACATAAATCATTGCGATGTACTTCACAAACATTCGACGTATGTAGTGCACCTACACCTACCTACCGATCCAGCCCCTTGTACTCGTATACGAGTATACGTCGTACAATCGCGCCAAATCGAACGGAATAACTGAGGGCCGGTTTATCAATAGTCAGTTAATTTTAACTGAGGATTTTAACCAACGGATCGACGGTTCTGATTGGCTGTTGAGCGGTAGTTGGCGTTTAACCATCGGTTAATTTTCCTTAACTGACTATTGATAAACCGGCCCTAAGAAACAATCAACGTTTTACGTAGTAACAATATTTTATACGTATAGCATATTTTTCTCGTCGATGCTGGTTTGATTTTTATCTCTGTAAAAGCGCCAGAAGAGAAGGAAACATGTACATTTGTAGTCGAATAAACGATAAGTGGCGTCGAATTTTCAATTTTCCTAGTTACCAATATTTTCCCTATTAATAAAATTTTTAAAATCGAATGAAATTTATGAATAAAACTGAGCCTTCAGATTTCAAAAAAAGTAATAAAAATTAAATGGTTCGCCTTTACCAGGGGCGTAGCGAATGGGGGTCTGGGAGCTGACTCACCCCCTCCCCCCGAAAATGCTAGTAGAAAAAGTTGGCAAATTCGTCTCAAAATGAGAAAAGTTGGCAAATTTGACCAATAACAATAAAATTTTTCGAGTAAACCTCGCTTCTTCAGAAATTACAATCCAACTCTGAAATCACTTCCCAATTCTAAAATGTTCAAAAACTTTGGCCTCGCTGCGCTCGGCCTTACTGTACATCTGTATGTATTTTATCACAAAAGTGACTTTTTCCGTATTTTCCCTCAAAATTATTTCAATATTCACCTAATTTTATTATATATTTTTCTCCTCAAAACTCATTTTCGATGTTTGAAAATGATTTTTTTTTAAGTTTTGGCCTCGCTGCGCTCGGCCTCATCATATTTCTCCCTCAATAATTTCAAAGTAAAAGTGGTCAATTTTTTACCCAAGTTTGTTAATCTAAAACATTGTTTTATTTCGCCTTGAACTTGAGGTTTTCTAAAATTTTCGCCCTCGTTTCGTTCGGGCCAAACTCATTTCGCTCGCATTTCCATTGAAATGACAAAATTTTTAAAATAAATTATAATTTTTCTCGAACTTTTCCACCCTTACTTTGTTCGGGACAAATTGACAATTTCGCTGATTTTTTCAACTTCGAGTAGATACATTGAAATTACGCAGGGAAAAGCAATGAATTGAATGAGAGGGAGAAGTGGTTAAAAAATTTAGTTCAGTCTGAAAATTTGTGCCGTTCATTCCCGCCCCCCAAAAAGTCAGTCTGTTTCGTGCTTAAATAAATTGATTTTCAAATTTTTTCAAAAATCAAGCCACCATTCTATGAAATTTAAATTTTACTTCAAATTCATTTCGTCCATAAGGCGCACCCAAGGAGGAGGCACAATGAGCTCGAGCTCGCCTCTCTGCTCGGAAAGGAGATTTCTTACAAAAATTGAAAAAAGTGCATTTTTTGTGGTATTCAAACATGATTCTTCGAAAAATTTTCGCCCTCGCTTCGGTCGGGCAATATTTTAATCGTATTTTCTTGAATGAATCTGAATCAGTCTTCGATGAAATTTTGCCTTTGAGAATCAGTGAAATGATTATCTTTGGAAATTAATGATTTTTTATTGATTTCTCAATCAATTCCCATTTGTCAGGAAAAATCAGTAATTTTTGACTTGACTGAAAGATCGGTGAAAAATCACTGATTTTCAGTTAAAGTCATTCCACTGATTCAAGCAGGTAAATTTTACCAATTCAGATTTCAGGAGTGTATTGATTGTTTGTTCCGAAAAATTCCGCAGTTTTCCAATTTTTCTTTGCTCAAATCTCTTTCTCGCCCCTATATTTACTGGAAGTGGAATTCTCAGCCCTTCCCTAGAATAATTTTTAGGCGCGATTATGATTTTATCTCTCTAAAGTCGGCAAATTTCATTTTCAAAGTTGGAAAAATCGAGAACGTCACACCCCCCCCCCCCTCCGGCCACCCCCCAGGAAAACACTTCGCTACGCCACTGGGCCTTTACCTTTCTTCCTTACAAGGGAGATTCCCAACTCGAAGTAAAATTTTGAGCAGAAACAAAAATAAATCGAAAGTAAGTACATCATAAAAGAACCCCGTATTCAAAATATTAGGTGCTAAAGTTCATTTCTCGAATTTTTGAAATTTCAAAATTACCTCATCGCCCTGAAAAGTATGAAAATTTGATCTAATTGACGAAAAAATTTGAAATTTGATGTATACTCTATTTTTGACGTTCTGAATCGATTGGAAGTGGTTTCGAAACATTTTGGAGCCTCCAGAAAATTTCGCAATTTTTTAGCACTAGAGAAAATCCCATAAAAATGGTTCACATGAACTTTAGCTCTTTAATCGAGCATTACCCATGTTGATGACCTATTTAATCGATTGAAGCACAATTTTCCAAAAATTGTAATCCCAGTTCAAATCTATATTTTTGGCAGAAAATTTTCATGGAAAAAATTTAATAATACTTCGACAGCGAATGCATTGAGGTAAAAAGCTGAAAGTTAGTAAATATCCTATTTTCAACTTCCCAAATTGATCGGAAGTGGTTTTGAGACGTTTCGAAGTCCTCAGAAAATTTTGAAATTTTCCACCATCGGGAAAAAGTTCATAAAAATGGTCCATATGAACTTCAGCACCTGTAATCGCGGATTACTAATATTGGTGAACTATTTGATCGATTAAAGCACAATTTTTAAAAAAAATTTAACTCTGGGTCTTTTATTTTTTTTTTCAAAAAAATCTCTGCCAAAAAAATATAGATTTGAGTCGACAGTTGCGATTTTTGGAACATTGTGTTTTTATTAATCAAACAGGTCTCCAATATGGATAATTTTCGATTAAAGCTGCTAAAGTTCATACGAACCATTTTTACGGGCTTTTCTCCAGTGTTGGTAAATTCCAAAATTTTCTGAAAGTTTTGAAACGTCTTGAAACTACTTTCAATAGATTTGGGTAGCCATAAATAGAGCGTATACCAAATTTCAGCTTTTTTCGTTGATTAGATCAAATTTTTATATTTTGCAAGGCGATGAGGTGGAGGTGATTTTGAAATTTCAAAAATTCCCCAAAATTCGAGAAATGAACTTCAGCCCCAGAAATTGGGATATAGGATTCTTTATGGTGTTCTTTCGATTTAATTTTTTTCCTAGGTAAGTACCTACTCTCATAATTTTACTTCGATTTGGAACACCTCCCTTGCCAAGATTATCGAGATACATACATATCTACTTGACAAAAAAATGTACCTATGTAGATAATATGTGCTTGGATAATGAATCGATCAGTATTAACTTTTCCATTTTTTTTGGTATAATTGATAACAAAAATTATTCTATATGCATATGCAATTAAGAAAATTCCATTCCACACATTTTTAGTTTTGGTCAATAAGAAAATAAAATCAAAAATTTTTGAAATTTGAAAATTACCTCAGTGTCGTCCTGCAAAATATGGAAATTTGACCTAATCAACGAAAAAGCTAAAATTTAGTATATACCTTTATTTTCGACCTTCCAAATCGAGTGGAAACAGCTTTAGGACGTTTCAGAGTTTCTAGAAAATTTTGAAAGCCCAAAAAATGTTCCATATAAACTCTAGCCCCTATAATCACGGATTACTCATATCGGTAGTCTAGAGACCGCATATGCGGTTCAAATTATATTTTATTTTCATGTTGATCAGCACCTTGAAAAAACTTACATTTTGACACCAATATTTTAATATTCAAAATTTTGGACCCTTCTCCTCAAGTTTTTTTTTGGATTTAACGGGTACCGGAATAATAATTAGAGTCCCTGAAAACCTACATTTCGATACCCATATTGTATTTTTCAAAATTTTGGGCCTCCTTCTCCCCCCCCCCTAGTGGCTCAATTTTGGCCAAATGAGTTCCGGAATGGAAAATCAGCGCCCCTGAAACCGTAAATTTCAATGCTAATATCGTATTATCGTGTTTTTGAAATTGTTGGGCCCCTCTCTCCCTCTGGGGGAAGCTCAATTTTGGTATTTAGGTTGAATAAGTGCAGGAATGCGATTCAGCGCCATCGAAAACCTACATTTCAATACCCATATCGTATTTTTCAATTTTAGGACCCTCTTCTGTCCCTATAGGGGCTCAATTTTGGATTTTGGGTCAAATGAGTACCGGAAAAAGAACCAGCGCCCCTTAGAACTTATATTTTGATACCATATTGTATTTTTCAAAATTTTGGGCCCCCGCTCTCCCCCTCCCCGTGGCTCAATTTTGGCATTTGAGTCAAATGAGCTTCGGAATGGAGAATCAGCGCCCCTGAAATCCTGAATTTCAATGCTAATATCGTATTATCATGTTTTTGAAATTTTGGGCTCCTCTCTCCCTCCGGAAGGAGCTCAGTATTTAGGTTGAATGAGAGCCGGAATGAGATTCAGTGCCCTCGAAAACCTACATTTCAATACCCGTATCGTGTTTTTCGAAGTTTTAGGACCCTCTTCTGTCCCTAGGGGCTCAATTTTGGTTTTGGGGTCAAATGAGTACCGGAATAAGAACCAGCACCCCTTAGAACCCCCATTTCCATACCAATATTGGCCCTACTCCGTCTATTTTAAAATTCTCAATTTTTCACCCTCTCACTCAAGGGTGAGTATTTTGGAAATACTTTTTTTTTTCTTTTAATGGGTTCTTTTGGAAATACTAAAAACAAAAAAAGATTCTAAGATTCTATTTCAGTTTCTACACCTCTCAGAATTATTAACCTCAAATTTAGACACCACCTTTTGCCCACTACAAGGTGGTTGAAATGTTGCGGATCGCGAATTCGACGAATCTGTGATTTTTACTGAAATCGCTCATAATTGTTGATAAAATTTTTCAAAAAATTTTCATGACCGTGTTGTCAACTGCATTTTGACTTAGCTACGCAATTTTCTCAAAATTTAAGTTGTCCGTTCATTGACTTGAAAAATAGCCCAAATTTTTTTTTATCTTTTCAGAAAAATTTTCAACAGTCCTGCCAACTTAAATTTGATAAAAAATTGCATAAATCAAACTGCGTTTGGTAGAACTGCCATGAATTTTTTTTAGGAAATAAGACACCCACTTGCCTCCCGGGGGGGACTTTCTTTGAAGATGATCCGAATCAATATCTCGGTTTTAAATTTCACACTCCAACTAAATTTCCCCCAAAGAGTTCATACCCATTACTCAACCATCAAATACACCCAGCAGCACTCGGAACTCCTTCCGTATAAATGCTACTTCACTCATTTTTTTTATTTCTTCTTCGAATTATTATTTACAGATGTTCCACCCTCGTCCATCTCTCGCCTGCGCCTCGCTTTCGAGATCTCTTTGTACAGAGACATTTTCGGCTTCTTTTATATTCGCTTTTTGTTTTTTACCCCGGGTAACATATGGTTGGTATAATTACAAAACTTTACGTCGACGCGTAACGCTTACATACACGCATACTTCGTACTAGTACATATAGGATGCGTAGAATGTCAAAATTATTCCCCGGAAAGTGTGGGAACTTGACTGGAAACCGAAGTGATGCGGGAGGTGACTTACGAAACGTATTGAATTTAAAGTATTTTTAGACAGGGTTAACGTTAATTTTGCATTTCCTCAATAACTTACCTACCTTGGTCCAAGGGCAGAAATATGTTATCTATTTTGAAAGTTCATCAACACCTAGCTGTGCTGTCCAAACTGCAGCTTATGGCTCCCAACCACATCCAGAACCTAGAAACAAATTTCAATGTAATTTTTAATCGAAGTAGGCCAGTTAGGCATTAATTTAACCATTCTACGAGCATTCTGCCAACATATTCGTATAGAGACTGCAATGTAACGCTGGTTTGCCTATCCCCCAGCGCCGTAAGCCAGTGAAGCAGCCGGCAAGAAAACAACTGGCATTGCCTCGAGTCTATCTGACGTCATTTAGAGCACGAAGCTCGTAATTTTATTGGTTCGTTGTCCGCTGCTTCACTAGCTTACGGCGCTGGGGGATAGGCAAACCAGCGTTACATTGCAGTCTCTATATGCTGGAAATCGAAAAACAACAGGCATCTGTCGCGGCTACTCTTTCCGCATCCCTCCCTCTGTCCATGTGTATGCATCCAGTATACGTACATCGAACACGTGTTTCCAGGCATCGCGTGAATCATATTCACCAGAGTTGTATATTAAAACGTTATTATATACCAGGAAACGATGAAGATAAATAAACACAAATTATAACTAATTAACTTTACATGAAAATGAAAGGGTAGAAGCGAGATGCTCTATTATATGCCATATTATACGCTCATTGTATTTGTATTTTTTCGCCCCCGGCCCCCTCGCCTGTCTAGCTTGCCGCCTACGCTTGTGCTCGCGATGCCGCCACGGTTGGTGTTTTTTTGATTATTTGGTGATTTATGGTAATATGGCGGAAAAAGTATTCCAATTGAGGGCATTTGTCAGAGTTTTTATTTCACGATATGCCTGCTTAATTACTTATGTAATTGTGTGCTGCAGTTTGTACGGATGGCTGTGGTGTAATATGTGATTATATAATTGTGATATTGATTCTTTCGTGTAGGTGAACGAAAGCGAGTACATCTATTTATCAGAAAAACACATGTATCATCAACTGTATTAAATTCTGAGTAAAATTCATCATCGTTATTCTTGTGCGGTTTATTTTGAGAGAGATTGTCGAACAATTGAATATCATTTTTATATCGCCTCGTGTACAAGAAATTGAATACTTCGTTACTCTCAGAGAAACGAACTAAATGTGGAGATGGCATTGAACTAAATTATTGTCAGTTCAGGTTCAAGGTTCGACTAAACAGATAAATTGAATCGAGTCACTTTTTTTCATTAAATAATTCGAGCCAAATGCATAAATGTGTGGGGGAGGGGGGTCCATTCGGTGGATGTCGAGCTGCAAGATTTGAAATGATCGAGCACCATGAAGAAAATATGCTGGATTAACATGTCACTTATCTTTTAAATTGAAAAGGCAATTACCTTCTGAATAATAATTTAGGCTAATTTTTCAATGATGGAAATGAATAATAAAATTATAAGGAAACCTCTACAATCCGTATTCACCGATTGAGCCGAAATTTGGCTCACTAAAAGAGCAGGTCACTCGCACTTAAGAAATAAATTTTTAGCTGCCGAAGTTGATTTCGCGATTTTTGGCGAATTTTTAAAAATTCCAGAAATGGCTTATTGACAGTTCAATTTTTTTAAAAAATTGGAAAATCATGAAGTAAAAATCTAAAAATTGGTTTATATACCTACCAGACCTGGACAAGATCATTTAAAAAATGATGTAAGATCAGATCAGATCATTTTAACACAATGATCTTTGATCTTGAGATCAAAAAAAAGATCAAGATCAGATCATTTCGATTTTTTTCTGTATTCATTGAAACGTGATTTTGACTCTCATGAACAAATTTATATTTTTCCAATGAAAATGAGTACCTAGTTTTATTATTACATACTTAGGTATTTAGAAGTACGATCCGCTTTTTCCATTTACAATTTAAGATACAGGCTACAGGTACAGTACTGCAGTAGGCTTTAAGGGTCAAAATTTACATTTAAAAATTTAAAACGAATTTTCGACAAAAAATTCCAATTATTAAAAATCCTGATGCGATGGAGTAAAACTGAAATCATATTCGAACTCTGCACTAAACAGTAGGTCAGAATCTCCAATCAGAATCAATTACTTCGACAATTTTTTTTTGATTTTCCTACCTTTAATATTCTTATTGTTTCAGTTGGAAAATGTTAAAAATGAGATTTATTACAAAAATTTGATTTTTTGGCGAAAAAAAGGGTCCTAAAAAAATGAATGGAACATAAATTGTAGAGCGTAAAATTTCCTTTCTGTAATGTTCAATTAGTTTTTTCTTATGAGGCTTAGTTCTGAAGATATTTTCAATTCAAAAAAATAAGTTGAACTTTGAACTAAAATATCTCAAAAAGTAAGCCTCCTAAGAAAAAACTATAGAAATGCCAAGATTACAGACGAAATTACCCAGAATTACAAGGAAATACAAAAATTAGAAAATTATCTTGAAAATGATCTTTTTAATTTAAAAAAAAATGATCTAGATCAGATCAAAAAATAAAATATGATCTAGATCAAGATCAAGATCATTTTGACACAATGATCTTTGATCTTAAGATTAAATGATCTAGATCATGCTCAGGTCTGATACCTACCTACTAAAACTGACCACCTATATCGATTGCAATAATTTTCAAGTCGATCTGGAACTTCCATCAAAAATTGAATTTTCTCCAGCAGCTAACTGGAATCTCTCCAAAAGAAACTATAATCAATTTCGGCATCTGAAGTTTTAAGTTCGACATCCTAAATCGAATAGTGCAGGCAAAACTTGAATCCATGAGGATGCCCTGGAAAGTGTATTTTTTTACAAGTTGGAAATCTTACACTTTGAAAAATTCCAAAATCACAGATTTTTACAGAAACGAGCTCTGAAGCTTCGCCTACCCTTTAAAGTTGACATTCCCAAATCGATTAGAATAATTTTCGAATCAACCTAGGACCTCCTGGAAAAGTTTATTTTTTCTCCAGGAGATGTCCAATTTGTAAATAAAATACACTTTTCAACTCGCCCTCGTGGCTTCGTGGCCCACCTGTACTATTCGATTGAAGATGTCAAGCTTGCAATATGACCAAATTGATTAGGCATTTTTGTTTGATTAAAATTGTTTTGTTTATCGATTGTGAAAGGTGAAAATTTTTATATTAGTGCCCTAATTCTTATTCATAATGGCCTGTGAAAATCGAGAATTAAAAAAAAGATTTTTTCGTGCCTACAAATCAAAGAAACCATTTTTTTCATTTTGCATCAACCTATGTGAAAGAGTCTTATCAGCGTGACAAAAAATTGATAATTAATTTTCATAAAAATGGAAACTTTCCAAAAAAAAATCAACAATAGGCAATATGGGAAAAAAGTAATGAATTCTGCAATCATAATTTTTTTGAAAATGATTTCTTTAAAAATCCACGAATTGAAAAAAGTAATTGAATTGTATGAAAGAAATTACTAAATTTTTTTGAAAAAATGGAAATAAAAATGATATTTTTGGAAAATTTAAATAATTTTTGACATTTTGATAAAAGTCCAGAAAAAATTGTTGTTGAAATTGACATTTAAAAATAAGTCAAGAAGTAGAAATATCTGGATCAATCGAACATTATATGTGTACAGTCAGCTAACTAGGTCCCACTTGTGCGGGATTGAGTTATGACCAGTGGGCAATACTAGACAAAATTTGTGATCGAATAAGACCAACCCGACCCTCCAAGGTGCAAAACTCGCGGAGACATACGCATTTGAAGTTGAACTTTCAAAAAACATAGTTTCGAGAAAAACGAGCTTAAAGTTTTGGTTACAAAATTTTTCATTTAAAACGCGCATATCTCCGAGAGATTGATACTTTGGGGGCTGGAAGAGGTCTCATTCGATCAGAAATTTTGTGTACTATGTGCACAGGTCATACATCATACCCGACACCGCAGAAGCAGGACCTTTCGATTCAGTATAATCATTTAATTCAGAGCAGTATTTCTGATTTTTTTTGAAAAAATTCATGTTTTTTATTCGAATTAAAAATGCGCATAGCTTCGACATTTTGGCACTTTGGAGGCTCGGGGATTTGCGGCATTCGAAAGAGGAAGGTTCAATCTACCAGAAACGATCATAATCCGAAAAACGATATTTTCGACCCTACTTCACAAAAATCGCTATAACTCGAAAACTGAGTCCGCATACCTGGGACCTTTTTAGCTGACTGTACACATATCGACATTTCAGGCAGATTGGTGAAGTACCTAGAACTTGAAAAATCGATTTTTTATTAATTTTTTTGATTTTTTTGTCCAAAAACTGTTTTTTTTCAACATAAATCAACAAGTTTTCAACAGAAGTTGACGAAACTTTCAGGACTGTTTTATCTGTATCAATAAAACAACAAATCATGCAAAATTTCAGCCAGATTGGTGAAGTTGAACTGGAGAAATCATTTTTTTTTTGATAAAAAAAACTTTGAACTTAATTTTCTCAAAAGAGCTTTTTTAAAATCAAAAACTTCAAAAACCCATATCTCGGAATGATGAAGGGCTAGAATCCTGATTTTTTTTTCAAAATAAAGCTTGACATCTGGTCTTTCACGTAGGTCCAAAAACAGAAAAATAATTTTTCCGACATAGGTTACCATTTCACAGAGCGCCTCATTGATGTTAAAATTCATGCGGATCATTTTAGTAGACTTTTTTCAACGTTTGAAAATCGCATCCAATCGATTTGGGAAGTCAAAAATGGGGTAGATATATATACCGAATTTAAGTTTTTGCCATAATTTATCTGATTTAATCTCAAATTTTTATATTTTGCATTTCTGCAAAGCCAAGAAGTTATTTTAAATTAGGTAACAAAAATTGGCCCAATTCGAGGAATAAACCTTAGCCCCTAAAATTTTGCATGAGGGATTTTTTTTGGACTTACCTTCAATATATTTTTGTTTTGGCTCAAGATTTTACTATCGGCTAGTACAAATTTTTTGTCAGGTAATTCGAGGTTTCAATTTTGATGTCAGAAAAAAACACGAGAGCAAAATTTATTCAGTTTTCAGTGATTCACAGTAAGTATCAATTTCGATTTTTTTTTTAAATATTATTTCCAAATGTGTTGGAAGTTACTTTAAATTTTGAAGCAAAAAAACAACAAATTGCAGGTAAATTACTCGTGATATTAAAAACTGAATGATGCTGTAAAAAAAAAAAAAGGAAATAAAACTGCTCACAATGCAACAAAATGGCCCCTATTAAAAATTTATTTCTCTAGGAAGTAAGGATTTTGGTTTCCGTTCGTTGTCTAATAGGTTGGAGGAATCTTAGTTTAAAGATCCAATTTCAGCGTCCAGCGCAGAACCCACATTATTTCAACATCAACTGCACCAATTTCAATGAATTGCTCGATATTTTTGAAACTTTCAAAACAGGTGTTACGTACCCACAAATTAAATTTTCCAAAAAAAACCACACCGAATTCGAAAAAATAAATAACCATTTCACGACATCACTCAAACAAACGCAGATTTTTCGATAATTTTTCACGTCTCTTTTCCCCACCCTATTCCCTGCCTCTTCTCCATCACAGGCTGATACCACAGCTGAATATTTCACTGTATGCACAGTCAAGCTCATTAATTACATTTACCCTTATTTTTCACTAAATTAAAGGGGGAAGGGAAACGACCCTATCAATTGCTCAACACTACTTGTAATAGAAGGGTGGATTAATATGTATATTCCGTTTTTCGGGCATATTCGATAATTAATGTCTGTATTGAAAAATAAATATTGCTCGTAATTTGTTACCTCTTTATACCGACTATTATTTTTTGTCATCTGTAACGTTACCATTTTATGTTCATTCGTTTGTCTTTTTCAGTTTATTAATTACATCGGTGTGTTATTTTCGGATTTATGGGGATCCGGGGAGAGAAGGGAGCGTTGTTAAAAATTATAAAAATAGGTTGAAATGAGAAAGAAAATTATTCATTATAATTCACTTGCCTTCGTTTCAGGATGTAACCTTGATTTTTTCCCACATTTGGTTGATAATTTTTTTCATAATTAAATCAAAATGACAATTTTTACGCCTAATAAAATTATTCTCAATTTATCACTTTTAAATTATGCAAAAAAAATACGAATTAAATATTCAAAAATTAAATAACACCTGAATTAAAAATACAACTGGAAAACATCGTTTGCATTGTATTAACACTTTCTTCTATAAAATGCAACAAAAGTTGATATTTCCAACTCTAGATGGAGCCAAATACACAAATTCGATTCGTAAACAAACCTATAGAATTCGCAGGTTGCCTCGTAATCACGTTTCGTTCGCGGTTAATAAAATTACATAATTTACACTTAATTAAAAAGCGAAATATTATTTTAAAGAAACACGACGCTACTTTTCATTTTGAAAATGAAGAAAAAAATTTTAAAATTTGATTAACCAGAGAAGAAAAATTATTAAAAAAACATCAAAACTTAATTTATACCTACTCTTATTAAATAAAATATCTCTCGGGCCTTTACACCTCTATATAACCCCCCTCTCTTCTCCGGCCACCAAACGAAAAAAAGAAAAGAAAAACGCAAAGAAGGAAAAACCCTCGCTGATAAACTTTCCATTACAGATACTACTTTTGAAAAACTTTATACAGCAAAACCGCTTTTGAATAAAAAGGCTTCTGCATGTAGACGAGGAAGAGGAAAAAAAAACTACGTACAACTTTCCTTAACACTTCGTTTTCTACTACACGTCGGTTATTCTTGATAAGCTGCCAATTTCCCGAGCTATATTCTCACTTCGATACGAACCATACAGAGAAGTGCGATTTGATCTTTATACAAACACAAAACAAATAAACGATATTCCAATTCAGCAGGCACTTTTTGGATACTTCATGATCGTATATTCCGCGCGTAAAATTCGAATACACCGGAAAACTAAAAGCAGGGGAGAGAAAGAGCAACGTTTTCGAGTCTCGAAAACAAAAGAAAAAAAAAGTTTTCGAAAAAAAAACGAAGATTTTTCCAATTAAAACTGGACGACGACGAAAAGTTAATCATTTATTTAAGCGAAAGATACACATTAAAATTCCATTCTGTTTAAGCGATTTTACTGAAAATTTAAACTCGCTAAATGAAGAGGGCGGAATTTCGAATAATATTTTAAAGCTTTTACTTTCGTCGACTTCTCAAGATTTACTTTCTTGTAGTTATTTATGTGCTTTTCATAGCGGGCCGCATAAATTATAAAATATGGTTTTTATTATGTTGATTTTAAACGCGAATTTCCCCAAGTTTTACCACACTTTTCGAAGTCTATATAGCAATGAAATTCGAATCCGGTAGCGTATACGCGGTAATTTGAGAATCCGTTTCATCTCATTAGGCTGTTTGCCTCCCTCGTCTCTTTCCCATGAAAACTTCATGCGCCACACGTTGCTCCAGGACGCCTAGACCTTTGTAATACGTATACATTTCCATGCTGCGAAACTTTGCTTATTTAAAATTAACTATAAAAATATTACCATCAATTTATAATTCTCTAATAGGCAACACGTTTTCGCCACATTTGTATACGTACACTCCATTCACACCCAACAGGGTGAAAATTTATGGGCTTTATCCAGCACACTTACACTGAACTATTCGTATTCTACGTACAATAGGTTTACATATTGGGCTATTCCATGCTAAAACAGACCAAAAGTGAAGTCGGGTCTTCCGATTTCACTCAGATTTTTTTTTATGAGTTCCCCTTGGTGGTCTATTCACGAAACCATGATTTTTTTCCTAACCCTCAAGAGGGCTGGGGGGAGGGGGTGGGCCTCGTAATTTTCATGCAATTGTGATTTTTCGCCAAACTACCCAACTTTGAAGGCTTATATCTTGAAATAAGCTGTATTTTGGGGAAAACCGTTTGCGGGACCTGAAAGAAAATTCAAAGTAAATTCAAAAGTGATAATCACATTTTGGAAAGCTCAAAGTTGAACTTTGGTGGCGAAAGCTCAACTTTCATGATATGCACAAAATATGAAAGCTACCATTGAAAAATCTGAAAAAATTACAGTGAGTAGCTCTTTTTACTCTTTTTTCAACCGGCAAATTTTCAAGATGGGATCTCCAGACCTCTGGGAGTACAGAGGTCCACAATTTTGACCGAAATTCAAAAAAAGAGATAAAGTCGAGTAACACATCGATGACTACTAATTCGAAGGCGCTGAGTTCGAATATGTACTCAGTTTTTTCATCCGATCCCTCTGAACCCCCCTATTAGCCCCCTCGATAGGGCCAAAATTTGAAAAAATGAAAAATAACGTGCGACCAGTCATTTGATAGGTTTTTGGGGGCGCTGAGTTCGAATATTTGATTATTTTTTGGATTTGACCCCTGAGTGCCCCCTGCCCCCTGCCCCATTTTGGGTAAAAGTGGGTTAAGATATTAAAATGACGTGTGGCATATCGATTCTCACTAATTTGAGTACGTAGAGTTCGAATATCGACTTACTTTTTGATTTGACCCCATTCCTCGCACTTTAACCTGATGAAAAAATACGAATTTGAGAGGAAGTAGTCGGTTAGATCACGAGGAATGGGGTCAAATCAAAAAGTAAGTCGATATTCGAATTCTACTCTCTCATTCCGAATCAGTGAAAAATCACTGAAAACAGTCAGAATTGCAGCACAGGAAAAATCAGTGAAATTCACTGATTTTCAGCGATTTTTCACTGATTATTCAAAGAATTTCACAGATCTTTCAGTGAATTTCATAAATATCACTGATTTTTTAGTGAATTTTTACTGATTTTCAGTGATTTTCTTTCACTGGCTTGGTTTCAGTGAAAAAAATTTCACTGATTTATTACTGTGCTGCAATTCTGACTGTTTTTCAGTGATTTTTGATAAATTTCACTGATTCAGAAATGAGAGAGTACGCACTCAAATTAGTGAGAATCGATATGCCACACGCCATTTTAATACCTTAACCCGATTACGGTACATTTACCCGAATCCGAGTGCCCGAATAGCCATTTCCCCGAATACCATTACCCCAAATGCTGAAATCCCGAATCTAATTCCCCGAATTTTGAAATCCCGAACGCCTTTTACCCGAAAAAAATTATCCCGAAATTATTAACCCGAAGTTCCATTTCCCCGAATACCATTACCCCGAATGGTAAAATCCCGAATCCGTTTACCCGAATTTTAAAATCTCGAACATCGTTTCCCCGAAAAATATTATCGCGAATAGGGAATCTGAAATATCCAAATTTTTGCACTGGGATCGATATTTTAGCAGATATAGCTAAAAATCAGATTTTTGGAGAAAATCCCCACTCTTCAAGCAACTATAGCTTTAGCCCCCTTGAATTTTTGAATACCATTTAAAAGTCATCTGATAGGAAATTTGACATAGAATAACTTTCATAAACCCCATTTTTGCTCTAGAACCCGTATTTTAGCAGATATGGGCCAAATACCTGATGACACCTTAAATTCGTGTTTAGGACATGAAAATGGACCACTATACCAAAATTTAGCTTGCCATCTCAATTTGCATTATAGGTACTCTCTCATTTATAAATCAGTGAAAATTATCGAAAATCATTGAGAAACAGTCAGAATTGCAGCACAGGAGAAAATCAGTGAAAAAATTTTCACTGAAAATAAATCAGCGACAAAAATCACTGGACAAATCAGTGAAATTTATGAAATTTACTGGGAAATCAGTGAAAATTAACTGAAAACCCAGTGAATTTCGCTGATTTTTCCTGTGCTGCAATTCTGACTGTTCATCAGTGACTTTTCACTGATTCAGAATGAGAGAGCAGAATGTTAATTTTACTGGACTAATAAGTTTTCACTCCGCTTTTATCTTCTTTTGATTTAACATAATCCGTTGATAAATAGTTTTTTGTCTACGATCTTGGGCTCCATTTCTCTGGGTTTCAACTTCCGAGTACGACTTCGATTCGCATCGCATACCTAGTTTACCTACTCCTTTTTATTCCAATTTTTCTCATTTCCATGACAATTTAAACTAATTCAAATTGCATAAATTCGGGTAAATCCATTCGAAATAATGGTATTTGGGGAAATGGTACTTCGGGTTAATAAATTTGGGATAATTTTTTTCGGGTAGAAGGTATTCGGAATTTTAAAATTCGGGTAAACGGATTCGGGATTTTACCATTCGGGGTAATGGCACTTCGGGGAAATGGCACTTCGGGTTAATAAATTCGGGATAATTTTTTTCGGGTAAAAGGCGTTCGGGATTTCAAAATTCGGGGAATTAGATTCGGGTAAATGTCCGGTAACCCCTTAACCCACTTTTCCCCAGAATGGGGGAGGGGGCAGGGGACACTCAGGGGTCAAATCCAAAAAATAATCAAATATTCGAACTCAGCGCCCTTAAAAACCGAACAAATGACTGGTCACACGTTATTTTTATTTTTTTCAAGTTTTGGCCCTATCGAGGGGGTAATAGGGGGGTTCAGAGGCGTCGGATGAAAAAACTGAGTACATATTTGAACTCAGCGCCTTCGAATTAGTAGTCATCGATGTGTTACTCGACTTTATCTCTTTTTTTGAATTTCGGTCAAAATTGTGGACCCCTGTACTCCCAGAGGTCTGGAGATTCCATCTTGAAAATTTGTCGGTTAAAAAAAGAGTAAAAAGGGCTACTCACTGTAATTTTTTCAGATTTTTCAATGGTAGCTTTCATATTTTGTGCATATCATGAAAGTTGAGCTTTCGCCACCAAAGTTCAACTTTGAGCTTTCCAAAATGTGATTATCACTTTTAAATTTACTTTGAATTTTCTTTCAGGTCCCGCAAACGGTTTTCCCCAAAGTACAGCCTTTTTAAAGATATAAGCCTTCAAAGTTGGGTAGTTTGGCGAAAAATCACAATTGCATGAAAATTACGAGGCCCACCCCCCAGCCATTTTGAGGGTTAGAAAAAAAATAATCGTGGTTTCGTGAATAGACCACCAAGGGGAACTCATGAAAAAAATCTGTGCGAAATCGGAATACCCGACTTCACTTTTGGTCTGTTTTAGCATGGAATAGCCCTAATTTCGACCTTCAACTTACACCTACCTATATGTAATATTATATTATATGGCATCGTATCGAGAAACCTCTTCCTCTGCTCTAGAATCACCTTAGAGATATTTCGAGAAAATCTATATATTACTTATACCAAACTCTATACTGGAGTTTTGTTTTGATTTGAAATTCAATCGACTCGAGAATTAAGCCGAAGACAGGATTACCTAGTTGATGAAATTTTATAATTAACGTTGCGCCGCGTTGAGACGCGTTCCTTCCCCCCCTCGTGGTCTCTTCCCGAAAACCCGATGACAAAACTTGCCTGCTATTTTCGAACGTCTTTTTCGATGATAATTAAAATTTCTTATCTTTTACACCCGTTTCACTTTCACGTCGAATATTATAGAAAAGCTCGTCATAAGGTTTATTACGAACATCGGTTTTGGGAAACGACGGCGATGAAGGGGGGGGGGGAACTGAGGATCGAGATGAGATAAATATTATATTTTAACGTGTTCTGCCGATTCGTATGCGAAATTTTAATTTAATTTTGTGTATTGCTCGGATAATGTACAGTTATGTTCCTTCGAATATCCGCAGGTGTTTCAGAATATGGCGGTGGAATGCGAGGGGAGGAAGGAAAACATCGACTTAAAATAATGAAATTTTTCAGAATCTAAAATTATAAGAAAAGAGGTGGATCGAGTATTCACGTGGACGACTAATTTTTCTTCGCGATTTTTTTGAAAATTGGTGTGTTGTGTCAGGATATGTAGGTAGTTTCGATAATTTTTTGAAATTTATTTAAAGAATCGATAAAATTTGAGCAAATATTTTCAGGCTCATTCCATGTCAATTCGAGCAGGTTTTGACCTTGAGTCTTCCGATTGTCCTCAATTTTTTTTTACTAGTTTCCCTCGATGGTCTGATGGAGGAATCACCGTCATTTCGACCCTAATCCTTTAGAGGTGGGGGTGGCCCTCGTAATTTTCGCACAATTGGGAATTATTGCAAAATGGCTGAACTTTAAAGACTCATATTTCGAGATTACTTTTCCAATCTGCCTCCCCCATGCCTTATAATGGCCCCCAATTCATCCTGATTTTTGTGGTTTAAAGCTTCATCCTTATTTTTGAAAAATACCATAATTTCCAGTTTTTTGATGAATTGGGGGCCATTATAGGGCATATTTTGGTAGCTGAATTTCGTGATATACCTATTTAGTTTTTTAATTGGAGATGATTTGGCTCTAAACTTCAGATTACCCTTTTTTACACTACCTATTTGAGCAATCATTTTGTTCAGTCTTGAAATTTCTTTCACTCAAAAAAGACATCAATCTGTGACTTTTGTAAAAGAAATTCGAAAATTGTCCCACTTTGGGGCTTAGTAGCTTCGGTCCCAGGCATTACCGGGGGGGTCGAGAGTATAAATTCAAATCACTGACATATACATCACATATCAAGAAATTGGCGAAATTGACTTTTTTTTTTGCGATCCATCCTATACTTAGATCAAGCATGGATTCACCCAGAGGATAAGCGACGATCTCCTCCCCAAAAAAAGTCGAAATTTTCTTGTGAAATATTTTCAAAAAGATCAGCTTTTTGTTTTTCGAACGTGATTTTTCACAAAATTCTATTTTTGCTTGGTCCGGGCAGCTTTTTTTGATTTGCATAAAATTGACATGAGAACTTCATTTCATTTCCCCTAAAATTTTCGTTTATATCAGCGATTAATGCCGGATATATCAATAAAAACGCTGAAAAAAAATTTCCTCACAACAATCACAGGAACTTTAAAAATTCAGGTTAAAATGTATTAAACAGGATTCGAGCATGGTGCTGGTCTTTAAAATTCAACGAGAAAGCCATTATTTATTTAAAATTTCATAAATAAGCTCTTGATCTTGCCATTGGAATAAATAACGTCTTTAATATCGAAACAATTTCGTTTTGATAATTTTTTACGTAGAATCTAAAATTAGAGCGAGCTACAGATTATTTCTATGTAAGAAATAATTTTTTGAAAAAAATGAACCTTCTATAAAATTTTACTCTCGCACATAAATTAATTTTTTTCTTTAAAGAGAACATGCAAGTATCTTTTTTCTCTACGGCCGCCGTTTGTTTTCTCTTCAATTTTAAGAATAATAGATAAAATATGAAAATGGATTTTTTTCTCGAACGGAAGAAATATTTTTTAAATCCTAAATACAGGATTGGTAAATGTGTCGAGTTTTGAGAGAAGATTTAATTAAAATTACAAAAATTCATAATATTTCTAAAATCTCAAACGAAGGGTTCGCAAAATATCATTTTCCGAAGAAATGAGAGCACCATACTTCAGATTTGGGCACCAGGCTCCATTGAAAAAAGTGGATAAATATGTTGCCTATTTTGAAAATTGAAGGGACAAATGATGTTTCCAAAAAAATTTAGATAAAAGATTATTTTTAACTAAGTATAAGAATGGGTGGCACTTTGAAAAATAAACATAATTTTATGACTTTTTGCTCAACTTTAAAATTGAAGGAGCTGCAAAAAAAAAATGTTCAAAAAAATATGAAATGAGGTAATCAAGGAATTGAATAGTACGTTAAGAACTGAACAAATTTTGTTCTTAAGATTTTTTGCTCATCAAAAATGAAATACATGGGTCATTCAAAGTTGGGAAAATCTGAAATGTTTTTAAGCCTTTTATTCTGAATAATGAATGATCCGTAGGTAGCTCGTTTAATTTTGATGTTCAGAAAAATATTTTCAAAAAAAAAGTTGTCTAGTTTTCAAAGAACTATTCATTTCCTTGTTTATTTGGTTTTTTTCGAGAGAGTTTTTTGAACAAATTTTTTTCAGCTCTTTCAATTTCCAAAAATTGAGCAAGTAAACGTCATAAAATATATATTTTTTATTTTTCAAAGTGCTACCCATCTCTACAATTGAGATTATCTTTTGATCTGGGCTGCGAGAACGAACGAGAATGAAGAAGAAAGAACCAAAAAGAACCAAAAATTTGAGAACTAGAACCAGAACAAGAACAACTTTGGAAGCGTTAAAAGAACAAGAACGAGAACGAGAACGATGATTTTTTTTTTTTGTTCTTCACTTAAATTTTTTTTATTTTGAAACAAATCATCTGTGATCCATAGAAAATGAAAATTGATGAATGATAATGGCAAATAATGTCGTATACAGTAATCTATTTAAATTTGATTTCCCAAAAATTAATTTTTGCACTGTTACCATTTTTCGAACTTGTAATTGAACGCGTCACAGCAAAAAGGACATATAGAAAAAATGACGTTTTTGGGAAATCGCGATTGAAGTTTGAGTATACTTTTTTTAATACTAAATTAAGGAATTGAGCTGGGGAAAAAATTTTACCTTAAAATTTCATCTTTTTGCTACAAGAAATACAGCTCGCCCATCACTTGATATCTTTTCTATTGTTTTCTATATTGAAAACAAAAGGTTGAGTTATATGCCCTTTTTGTTGTGACAAAATTTCATTTCGACCCTTCTACGTTTGATGACGTATAATTTTTCCGGAAGTGAAAATTAAAAAAAAATCTTCATACAAAAGTTGAAGAGAATGAAAAAAGGAACATTTTCGTGGAAAAATTTCAAATTATCTCTTCAGGGAGCGGATATATCGCACATTGAAAAATGACAACTTTTTTTTCATTTTATTGGTTACAAAAAAATGCTAAAAATACATTTGGATGAATTTTAATATTTTTTCAAATTTATGACGAAAAATTAACTAAAAAACACTTCATTAAAATTTTAAAATTTTATAATTATCTGCACAGTGAAAAAATTAAACACTACGCAAATTCTCGAAAATCAAACATGTAATGTAGGTACCGAAATTGCGAACTTCGTATTTTAAAAACCCCATAACTCTTCGAGGAAAACATATTGGAAGGTGTGAGGGGGCTCATTGGATAGAGAAAATTTCAGAGAATACGAATCGCTTGTCGCATCAAAAAGGACATAATATGCTGAGTTATGCCCTTTTTGTTGTGACACATTCAATTGTAATGTTGTATGAGAAAAACAAAGAACCAAGAACAAAAAAGAACAAAAAAGAGAAAGAACGCGAACGAGAACAATAAAAAAATTTGAAGAACGAGAACGAGAACAAGAACGAGTTTTGAAGAACGAGAACGAGAACGGGAACAAGAAGGGGAACCAAAATTTGATCGTTCTCGTAGCCCTGATTTTGATCTGATTTTTTTGTAAGCAATATTTGCTCATTAATTTTTGAAGTTTGTTATATGTATGTACCTAAATTCGGAGTATGGCAGATGACTTAATGAACACTCTGTAGCAAAATTTTTAAAAAATCGAAGAAATAGACAACTTTTCGAATAGGTACCTATATGAACAAATTTTTTTAAAAATAGACCAATTTTCCAAAAAAAGTTGAAAAATTAAAAAAAAAATTGAAAACTCGTTGAAAAAATCGGTTCAAATAATTGAAGTTTTTTTGCAGTACATACCTTCAAAATTTTCTTTCATCTCGCGAAAAAATTAGAAAACTCGATTTAATTAAATTTTTCATTCTATCTGAAAAAAAAGTGTTGCAAGTGTAAAAAAACGAATTTTTTAGCTTAAATGGCAATTTTTCAAAAAATGTTACCTCTGCAATTGAATAAATTTACCTACATTATTTTTAATGTTTTAGAAATAGTGATGGAGAAAAAATGGCATTAAAAATTTCATTTTTGAACTTATTTTTATAGAAAAAAGGTACTCGTAAATTTTTGTCCCAAAACATCCATGGGAGGGGGGGGGGGGTCCATATAAAGTCAGTAAAATTGTAATAGGGTCAATGAAAAAAAGAGAGAGGAAGAGGAGAGTGCAAAGGCAACTGAAATTTTCAGTCATAGATTTGCTAGGGCACTAAGATTTGCAATATTTGCATGGGCTGATAGACCTTAGTAGTCTGGACACCACCACCCCCCCCCCACCCCCCCCCACAAAAAAGAATATTTGCTATCTAGGAATTCACATGTGAGCCCAGATACAGAAACCACCCTCAGGAGTCAAAAATTGGTTTTCAAGTTGAGCTTCTCCCTTGATTCTAGCCTTTCTGAAAGGCTCAAAATCAGCGTAAACTCAAAAATCAATTTTTGAACCCTCAGAGTGATTTCCTTATCCAGGCTTATATGTATTTTCGAACAAATTTCATCACCATGAATTCTCAATCTCGATACTTTTTTCTCAATCCGGTCGATACCGTCACCATATTCTCTCCTCCCCCACCATCTCGGAAACCCCCTTCTCCATCGATTTTCGCTTCAAATTCCCATCGAATTTTCCACCTACTAACATACCACACTGAAAACTCGCATCAAATCCCCTTTACCCTTGTAAACCCGTTGTAAATTTCATTAACGACGTCGAACCGCAGCAAAATCCTCATCTACTTACACGTCGTACAAGACGATACGAACGTCGACGACACATCGTAGACCTATCATCCACCGCCTAATACCCGGTTACACATCTCCGGCGGTCTTTTAACGCCTCCGTAATCTGCTTAGGATCGAAAATATGCGGCCGTGAAAGCTCGTCGTCGTGAAAAAGAAGGAAAAAAAATCATCTTAAAAATATGGTACCTCTGGAACTTGCTGAGCGAAAAATTTCTGCTCCATAAAGTACATTCCAGTTCAACAGACAATCTGTCTAATGGAGTGTTTTAATTGGTTAACTCCCTCTCTATCTTATGCAGGCAAAGTATACGACTCGAACACTCCTCTTGATTGGCAAATCTCCACGAATATCGATAAATGAAATTAATCGTGCTCGATTTCGACGCGTTCGTTCCCTTAACTCGCCTACTTTTACATCGTCGTGCTGTCGTTGGAATTTGGAAATCTATCATACCTTTTCCTTATTCTTTCAATTGCCGAATTTTACTCAGAAATTAATAATTTTTTTACTCGTTAGCTCGAAATAGGGAATTTTTAGGCTGTACGATGTCGAAGAAAGGCCGGACTGTGTACTTTGCCGCGTGCTCGAGTATATATGGCGGCGCGTAACGTTACTCATAAATCATTTTATAGTTTAATTTATACTTCTGACAGTATTATAGACCGTTAAAGTATAAAGCTATCATTAAAACCAACTTAATAACTAGGTTTTAAGCTCGAGATGTTTTTCGGTAGATTTGAATTATTATAGCATACCTAGGACGGGGCGAACGAAGACGTGGTGGAGGGGAAAAGCACGGTATAGGTACAATATACGTATACAACGTATATTATGCCCCTTTAAATGCCACAATACCTCTCGCGAGCTGCTTTCAAATATTTCATAAAATTTTCTTTTACGATTGTTTGATGTTGATCTGTTCGCAGTAGAGGTTGTTTTTACGCTATATATTTCAAAAACCTTTTCCACCTCCTCTCCTCCGCCTCGACACCATCGCGAGTATTAAAAGTATTTAATTTGAAACGAAACGCGTTTCGGCCGATCCCCTCCCCGCACCCCGGTCCACCTTCTTTGACAAGGGGTGCCCGGTCCGAGTTTTATAACATCGCGAGCCTGCAAATTTTGCTCAACCTAACTCTCAACCAAATACAATATATTAAAAAGCCTACCGCCAAAGAGAAAAATAATTACAACCGACCCCCCTCCCCTCCAAGTGCTCCTGGGGTACACAATACAAGCACCGGTAATTTCCATATCTTCGTTTTCTAGAATACGGCAGAGGAGAGTTGAGCTGAAAGGAAGAGGGGTAAAGATAGTAAAAATATCCGAAAAAATATTCCATAATAAGCCCAAAAAAAAACACCGACCTCGGGTAGTAATTTTCCATTCCATCCAACTAACGTGTCAACGACTAAGCTCGCGCCGCCGAAAGACCATCCGGCAAATCGTAAATTTCTTCGCTTATTTTTATGAAACCGTTTATTAGGCTATTTTTGAATTTATACCATCAATCGTTAAAATTACGCCATTATTCTATCCAGCCCTGCGTGGCCGTTGCGCGTCCTCCCTCGATGCTCGTTTTTTCCTCCCCCGGTACTCTGGAGATCTATTTAAGGTCACTCATGAATTTACAATGAACTCTAAAAGCGCAACGTTTCCTTCATTTTTGCCAAAACCTAAATGAAATTTTAAACGTTGGGCGAGTGCGATGAATATTTCAACGTTTTACAGAATTATATTTATTCTATTTTTCTTTTCGCCGGGTGCTTTTTTTCTTCGGGTGAGGTTTCCGGATTTTTTTTTCGTATATTATGTTGCCGCTCCGGATTGTTCGTTGGGGGTTGTTCGTTTCGATAACTCTGGCGTTTTGGACGGATTTTCATGCGGGAGAATGTGAAAGTAGGACTTTTACCGTTGCGATAGTCATAATTATACAGGGTGTTTCATAGCTACACTGAAAAAAATGAGGAATGAAAAATAAATTAAAAGTGTTTAAAAAATGATAAAATGTATGGCCGGATAAGGGGTGAATCTGGCCCCGGGCGCTTTTGGGCTCCTAAACACCTCAAATCGTGTATATTGACTAGAAATAATTTTTCACAAAATTTTTGACCCCTAGCCCCTCTTTTTCGGAGCAACGGCCATTTTATTGCATCATTTTCAAGAATTTTTAATTTCAACGGAAGTGAAGGAAATTTTCTATATTCGTATTCATCAGGTCAAAATACCCCGATAAACACATTTTTCGGGATCGTTTTACTTGAAGTCTCAAAATTCACTTTTTGTTCAAGAAAAATCAGTGAAAAAGGTGAATTTTGAAATTTTTATCAAAACTATTACGAAAAGGGTGTTTATCGGGGTACATTGACCTGCTGAACACGAATATGGAATTGGTTTCCTTATTTAGTCATTTCTTTTTGTATAAAACGCACAAAATTTGAAAAATCAGCTAAAATAACAAGATTTCTGTACGGTTTTTTGCGATTTTCAGCCTTTAGTTCAAAGAAATCGCCAAAACCAAATACACAGCAAAATTCTACATAAAAAAACGTATTTTTTAGGAATTTTTCCAGGGTGGTTGCTCTTCGCTTATATGGTATTTTCACGATTTAAAACTTCAAATGGCCGAAAAAACGTGAAGGAGTGCACCAAATTTGTTGAAAAAATTATCATGAATACACCTCTACGAGATGTATAACTTTGTGCCAAAGAACAGAAAATTTCCTTCACTTCCGTTGAAATTAAAAATTCTTGAAAATGATGCAAAAAATGGCCATAGCTCCGAAAAAGAGGGGTTAGGAGTCAAAAATTTTGTGAAAAATTATTTCTAGTCAATATACACGACTTGAGGTGTTTAGGAGCCCAAAAGCGCCTGGGGCCAAATTCACCCCTTATCCGGCCATACCCTTTTATCCAAAAAGAGATAAATACTATCCAAAAAAATAATAATGGGACACCATTCACAAAATTGGCAAAATTTATTCTAAAAAATAATAATATGTATCAGAATAAATTTTTCCAATTTTGTGAATGGTGCCCTGTTATTATTTTTTTGGATAAAATTTATTTATTTGTTTTTTCAGTGTAAGTACATACTACCTTCTTCCCACCGCACCGGTGAGTAGGCAACTCATCCTGAGTCCAAGTATGCATGTTTGTCCAATCTTTGAACCGCAGGGGCTAACTTACGCCCTTCGATTTTTTTTTACTGAATTTTGGCTTGATATTTTCAATTTGACAACCAAGGTAGGTCGAAAGTAAATCCAATTTCTTTAGAATTTTTCTATTCGGTTTATAATTTTTGTAGATGAGCTAGTGTGGGAGTAAACGCCAAATAATATGATTGAGCTGGGACGGGGTAACTTCGATGCTATAAAGCAAAATTCAAAATATGATGAAACTGCAAAAAAAAGTTTTATGTCATATAAATCGTTAAAATTGCTTGAAAGAGCAAAAAATTGTTCAGTAGAGTAGCTATAAAGGTATAGTCAAAGAGTGAGGTTTTTTGTAATAAAAAAATCGCAGAATTTTTGATTTCGAAAATTATTGGAAATTACTCAGTGATTTGAAAATTAATCAATTTAGTAGGTTCAAGGGAAGAGAGGACGAAATATTTCTCAAAAAAAGCCACATTTAAACGCTCAAACGACCAATTTTTCCAACATTGCTGCCATCAAGAGTAGGGATCTAGACCCCTATCAACCTGCCTAACGTTCGAATATTGATAAGTACAAAGACGTCAAAAACTATTTAAAACTCTAAAAATGATGTCAAGATGTTTTGAAAAATGTCGATTGTATTAAAATTACTCAAAATGTGAACAAAATCAGATGAAATATTAATAAAACATATGTATTTCGACGTTATCTGAAAAATATTGTATGCTATTCCTACGGTATTCGAAAAAGTGTAAAAAAATTTATACTTTTTAATATTATCGAGAATTAAAAAAAAAAAAAAACAGTTATCTTTTTTTAGTTCTATTATTAACAATGCTTCTTGAAGAGAAAACTTTGATCTTTTCAATGGTACAAACACTACTCTGCCTTGCTCGAATTAAAAGTTACAAGGGTTTAATTTTGAAAAAAAAAACGCATAAAAAATCTCACTTTTGAATTTTTAAATTTCAAAAATTTATATTTTTGCGAATAAATGAGACAGGTAGATGAAGGTTTTCAACAATGAACTAATCAAATACAGAGTGTTTTATGGATCGTTTGTTAAACTTTTTTTTTCTATATCACCAGGTAGGTACCACTAGATACTAAAAAAGAACTTAGGATGAATATGTTGCCGATTTTGAAAATTGAAGGGGCAAATGCTGCTTCAAAAAAATCACGTTGAAAATATGTTTCAACCATTGAAATGGGTAGCACTTTGAGAATTGAACAATTTTCACTTTATGACTTTTTGCCTAACTTTGAAATCGAAGGGGCTACAAAAAAATTGTTCAAAAAAAGTTTAAAAAATAAACAAATCAAGGGATTGGATAGTATGTTGAAAACTGGAAAAATTTTGTTCTGTGGATAATTTTCCCTTTTATCAAAAATGAAGGGATTAAGGGTTACTCAAACTAGGAAGCTTTGAAAATTTTTCAAATTTTTTCAATTTTGAATGATCTTCCCCTTCAATTTTAAAGTTGGGCAAAAAGTCATAAAGTGAAAATTTATTCAGTTTTCAAAATACTATTCATTTCCATGTTTGAAAATTTTTTAAAGTGATTTTTTCAGTAGCTGCATTTGTCCCTTCAATTTTTTAGACCGGCAACACATTCATCCAAAGGTTTTTTTTAGTGGTACCCGGTTATATCCAAAAAAAAAGTACGTTTGGCAGACGATTCATGAAACACCTATTACACCATACAAAATGAAAATATGTAGTATCTTCTAGTCTTCATTAAAAAGTTTTTTGTCAATAAAATTTGAAATCATTTCTATAAAAAAATTTTATTTGGTAAATTTAGTTCAAGCCTGAAAATCCAGACTTATTTACCATAGGTAGTTACAAAGATCTAAACCCGAATTCGATTTCCAGAAATAAAAAATCTTGAACGTCCATTTCCCCCAACATTTGTTTTTTTCGAATCTTTACCTCCGAAGACTAGTTTCCCAAGCCTGTTTCCCCAAATAATTGTTTTCTCAAATCCTTTGTTACTGAATAGGTACTTATTTCCTGAATCCCTATACCTCGAATACCAAATTCCCGAACCCATTCACCTGAGTGATGGTTTTCTTGAATTTCTTTTTGCTCATTTCTGTAGAATGGTATTTAATCGACAAGTACAAAAAAAACTGATGAAGAAAACCTTTGAGAAAATGATGGAATTCCTGATGAAACGACAAAACAAACTAATTGACTAGATAATTTCATAATAAGACGAAAAATTTATCAACTCACCAAAAATCAAAATATCTAATGAAATTATTGGAAAATTATCAAGGATTGATCAAAAGGGCAAAAATAAATAAAAAACCTAGTTGAACCCCCATAAAATGACAAAAAAAGTAATAATCTAACATGAAACCTTTCAAAAATACGAAAAAGTGCCTAACTGACCAAAAACCGAAGCGATGAGCTAATTAAAAAATTTTCAGAAAATTTAATAAAATGATAAAAATAAGAATACATAATTTATCTAAAAAACCAAAGTAACAAATTGATTAAGAAGGTATCAAAAAATCGATTTAAAAAAAACAATTAAATATCTGTCCAAAAAATAAAAATGGCAAACAAGTAATAAATTCACTTACAACCTCATAAAATGACTAAAAACTGATAAATCGATGTAAAACCTCATAAAATGGGAGGGAAAAATCAACAGGCCGAAAACTGGAAATGATTTAATTAAAAATGAAAATATTCGGGAAAACGTCCATTCGAATTTATTTTATTCGAGGAAATATTCGCGAACCTTTTTAATTATTCGTGAAGTCATCGTAATTTATAAAATACTTAAATCACGGAATCAATCATCATTTTTTATTATTGGTCATGGGCGTTGTCTCAAATTGCATCTCCTTGTTGATTTTATTTTTAAAAATGCAGAAATGAAGTGGAAGTTTTTGATTTGAAACGCTTGTGAATTGAAAAAAAGATCGCAGAAATCAATTTTTCAAATTCAATACCTATCACACCTTGTTGTAGCACCCTATTAGTTTTCACCCCCTTGCATCTCTCAATCAGCTGTAAAAATTTTATTAATCTGTAATTCCTTCCTACTTTGCATCCAGATAAAATTCTGCTGGTGTCTGTGAATATTATAGGTTACACCTTGATGAATTTACTTTCTTTTTTTTATTCATGCAAATTCGTCAATTATCTTTCAGAAGCCTTTTTTTCGGACTCTTTATACACCTTCGCACTTTCACTCAACCTCGTAAAATTGTGAAAAATTTCCTTTCCTACCAACCTCCCACACCACGTTGGAAAAAAGTTACGATGATTTACTTCAAAGTCAAGGTTGTTTTTTTTTATGGCCCTAAACTATGCATTACTCACGTATGTAGCACACGTTCCGGTTTCGCAAGTCGAACGAATGATTGGCATTTCACCCAGCTCTGAAAAAAAATTCCAAAAACTCATTGGCACCGTAGCCTAATACGAAAAACGCGTAATTCGTTAATATGTATTTCTCAGAATTCGCGAACTGCGCTGTCAAATAAGATGTAAAAAATTCGCACGTAACGTGGTACACCGAGTACATTGTACCTACCAGCACATTGCTTCGTTCGCCTCCTACGTCGGAGCGACGAACGACCTTCTTGGCAATTTTATACGCTTTTGCGAGGATTCGGCGTAGGTACATGTGCAAAAAGGCGAAGAAGGGAAGCTGGCGTTGAATAGGAGATAATTTACGTTAGAAAAAATTCCTTTCGTTGCTGTACGAGTTCCAAGTGCGTTGATTCAGTTTTTCACAGAAACTTAGCAGAGCGCGGCCAAGAGGAAAGGTAGGGAATGTAAATGATGTCAATTACCTACCGCCAGCGTACGCTATAAATTCGCTGGCACGTTGCATGTCGGGTTCGTGTAGTGAATTTTGTTGTTTTTTTTTTTTCGTTTTATATTTCGTACAATTTTATTATATAGTTTTATTATTATTTTTTAATTGAAAAGATATCTAGTTTTGATTGAATTCTCGCGAATTTACAAGGAAGTGAAAAAAAATACTTGCGAAATAAGAAAGAAAATAACGAAACGGAGAAAAGCGCACCGTGCCGGTTGAGAAATTCAATTACAAAGAAAAAGAAGCGGGAAAAAATGAAGGGAAAAATTGAAAATGAAATTCAACTTCTCTCATTTTTTTTTTCTCCCTCGTCGTCGTCACTATTTTGTTATGTTATAATTATAAACAACAAATAAATTATGGTATTTCTTTTATTGCGTATATTATATTGCTTTTGGGTAGAAGGAAGGGTGAAAGGGAAGGGAAGCAAGAAATAATTCGTCAAATTTATGAAAGTGGTGAATAGAAAATGGATGAATGAAAAGCAGAAAATATAAGCATCGCAGTTGCTTTTATAGCCGAATTTTCTTGTGATTGAATTTCTCGACGATGTAAAACTTTTGACTGTATGTGATGAAATTTCCATTGATGCATTGGACATGAATGGATCGAAGAGTAAATACAAAAATTATTACCAGTTTGTCATGAAATAGGAAATTATTTGATGCATATTTAGTACAAATATCAAAAGAGGGGAAAACTGTTTCAGCTTTTCAGTTCCGTTTGAATTAGATTCTCCAAAAATTGTATGTAGATCATTGTAAGTAGGTACCTACATGTTACTTGACACCTGTCAGTGAACTTCATCCCTGATCAAGCCTCTCAATTCTCATTTTACATTTTCATTTTGGTTCTATCTGAGGATCTCATAATAGTTTTCCTGGAACCAAAATAAAAAATGAGAAAATCGTGGTTCTTAAAAATCGCAGGCTGCCAAAATTTAATGAAACATTGGACGAATATGATTTTACTACGTAAAATGAAGAAAATAAAATTGCTGAAAGATTTCAATTGCTAATATACCTAATTTATTATAGGTACTCTCTCATTCCGAATCAGTGAAAAGTCACTGATGAACAGTCAGAATTGCAACACAGGAAAAATCAATGAAATTCACTGATTTTCAGCGATTTTTCACCGATTATTCAAAGAATTTCACAGATTTTTTGGTAAATTTCATAATTATCACTTCGTTTTCAGTGAATTTTCACTGATTTCCAGTAATTTTCTCTCACTGACTTGTTTTCAGTGAAAAAATTCTCACTGATTTATTACTGTGCTGCAATCCTGACTGTTTATCAGTGTTTTTTGATAAATTTCACTAATTCAAAAATGAAAGAGTACTAGAAATTTGAATGAATGCACGATTTGAAGACGGTTTTTGCAATATTTCTCTAAGACTGCTGAATAAAATTTGTTGAACTTTGGATACGTTATGTTATGTAAAAACGCCTCCCTGACAGGCTGACAACGCCCTTTTTTAATTTTTTTCAAAATACAGTTTTCCAATTTTAATTTTTTTCTGATAACCACAAACGCTTTGTCAGCCTGTCAGGAATGTTTTTTTAAATTGCTAAAAATCATCAAGTTTGCACTTCGTCAAATTTCCAGCATCCTAACCAGTGATGGAAAACTGGAACTGGAACTAGAACTGAAACTTGAAAAAAAACTGGAACTAAAATTGAAAAACTGGAACTGGAAATGGAACTAGAACTGAAATGATGAGAACTGAAATCTGAAAACTGGAACTAGAACTAAAATAAATTTCAGTTTTATACCAGTTCCAGCAGTTGTAATTTTATTGTTTAAAATAAGACTTGAAAAAGTCAAAATAAAATCGAAAGTCAAAATTTTAATGTTGATTTACCAAACCACATTCAATTAAAAATTTTTTACTAAAAACCCCAAGCCTTGAAAATTTACGTCAAAAAGTGAATAAAGAAGAAAATTGTGTTGTAAACTTTAAAATTTTATCCAATTAAAGACGTCCTCTCAATTAGATATTCTTTTTGTTGAAAAATTCAGGGGTTAGTCACAACATTTTTGACAAATACTACTAATGACAATGACTTTTTTTCTAGTTTTGTTTTGAGCTTGAAACCTTGAACATGGAAAAAATTGTATGTACTTTGAATCAGAAAAAGAAAAACAACAAAGTTCAGATTTAGCAGAAAATTTTGCATTTTTTGTCCTTAAAAATTAAAAAACTGAAATTTTAGAACTGGTATTTGGAACTGAAACTGGAACTGAAAACTGGAACTAAAAAATTTTGAGAACTGGAACTGGAACTGGAACTAGAACTGGAACTGGAACTGGAACTGGAACTGGAACTAGAACTAATATCATTTCAGTTTTCCATCACTGATCCTAACTAAATTGGCTATTGAATAATTCTCCCCCCCCCCCAAAAAAAACACGTAAACACGTAATTTTTCCCTTATCAACTGCCTGCTTATGCAAACAGAAATGAGCAGAGCACCCTCTCGTATTGATATCTTTATCTCAAAATACCATTTGCTCCCATTTTTCACCTTCATTTTAATTTTCAGAAATAACGTACTGTAAAAAATCACTTTTTTCGTGTTTTTTAAAAAACTTTTCGTTAAAAAATAATTTTTTTTTTGAAAAATTCTTCTATGAAATGATCTTAATATGGATACCTCGACCCAAAAACTATCAACGGTGATTCTCCAAAAGTCCCTCATTTTCGTGAAAAACAGACATGTGCTTACACAATCAGTTTTTCTTTTCTTCATGTTTGAAAAATAGCCACAAATGGAGGGAAGCAGTGGAAAATTTCCTCCACGCTGATTGTTTTTTGTTTGTTTTTTGGTTTAAAATATTCCAATATCATAATTTCAAAAAAACTTGATCAAAAGTAACTTTTTTTTGCGGAAATTTAAAAAACAGGAAATGTAATTTTTTCAAAGTAATAATGGAAAATCAAGTGAGAGTAAAAAGTGAGGTTCTATGGTATTTTTGAGTAGAATTCGGTTTTTCTCAATTTAAAATTCTTTTCGAATAAGTTGGGTATAATTGAAATTACCATTGACAGTGGTAAGGGTTCAGTCAAGGAAAGGGGTGGATTTCTAACCAGGATTTTGTGGTGTAGCACAGCTGCATGACTACTCTCTCTACAACTTTTGAAAAAAATTCAAAAAATCTACCCTAATCCTGAATTCGTTGGAAAGAAGTTTTTTTTTGGAAGATGACCAAAATTTTCGGTTTACTTGAAAAAAGAATAAAGTTGGTGAAAACCCAAGTAAAACATCGCAATTGCCATCATTTAAAATAATTTTCCATTTTTCAATTTTGAAAATTATTCAAGTAGGAGTGGTTCTAAAGTCAATTCTGAGATAAAAGATTTTCACCAATTTTCTTAGACTTTATGTTTTGGGTACCTATAACTTATTTCTATCTACCTTCTTTCAATAAGGGTCAAAGACGACCTTCTCTAGAACAGGAACTTCTGGTATTATACCACTGAAAAAATTTCAAATTATAAGGTTTTTATAAAAATGGATCACAAGCAAAATGTTTGTATGATCTTTTCTGCATTTCACCGTCGTATTTTACTTTTGTCATCTTCAAATTATTTGTCAAGTACCAAGCCCCTCCTGAAATTTCTATTTAAAAAATTTCAAATAATTTGCTCATAGCTATTTCAATTTTGAAAATATTCAATTTTGTCACATGGCCTGTTCTGTTCATTTGATTAATGGCTTCCGTATTGAAAACATCATTTTTCTGAAACGTATAATGTAAAAAATTCAGGATAATTTTTTATATGGTTACTTCGTAATATCTACCAAATTTATAAATAGACTCGAAAATATTCGAACTTGAGAAACACATACCTAAAACACCTACTTCTTCACATCTGCCATTCACGATAAACCCACCCTCTTCTCCCATCACGATAAAAAATAAACTCGACTCGGTAATTCGTAAAAATCATGTGGGTGCTGGCAAATCGAATCTAACCCGCTGTAAAATTCCTCTCAGCGTGTTTTTCTTCCATCCAAGTTCAAACTTAAACAAAACGCAGTAACAATACGATTAAGAGAAAGCTTTTTGTGTGCACAATGGAGAAAAGTTGCTGGGAATTAAAATCCGTTTCTTATATGTTTACAGTTTTCCCTACGGTGATTTGGAGCGAACTAGGAGGAGACGCTGTACTACCATGTGACGTATCCGTTCCGGCCGATGATAAAATAAATATGATACTATGGTTCAAAGACAACGCCGGTATACCAATTTACAGGTACGTAGGTAGTCCAATCGACGTAAAATTTCGGTATTTACAAATAGGTACTTACATACCTAAATAAATAATTTCAAGGACCTGGCCAAATAAAATGCGAATTTGGCCCCCGCTCCGATTTTCAATCTAATCCCTGAGATGGTGCTCCTTGACGTGAAAATTTTTTCGAAGTTATGACCATTTTATTGCCTTATTTTCAAGAATTTTTTATTTCAATGGAAGTGAAAGAAATTTTCTGTTCTTTGGCACAAAGTTGCATCTCGTAGAGGTGTATTTACGATGATTTTTTCAACAATTTGTTGCACTCCTTCACGTTTTTCAGCTATTTAAAGTTTTCAATCGTAAAAAACACCATATAAGAGAAGAGCGACCATTTTTTGAAAAAAATCCAGAAAATGTATTTTTTAAATGTAGATTAACTTCACGTATTCACGTTTAGCAATTTCGATGCAGCAAAAGCCGAAAATCCCAAAAAACCATACAAAAATGTTGTTTTCTTAGCGGATTTTTCCAAGTATTGATCGTTTTATACAGAAAAAATGTCATTGAGGCTTCAAATAAAAACGATCTCAAACAGTGTGCTAATCGGGGTATTTTGACTCGCTAAACACAAATACTGAAATGTCTTCAACTTTACACTAAACTGTGTTTTTTTTCGAATTTGGAATGCTTTAATTGTAGTTTCAACAAAAAACTCAAAAATTGTGAAATAATTGATAATTTTTTAAAATATTTGATTTATTGGGAAATTATTTTATATAATTGATTAATCGATTTTTCCGATTATTTTGACCGATTAATCGGGTCTTTCAATTACCTAATGGATTAAAAATCGCTCAACACTACTGCACTTTAAACGATGAATAAAAAATTGCAAGTCAACAAATTTTTCTCACGTGATAATGGATCACACTACAATTACGACAAAGAAATATTTTTAAACAATTACACAGTTAAAATAAAATCATCATTGCACTAATAATGCTGTTTTTGATTTCACTGGCCTGCCTAGCTTCAGTTTTTGGCCTAATGGAACGGACGTAGCCTCCAGAGGCATCGTCAAGGGGGGCGGGGGTGCCAGGCCCCCGGAAAAATTCTGGCCCCCGCTTGGCCCCCCAAAAGTTATGTTGTATTTATAAATTTACATTACACTTACATCAGATAGGATTTTCAAAGCATTAAAACATGAAAAAATGTCTTTTTAGGGCATTAAAAATCCAATTTTTTCAAAGCTTCGCTCGGGCATGAACAAAATCACAATTCTATGATCTATTTGAGACGAAAGGGCAGAAAATGCTCCCGTTTTACCCCCTCCCCATTTTTAGCAGGTGAAAAAAGTCAGTCTCCACTCCCCCCTCCCCCCTCTTTCCCATTTCGAAAAATCAAAAAAAGTTGTTCAATACACGGCCCCTTTTTTTGCCCCCCCCCCAATTTTCGATTCTGACGACGCCACTGTTAGCCTTCACAGGTACCTGCTTCAACTTTAAACAAATTCACATTTCTAGTATATGTTTGCAAATTGTCCATTTTGAGAAGTAAGGGTGTGCACACCAAGAAGGGCAAGTCGTGTTTTATAATTGTGATTTTCTAAATACTATATGTCAGTTTCAAAAACTGAAGAATGAGAAAGTTTTATTACAATCAAGCAAATAATCTATCACCAAATCTATTCATTTTCACTGTGGGTAAAATCATGAATTATGTTATTGCCCCTCATTTCAATCCCCAATAATCTTCTATCACAAAAATTCGAACCTTCTCTGTGTAGTCGTTTAAAATCTTTCTGAGTGCTCAAACTCACCTTTTCTCTTTCTACAACAAAACATATGGTATGCAACTTGGGAGATAAATGATTTTGGATGATTTTGAGTTATTTCTTTCGCTTCACTTGGGTAATAAACCTCAAAATTCGTTGAAAATCACTTCATCTCCCTAGTTGCATAATATACTCGTACTATTCTTTGTCGCTCAAATACTCATCTTTGTATGGGGGAGTTTGCAATTCATGAACAAAAATAGTTGTGGAGATAACATACTCTGTTGTTTAAAATTTAAAAGTTTTAACTACCTAACTTATATCTTGTTAATACCACCTATTCCTGTCTCAACGCATTGCTGTCGTTCAAACCACCTTTTTTACCCGGTGTGCAAAGGATGTTAGCGATTTCGTATAGCGATTTTTGTTACTTTTCTAGACAATATCGCTAATAATCTTGGCTAAAAAGATAGGCAACTTACAAAGCATGTGGGGAAAAAAAAAGCCTAACGAGGTGGAAATACGGGGTTCTTGCGGAACATCGCGGAGTCAGTGTATACACAAAAAAAAAAAAAAAAAGGTCGACTCGCGGTTACCTGGATCATGGAGCCCGCCACCACTGCTGGTGGAGATTTAGGAGCTAGTTTTCATATAGAAGTTTTGGCAGTCAATCAAGCCCAGGCATTGACAAAATTTTTTTTTTTCCAAATTTTTTTTGGCTCAATTGTGGAGTAAAAGGGTTTCATAAAAAATATTTTTTTCACATATAACATGAAAAAACATATTTTTAAAACGTAATATTAAGCAATTCTTTGAAAAATGGTACCCGAGTCCTTATAATGCAAAATTTTTTTGGCTCAATTGTGGAGTAAAAGGGTTCCATCGAAAATATTATTTTTTCTCATATATCTAACATGAAAAAATTCAGAATTTGTCTACACGTTTTTTAAAAAATATGATTTTTTCATGTTTTCTGTGAAAAAATTTTTTTTTGAAGGAACCATTTTACCCCACAATTGAGCCAAAAAAAAATTGACAAAAAAAGCAATACTTATTTCGCCCTTTATTCAGGAAATTCCAAAAATTAGAATAAAATATTTTATTTACTCTTAAGAGGGAGCTCTATCCCGAAAAACAAAATTTTGTTGTTGGCTGCCCAGGGAAAAATCGTCGCGATCGAACCGGTATGATCATACCTGATCAAGTATGATCAGGCATGAGCGGGGCAATAAAATAAAAGTTTTCGAATATATTTCTATATGCTGTCATAAATGACCAGGTATGATCATACATGCTCAATCGTGGGCATTTTTCTCGCCTGCTCAAGCCTGCTCATGCCTGACGATTTTTCCCTGGGTGAGAAGATTGGAAAAATAAATTTTTAATTTTAAAATTTAATTCATATCTTCAGATCGCGCATGAGCTTTCAATTCTCAGGAAATTGCCAAAAATTCTTCATTTCAAAATGTTCGAAAACATTTTAAATTGATCAACATTAAATTTAGGACTTCTTCAGTGACCATGTAGACCAAAAAGCACATTTTTTTAAAAACATCTGTGTTTTATAAATTTTTTTTCAATTTTTCTTCATGGATAAAGAATTTGCAGAAATTTGAAAAAGCAATAAAACCTGGATTTTTTTAAGAAACGTGTTTTCTGGTTTAGATAGTCACTAAATAAGCTCTACAACTACTTTAAATAAATTTTGATTTTTTTTTGGAAATATTGGAATTTTGGCAATGCTCATGTACGATCGGAAGATATGAATCACTTTTTAATAGTTAAAAGTTTATTTTTCTTATCTCCCTAGCCAACACCTTTAGAAAACTGCCGATTTTCATGTACCAGGGCATACCACTTTGCACATGTGTGCGAATAGTTGCCTACTCCGAAGTCAAACATATCATTAGCACGGACTAGCACGGACGCTGCATGACGTCCATGATCATTAGCCACTAATGATGTTGAGATTCGCGACTTTTGTCACAAATCGCTACTGAACTCTCTAACAAAACCGCTTTCTTTGCACACCGGGTATCTAAGTATGTATTATATATTTTCTAAAAACAATATTGTAGGGGTTTTTGCGATTTTTGGCCCTTGGTGCATCGAAATTACCAAAAGTGAATACGTAAGGTGAATTTACGTTTAAAAACATGTTTTTGGGATATTTTCAAAAAGTAGTTGCTCTTCGCTTAGATGGTGTTTTTTACGATTGAAAACTTCAAATAGCCAAAAAAACGTTAAGGAGTTCGCCAAAATGTTTGAAAATTTTTTCATAAATACACCTCTACTACAAGAGGTAACTTTGTGCCAAAGAACAGAACATTTCCTTCATTTCCATTGAAATTAAAAATTCTTGAAAATAATGCAATAAAATGGTCATAACTCCGAAAGGGAGGGAGTTATGAGGTCAAAAATCTTTCCAGATTTTTTCACATTAAAGGACACCATCTGATGGGGTTAGATCGAAAATCGGAGTAGAGATTCAATTCACCTCTTATCTGGCCAGACCCTTTCGCGTATTATAAACGAATCGAAAACCTGTTCACGGCACAGATATCCTTCCAGAGTGTAATTCCAACCGCAATACGCTCCGGTAACTAATGAGGATAAAATTAAACTTCTCAACATCGTCGTGTTTTGACCTATTTCGACGATAAAATTTCCAAACCACGAGTACGCCACATTTATTTATACAGTTTCGCTAACAAAAAGTCAACTTTAAACTGCACCGACTATAGTTAAAAAGACCGTTTCATATATTACCGGTAAACTTACTCCCAGCTCTTCATACCGCCTCTATCGTCGTCTTATACCATACACAAAAACTCACCGTATAAAAAGCTAACCAAAGATGTCACAACTTATTTCCCATGAGCGTTTATCACGTGTACGTACTTGGCAACTTTTAAGTCACTATGCGCCTATATGACTTGGAAATCATCGTCGTGTACGACTAAGTATTAGAATATGCGTATAAAACCTCTTTGAATCTACGCTGCGGTGGCAAGTCGACGTCAATTCATAAATGGCAGTCCACAACAGCAGCACCAACGTCGACGATGCCAAACGTTATAAAAATATTTTCTCAACTTTAAATTCCCATATAACACGAATTGTCATCTAGCGATAAAAAATATCCCCCAACAGTATCCCAAAGAAGAAGAAAAGAGTACCATCATTTACCCTTCTTATAAATATGGAATCCATTTACAATGCAAATAACAAATGATAAACTAAAAAAAAAGCAGGAAAAGAAGAAGAAACCTGAAAATCCGCAAAAAGCTCGTTTAATATTCGTCCCCAGGTGTTTGCGTATCACAATACAAACCTCTTGAAATTTCCATTTCTCCAAATTGACCGTTAAAGTAAATCCACACGGCTGGAATAGTTAATGTATGCAAGTGTATCTCGTCATCGTTGCGATATCGCCCCGAAGAGCAACCTAATATTTATTTTTTTCCTCTGCCGAATCAAAAACTATACTCGTACGAGGGCAAACTATTATGGAATTATTCGGTGTTGGGAAGGTTCCCTTGTGGCGAAAGTGAGGAAAAATAATAGTCGAGTTTTCCTCGCGGGTTGCTTAATTTGTGATTTGAAATGGGAGGTGATTCATTTTCTTCAATGTTGAGAAGTGTTTTGGAGGGGGTCGTAAAGTTCGAATAATTCTACATATTATATTTGTTTTCTCTAATTTTATCTTTGATCCTTTTCCCCGAAAAATATTTTTCATTTTACCTTTCAAGTTTTTAAAAAGTAGGTATTGCTCAATAATTCAGGAGAAGAGAATTTTCCTTAAGTAATATTCTTAGAAAATTATTTCTTCAATTTTGCGGAAACGATGGCTCAATGTTTTAAGGGGGGGGGGGGGGGAGAAAGTGTGATTAGAAAAGACAATAACATACCAGCAGGTCGAATCATTTTTCATGGAAGTGAAAAAATGGAGGTGACTGACCTCAAAGTTATAAAACCGAATTTGAAAAACAAGTATAAGGATATTAAGCTGACAAAAAAGGTTCTTAAATTTTGCCAATTTTAACATGGATAGAAAACAGAATTTCTTAAATAGAAGAATAGAAATTTTTTTAATATGAAATCACTTTCAACTTCTTGAAATTGCTTTCAAGGGAGGTATCCCAACTCAAAGTAAACTTTTGAGCCAAAAGAAAAATAAATCGAAAGCAGTGGCGTCGCGTCGTCAGAATCAAAAATTGGAGGGGGCACAAAAGGGGCCGTGTGTTGGACAACTTTTTTTGCTTTTTCGAAATGGAAGAGAGGGAGGGGATGGAGGAGTGGGGACTGACTTTTTTCACCAGCTAAAAATAGGGGAGGGGGTAAAAGGGAGCCTTCTTCTGCCCTTTCGTCTCAGATAGATCACTTCTCCGAAGCAGTTATTGTACTTTGACTTCCGAAGGAGTCAATGTACTCCGACTTCCGAAGAAGTCATTGTACTGACTCCTGAAGGAGTCATTGTACTCTGACCTCCGAAGGAGTCATTGTACTCTAACTTCCGAAGGAGTCATTGTACTCTGACTCTCTGACTTCCGAAGGAGTAATTGTACTCCGACTCTCTGACTTCCGAAGGAGTTATTGTACTCTGACCTCCGAAGGAGTCATTGTACTCTGACTTCCGAAGGAGCTATTGTACTCTGACCTCCGAAGGAGTCATTGTACTTACTTCTGAAGGAGTCATTGTATTTTGACTTCCGAACGAGTCATTGTACTCTGACTTCCGAAGGAGCTATTGTACTCTGACTTCCGAAGGAGTTATTGTACTTAATTCCGAAGGAGTAATTGTATTCTGACTTCCAAAGGAGTCGTTGTACATACTTCCGAAGGAGTCATTGTACTTACTTCCGAAGGAGTCATTGTACTCTGACTCTCTGCCTTCCGAAGGAGTCATTGTACTCTAACTCTCTGACTTCCGAAGGAGCTATTGTACTCTGACTGCCGAAGGAGTTATTGTACTCCGACTTCCGAAGGAGTCATTGTACTAACTTCCAAAGGAGTCATTTAATTCTGACTTCCGAAGGAGTCATTTAATTCTGACTTCTGAAGGAGTCATTGTACTGACTCCAGGAATAATTGTACTCTGACTTCTCCGAAGGAGTTATTGTACTTTGACTTCTCCGAAGGAATTATTGTACTCCGACTTCCAAAGAAGTCATTGTACTGACTCCTGAAGGAGTTATTGTACTCTGACATCTGAAGGACCTATTGTACTCTGACTTCCGAAGGAGTCATTGTACTGACTCCCGAAGGAGTTATTGTACTCTGACATCTGAAGGACCTATTGTATTCTGACTTCCGAAGATGCCATTGTACTCTGACATCCGAAGGAGTCATTGTACTTACCTCCGAAGGAGTCATTGTATTCGGACTTCCGAAGGAGTTATTGTACTCCGACTTCCGAAGGAGTCATTGTACTGACGTCCGAAGGAGTCATTTAATTCTGACTTCCGAAGGAGTCATTTAATTCTGACTTCCGAAGGAGTCATTGTACTGACTTCCGAAGGAGTCATTGTGCTGACTTCCGAAGGAGTCATTGTACTGACTTCCGAAGGAGTCATTGTACTGACTTCCGAAGGAGGTAATTTTGTTCATGCCCGAGCGAAGCGTTGAAAACCCCTTGCTTCACTCGGCCTATTTTTTGAAAATCGAAAATATTTATCAAAAATCCAAGTCTTAATTTATCCCGTTCTCAAGTCTTTCTACAACGATTTTTTAGCTTCGACACGAGTAATTTTCAACTCTTGAACAATTTTTGAAAACCGGGAATATTTCAAAATCCATGTTTTTACATGAATTCTCAGCTTTGACAATTCAATTTTTTTTAATCAAGGATTTCGGCTCTCGAGTTTTTCTTGGAAAATTTTTGTCCTCGTTTCACCACAGTTCGTGCATACTTTGAAATAAAATTTAAATTCAGGCCTCGAAAACCAAATATGTGAGTTTTTTCATTTTCACGCCTGTCTGTCTCCTTGAATGCCCGGTTGGCTGCAGTATGTTTTTTTTTTCTGGATTGCCTATAAAATGTGGAGCTTCTCCCACCCCAAACAAAATATATTTGAGGACCGTTTTTCCAAACCGTGATAACTTCATTTTTGGCGTTTTTGACTTTTTGACGGATTTGGGTACTTGAAGTGGTCCGCCACCAAATGGCGTTGTTAGAATTTAGCTAACTATCTTACCTTCCACGTTCTGTGACAAAAACCGTTTTGAGTGTTGTAAATCGTTTTTCCAAACCGTGATAACTTCAGTATTTATACATAAAAACGAAGAATAGTGCAAAAAAACTTTGAAGCTTTTTAATTTTTTAGATACGTGAAAGCTCAAACATTAAAATCATTTTTAGGAAGAGGTTTCAACCTTTTTCCGAGATTTTTTCAACATTTGATAGGTGAAAGAATACTCTATAAAATGAGCCGAACAATTTTTCCGACAGACTATATGGTATCGCTCAGGGTGCCACTTAAATATTTAAAAAAAATAAAAAAATTACAACAAAATTTGTTTTTTGAGTATAATAAAGACGTGTTGAGTGATGAAATTTTTTTAATGGTTGTAATGTGTTTATGTAGTGTATGTGCAACAAAGGCAGAAAAAATTAATTTTTTTCCGATGTTTATATGGCTCTGAGAGAGCAATAAGTGAAAATCGTTTTTCCAAACCATGATAACTTCAACTTTTTTCATTTTCGTTCCATTCCTGCAGCGCCGGAGATGAATATTTCGGTATGCCACCTGTTCGACATATTTTGTAATGATAGCCGCAATATATTTACTTTTGTGACAGATTTCAAAAAACAAAACTTTCTCCGTGATACAGTTTTTTTTGATTTACATCGAAATCACTTTTTTGAAGTTATCACGGTTTCGAAAAACGGTCCTCATTTGATTCATCATTGGAAAATTCTGACCAACTGTAAGTATGACATTTCAAAAACGAAACTTCATCAATTAAAAAAATGAATAGGCATATAAACGATTTACATAGTTATCAGACATACTTATATTAAAACTTATTTATCCATGATTTAAAAACGTTCACTTCAAAAAAATATCGTTTTCGTACAAATAAAGAACAGTTGATAACATACTATTTTTAAATTACTTGGCACTAAAAAGATACAGTTTGAGATCCCCAACCTTGTGCGGCGTGTTTGATTTTTTGATACTCGACCACCCTAATTTTTTTTAAAAGTCGCTGATCGATACTTTTTTTCAAAAGAAAAAAATAAACTTTGAAATTTTGAGCGAAACGGTTTCTCAAATAGTGTATAAAACAACAATTTCAGGAAAAAAGTAATTAAAAGAAAAAAATTATATCAGATTCGTGTTCGAGAGATCAGATTACTCCTTCCTACGGTATTTGAGCAACCATCTTGATCAAAGTTTCAAAATTCACGTATTTCATTTGATAAAAAACATCAATCTGTTTTTTTTAAAGGGGTCAAAGACCTCCAATCAAAAAACCAAACGCAACACTCAGCAATATTTTCAATGCTGCGAGGCGTTCAGATATTATGAAGAAGGGGAAGCTTGAAACCGAAAAATGAGTTGTTTTATTTTTCACTTTGAGAAACGCTAGCTCACTTCCCAGGCATTGAGGGGGCTAAAAATTGTCTTGGAAGATATTCAATTTGAACTACATACCTAGGTACCTACATCTCATGCAAAAAAAGTTGACGATATTAAAGAACTTTTTTTGACCCATCATAACACTCATGAGATTTTAGATATTTTTTGAGAGAGAGGAGAGAGGAAGGGAAATTTCAAAGAGAATGAAAAAGGAAACAAGGAAAAAAGACTCGGGGAAAGGAAGGAGAAGGAAATGAATTTAATTCAGATTGAGGATAAGAAAAAAAATGACAATATGTATTTCATTTCAGTATCTGATATAAATTCATAATTCTTCAAAATGATGAAATCAAACATTCAAGGCCTATCAAAATCCTAAAATTTCCATACAAAACGATGCAAAATAACAAGTGACTCATACCATAAAATCCACCAGATGCCAGCCACATTGTCGAGTTTCCTATTTCCTGTAGTCTTCGAGTAATCTGGCTCATTTGCTTTTACATAAGATATCGTAAGTACACCACGTAAAATTAAGAGGGAAATTTCTCCCCTTTTTTTTTTTGATAATATCTTTCGATATTGTCACATTGTTAATAAGGTCGGTGTCGTTGTGCATTTTGGCAATTGGATAGAAGCCAAATACGATACGTATATTTTTAAGAACACTGCGCTGGTTACTAATAAGAGGCTGCTGCTGATGCTGGAAATGTTATGGTTACGATGGCGCCTTCGCCATACTCTCTCAAATGTATGTAATACTCGAATAGGTACCTACTACTTTTTCCGCTTCATTTAAAATTCTGTACTTTACCTAGACCGGTTTATTTCGCTGCTGCATTGGAAAACATCCTAAAAAGCTACGCAGAAAGAGAGAAAAAATATAAATATTTAATTTAATTTTATTAACTTTACAGTTTGAATTTTAGTTTAACAAATAAACGATGTTTTAATACATTAACATTTTTTCACGTTTTTCGTTTTTATTAATGTTTGCAAAAGTCTATACAAGGGAAACAACTTTTCAAACGAACGAGAGCCGGATTCCGTAACGACCTTTTTTTTTCCGTTCTGCGAACACCTTTCTCGTGCGCCCCGTATCCACTTTTACAAAGGCTTAAGATTTTTAAGGAAGAGGAAATTCATACTTCTGACAACCTTTTCTTCTCTTCTCTTTTCTTTTTTTTCCAACGCGCGGCTTTTTCTTTTTTTTCGCGAGCTTCTCTGTGCGCTGCGTTTCCTTTATTGTTCTTCGTCCTCGTTACTCGAGAGTGTATACTAAAACATTTAAAACTAGCATTATACCAAGCACCGTTTAACTCGCCATTGAAACCGATCTTTTAGGTACTGAAAAAGATCCGATGAAATGTAAAATAGACTCGGATTTTGCTCTTTTTCCCCCCTCGCGCTCCGCCTACGGGTATTTTTTCCACGTGAGCTTCTTATAGTTCTTGTTCGCTTTGAGTCGTCTTAATCATTTTGCCCTCCCTTGCTCTCAGGTTTGGGAAAGAATTACATACTTTGCTCCTTCGTTGCATAATGTAGCCTGGTTCTATTTTTCGTCGATATGTTCGTCCATTATACGATTATGGTCAATTTAATTTCACGATTGTTTTTAGTTTTTTTTTTATCGCCTCATTTTTTCCAGCACTCTTACAGTGGAGTGCGAAATGGTTGAATCGAAACTTTTTTATTTTTGTGAAAAAATCGCACTTCATTTACAGTTTTTATTTTTTTCTCGAAACCCATAACAACGTTTTTTCTTTCTTTTTGTGTTTTGCTTCCCACTGTGATTTATAAGGACCATCGCCATCACCAAACATCACGTTGACTGTTGATCTTTTAATTTTTTTACAAGAGAAGTATTCCAACTCGAAGTGAAATTTTAAATCGAAACGAAAATGAAACATCGTAAAAGAAACTCATATCCAAAATTTCACATCGCCTTGCAAATTATGAAAATTCGATCAAATCAACGAAAAAATCTGAAGAAAATTCAAAAATTTTCTGGAAGCTCCAAAACGTCTCGAAACTGCTATAAATTAATTTGGGAAGTTGGAGATGCATAGGTATCTACCAATTTTCAGATCTGTTTACTTCGAGTTAGGATACCTCCCTTGTCAGAACATCTAAGATCGGGAAACATTTTTTTCAAATTTTTTCCATCTCGAAAGGATGATTACAGAGAAAAGTGCAACCCACAACAGAAGAACATAAAGAAAAAAATGCCAAAAAAAAATCTTCGACAAAAATGTTTTAAAATGGCTTCATGGGCAGTTTTAAAGCTGCTGAATCCACTTGTGGAATTATTTTCACTCTAAACCCAAAATTCGATTCTCTAGGGAGAGGGAGATGGCACCAAAATTGTAAATGTCCAATTTTCATTATTACTGCATGAGATATCGAAATTAATGTCTCGAGGCATTCTTACCCCAAACGTGAAAATTGTTCCCCATGGTTAGGGGTGGAACAAAAATGGAAAAGCTGTCACATTGAAAATTTTTCAATTTTGGCCACATTCTGCCTTTTACGGATACAGTTTTGTGCCTGAAGTCAAAATGGCCGAAAAAAATGGTGAGGAAGGGGATCAAAAACATTGTTTCCGAATACCGCAGACCCGAAACCCCATCTCTTTTTCTGTGTCTTTAATGCGACTGGAAAGTTTTGGTAACGGGTAATTTCACTGGTAAACAATCAGATTTGCAGTACAGGAAAAATCAGCAAAATTCACTGATTTTCAACAAATTTTCACTGATTTTTCAAAAATTTTTATTGAATTTTCCGTCAATTTCATAAATTTTACTGACTTTTCAGTGATTTTTTTCACTGATTGAAAATTGTTTCACTGAATTTCTCCTGCGCTGCAATTGTGACTGTTTCTCAGTGATTTTCGATCATTTCATTGATTTATAAATGAGAGAGTATAAATGGTTCACCTTGTACATCACTTGATGGTAAATAAGAAAGGGGTATGCAAATCATCTACTGGAAACATTGTAGCCGCAACAATCGATCATTACTTTATTATTTCCCTGAGAATTTTTTAGCCCTTTTTAGTCGTACCTGGAGAATACTATCTTTTCCCCTCCCCTCTGCACAGAAGTGATCCAATTGCAAATTAGAAAATTTTGAGAACTTTTCTGAAATGAACTCTTTTGAACATTTTGATGATATTCAAAAAAATTACCCACGATACCTTTCGAGTACATCCGATAACACAGGTCGACATTCTAAAGCTTTTGAAATGCTGTTTGAAGTGATGAAGTTTCATGGATGATTATTATATGAGTAGTTTTTTCACCATGATCACGAAAAAAGTAGTGAAAAAATTCCATCATCCCAGAATTTTTCCTGTGCTGATTCGAAAAATAAAATTGTCTCGTCTCTTGTCGAGGATTTTTCACAATTTGAATTTTTTGTCGAACATTTTTTTTACACTTTTTGATAACTTTCGACTCTTAAAGTCAATTTTCTGAACAAAGTGAGGGTTCATCGAAAAAAAAATGATTACATAGAACGTCATAAATAATTGTAGAGCTTAAAATTAGGTGCATTTCGCCAGCCCCCCCACCATCACCGATTGGGTGGGGAGGGGGGTCATTCGTTTGTGCTTCACCCCTTCCAAAGTTATGAGGAAAAGTTTGTGGGGGGCTGGAGAAACGGCAGCCCCCCACCATGGCCGATCGGGTCGAAAATGGTGTCATTCGTTTGTGCTTCGTTTGTGCTTGTTTGTGCTTTAAATCCAGTCGTTTGTGCTTCACCCCTTCCAAAGTTATAGGGAAAAGTTTGTGGGGGGGCTGGAAAAACGGCAGCCCCCACCATCGCCGATCGGGTCGAAAATAGGGCGTTTGTGCTTGTTTGTGCTTCAAATCCGGTCGTTTGTGCTTCACCCCTTCCAGAGATATGGTGGATAGTTTGTGGGGGGGGGGGCTAGAGAAATGGTTTTTGGAAAAGGGGTTAGAAATGAAATTTTTGAGAAAAAAGTGCACGGAATCGTTAGCATTTCGTTTGTGCTTGTTTGTGCTTCAATCAAAAAAAGTGTAATTCTCTTCCCATTAAAGTTAGGGGGATCTTCATAACGGGGTAAATTCCCCTGATGATCATTGAATAGGCCATACTTGAAACGTGTACTTATATAAGCTATAATTATACGTTTTATGTAGGTAGCAGGTACCTATTATGCCTAATATGTATTTTCTACATTTCAGTAGGAAAGATTCTGAAAATTTGTCAAAATTGTAACTGTAAAATTTTCAAATGTAAAATTTGTGACCATCTGCAAGAAAAACTCGTAAAATTTTTCTCGCCTGAAAATTATGGAATATTTCAAGCAAAAAAATTCCTAACTATACCAAATAGATAATCCAAGTAAAAAGAAGGTTGAGCTGGAAAGGAATATTCCTACCAAGATTGCACCATTGTGGACGAGGTAAGTAGGTAGATTCGGGTAGGTACGCGTAGCTTAGGCGAAACGTATGCACCGACTACCTATCTACGAGATAACTCGTTTGGCTGATTGAATAATGTACAATTAGAAATCACAGTACAGCGACTCATACACCTGCCAACGTTACGGACCGTGACGTTGCGTTATCGACATCGTAAAGATAACACCAGTTAGAATAGCGGCTCGATAGTGCACAACTTCGAGAACCTTCGGTAGCTATCTACCTGGGCATTATGTCACATCTCGCGACTGTGATTGGCCCAGTGGCTGCTAGAGGACATTATTTATCAGCCAATCAGGTGTGCTAGCTTCCTAAAGCCAGGTAGCTCGCGATTATAAATAGCGGAGCAACACAGCGCGAGCTTCATTACGTTTTATACTTGTATACCTGTCGCATCTTTGCGTTCATTACATGTCAGTGTATTTTTAATCGTGTACTTGCGCACGAAACGTAATACTTCGTTACGCTAGTATATTAAGCAGTTTACTGTGCGTTATTAAATACTAGCGTTTAACCCATCCTTCGGACGGAAATCGATGTATATACGTTTTATACTGATGTGGATACTGCATACAATTTATCAAATTTTAAAATAATGAGAGGGGTATTCAAAACAGATTAATTTATGACAAAATTTGATATTTTTGTAATGTAATTCAAATTATATAATTGATCAACATTTTAATATATGATTGGGGGAGGGAGGTATTTAAAAAAAAAATGATTTGACCTGGCGTTAACAAATTAAATACAATTGATTGAATTTTTAATTAATGGGAGGCGATATTTGAGAAAAAATGATTCAACCCGTGTAAGTTGGAAAAATTTGAAATTTTTATTATTTTTTAATTGAAAAATTGATTGTTTCCATTTGAGAACATTTCGATTACCTAATTAATAATTCAAAAAAAATTAATTTTGGAGGTCAATCAATTTTTTGAAATTTGTATTTAATTTTAATCCCAGGTAAAATTATTTTGTTTTGAATCTCCCTTTCCATTAATTCACAACTCAATAATTAATTTCAAGATTTTTTGAATTACATAGGTCGAATCAATTCTTAAAATGCCTTTCCCATTAGATTGAGCCCCATAAAATCAGTTTTTTTAATATCTCTTCCTATTGATGAAAAAGTTGACCAATTTTTTCAAAATTTGTACTTACTCAATTGAACCCTAGGTCTGATTATTATATTTTGAATAATCCTCTCCGTAATTAACAATTAGGCAATGAATTACTTTGTATTTCGTACAGCTCAATACTTTACAGCTCAATACTTAGTGTATGAGCTGTTGGATTCAGATCTCCTCACGCACCTATCTGAGACAGATAGGCGAACCTACCCTTGTGCCTACTTGACCCCCACAAGGAGATAGGTTGGGATAAGCATTCCAGCATCCAATCATACGAGTGGATGCTTAATACTCATCTCCAATCGAGGAGAAAATTATCTCACCAGTTCAAGGTGAAATTTTTTGAGCAAATAAATTCTGAACTTTTCGAGTGAACTTTTCTAGCAAAAAATTATGAAATTTCCCGAGTAAAAAAAAGTTAAAAATCGTAGCCTAGAAACATTAAAGTTATTTATTGATGGGAAGTTTTTAAAAAAAATTTTCATCTAAGTAAGTACTTAAACGTTTAAAAAATTATCATTAATTTGGAATTTTTTAGAATTTTTCTGATACTTATGTTGTTATGATTACCATTGACAATTTTTTTTACAGTTTTCCATTTTATCACAATTTTTTCAGATTTTATCGAGATTTCTTCAAGATTTCTCTCGACGATTTATTTTATTTCACAAAAATGGTATTTGATATGATTTTAAAAAATTCCCATCGACATATTTTCTAAAAATGTCTAAGCACTGAATTTTTTTTTATTAAATTCAATTTTGAACATAGTTTATACAAATTTTGTAATTTTCCTCTGTAAATTCTTCAAAAGTATATATAATGCATTATTATAAATTTATGTGCACTGTACTTGTGACCGTACCTTGAAAATTGTCAAAAAAATAATAAGTAATCATAATTTTAAAAGAAATTAATAGGTAAGTAAAGGTGTTGTTGAAAAATTATGAATGAATGTTTTCTGATACAGTGGAAAAATCTTGTGATTTGACCTTCCTCAACCTCCCTTTACCCTTAAATTTACGACAAAGAAAGGAAGGTGATTAGGTACTTAAATCTGAGGGTACCAGAGAGTTCTGGTCTGATCTTTAAGCTACCTAAGTTGAAATTTAATTTCAGTACCTTCGAAAACATAACAAACGATATGTCGCACGGTATTTTTAACATTTTTTGAAATTTTGAACTAAATTTGGGGGTTGGGGGTGTGGACTGAGAGGTCAAATCGAAAAACAGCGCCAAAATTTGGAATAAATACTGTGATAAATAATACGTTGCACAATAGATTTATTTTTCGGGAAATTTTTAGTCTCCATCTCCCCTTATTGAACCCCTTAAAAGGTGGGAAAATTTTGTGGGAATTTTCATACTGTTTCAGCAAAAATAATTCATCAAAAATTGTAAATCAAGGGTTGTGGAGACAAACGAGAGGTCAACTGACAATAATTTAAAATTCTTTTCATTCAAAATTTTTTTTGAGGTACCTTATTGAAAATTTTTATACGAGTAGTTTCTATGTGCAAGAATTTTTTACAATTTTCTTTGCCCGAAGAAATCAAAAATGTTTTGCCTAAAGTGTTTCACATTTCTAGGCAACGAATTTCAATTTTTTTTTACTCAGGAAATGTCATCATTTTTTGCTATAAAAGTTCAGAATTTATTTGCTCAACAATTTTCACCATCTTTTTACTTGGATTATCTATTTGGTATAGTCAGGAATTTTTTTGCTTGAAATTGTACGGAAAATCAGCGATTTTCCGGGTTGAGGAGCGTGAAAAAGGTGCGTGAATTTTCCGACTGGAAAACTTAAGCGAGCGAGATAGAAAAATCGATTTTTCAAAAAGGCGCTTTCCCGATCCGTCGGGAAAGTGGTCGGAAAAGCGCTCGGAAAATTCGTAGAGTTTTCCGGGCTTTCTAATTTCTACGACGTCTAACCTCAGGTTAGGTTAGGGTAGGTTAGGTTAGGTTCTTCGTGAACTAACCTGGCTTTAATTTCGCTGAAATTAGCTTAAATCGGTCGTAGCTGCGTGATGTATCGTAACGTAGCTGAAATTTCGAGAAAAAACGGATGTCGAAATTTGAGGTTTTTCCGATTTTTCGGAAAAATCACGGTATCGTACGTAGGGTTTTTCCGACTTATTTTCGCGGTGCCGCTTCGATTCGCGATTTTACGTAAACGTTAACGAGATTCAAATTTTTTATTTAAAAAAATTAGAAATGACGAACTCGAATTCAATTTTAATTAGTTTATTAAAACTAATATAACAAAACGCGTTAACGAATAAAAAGCGAACGATTCGCAAATTATCCGGGAAAAAATATAAACGATCTTCAACGAATGAAGGTTAAACCGATACAAAGTTGAAAGTTCAACGAACGAACTTCTACGCGAATTTAATTTAAACGAATTTTGGCCGTAGCCACCGATTTCTAAATATTAACAACCGCGTATTAATAAACGAAAAAACGCGAAAACGATTATATTTACAACAGAAATATTCCATAATTTTTAGGCAAGAAAAATTTTACGAGTTTTTCTTGCAGATGGTCACAAATTTTACATTTGAAAATTTTACAGTTACAATTTTGACAAATTTTCAGAATCTTTCCTACTGAAATGTAGAAAATACATATTAGGCATAATACCTCCCTACATAAAACGTATAGTTATAGCCAGGGCTGGTGGAACAGAACAGAACAGAACAGTATGAACAAATAAAAACACTAAAATTTCTGTTTTCACGGAACAATAACCAGAACAGAACAAAATAATGTTCTGAACAAATAAATGAAAACAGAACAGAACAGAACGTATGAAAAATAATATTGTTTTGTTCTGTTCAGAACAGAACAATATAATTTTTTTCTGTTCGTGAATTTATAATTTTTCAGAATTTTCAAGCTTTTTTGAGGATTTGGAAATTCCCCTTTCCCTCCTCCCCATGAGTCCAAGCAGTGATGGGGCGATTCAGCGATTTGAAGAATCGGATTCAGGAATATCCGATTCATCAATTTTGAAGAATCGGATTCCTAAAATGTGATTCTTTTCTGAAAAGAATCGCGATTCAGAATCGGATTCTTCTGCGATTCATTTGCGATTCTTCAGCGATTTTTTTGCGATTTTTTTTTAAAATGTTGTACGTCGGATTCGTGTTACGCAGTTCAAAATATCCCGATAAACACCCTTTTCGCGATCATTTTACTTTAAATCTCGAAATTCACTTTTTTCACTGATATTATTTTTCGCAACAATAAAACTAAATTTCGAGATTTAAAGTAAAATGATTGTGAAAAGGGTGATTATCGGGGATTCAGAATCGGATTCAGAAATTCTTTACGATTCTCACCGACGAAGGCGATTCTGAATCGGCCCATCTCTGAGTTCAAGCCTAACATACCAGAAAACCACATTTTTTCTCACTTGGACATCAATTTATCAATTTTTAAAAAATTGAACAGAACAGAACAGAACATAACAAAAAAGACCAGAACAGACCAGAACAGAACACAACAAAACAGAACAGAACAGAACAGAACAGAACAGAACAAAACAACTGGAACAAAACCAGAACAGAACAAAACAATTTGTTTAAGGATTCGTTCCTGAACAGAACAGAACAGAACAAAACGACGTTCTGTTCCACCAGCCCTGGTCTTATAGCTTATACAATATAAGTACACGTTTCAAGTATGGCCTATTCAATGATCATCAGGGGAATTTACCCCGTTATGAAGATCCCCCTAACTTTAATGGGAAGAGAATTACACTTTTTTTGATTGAAGCACAAACAAGCACAAACGAAATGCTAACGATTCCGTGCACTTTTTTCTCAAAAATTTCATTTCTAACCCCTTTTCCAAAAACCATTTCTCCAGCCCCCCCACAAACTATCCACCATATCTCTGGAAGGGGTGAAGCACAAACGACCGGATTTGAAGCACAAACAAGCACAAACGAATGGCCCTATTTTCGACCCGATCGGCGATGGTGGGGGGCTGCCGTTTCTCCAGCCCCCCCACAAACTTTTCCCTATAACTTTGGAAGGGGTGAAGCACAAACGACCGGATTTAAAGCACAAACAAGCACAAACGAAGCACAAACGAATGACCCTCCCTCCCCTCCCAATCAGTGGTGGTGGGGGGCTGGCGAAATACACCTCTTAAAATTTCCTTCCTATAGGTACCTAGAGTCTAATTAGCGTTTTCTTAGAAGGTTTAGCTTTCAAAATATTTTGGTTGAGATTTCAAAATTTAAAGTTCAACATATTTTTTTTCTTATTGAAAATATATCAAAAACTAAGTTTTCTAGGAAATAGTATATTATGCAACTAGGGAGATAAAGTGATTTTCGACGAATCTTGAGGTTCATTGCCCGAGCGAAGCGAGGGAAATAACTAAAAATCGTCGAAAATCATTTATCTCCCGAGTTGCATACGATATTTTTCATTGTAGAGGGAGTAAAAGGCGAGTTTGAGCACTCGAGCGATTCGCGAGAGGGAGTAAAAGTAGACTTTTATTCCCTCTACAATGAAAAACTAATTAGACTCACAGCTGGAAAATTTTACTATCTACCATTCATGTTCTATTCATATTTTTTATGGAACCTTGATTATCCCAGAAAATCGATTTTAGTGATGAACCACATTTTCTTTTTTTTTGCGTAATTTACGCTGATTGGTGATTCTGACCAGGGCTGGTAAGCCAATCAATAAAACTTAATTTTTTGCTTATAGATCAAGGGTTAGGCGAAAAGGGGTGAGGGAGGGGGGTGAGACCTTGAAAATTTGAATTTTGTAATTTTTCGAGTGATATGTCGAAATCTATGGTTTCGAGGGCGTAGAGGACGAATTTGACAATATTTTTTTCTTAGTATGAAGGGTTGGCGAGAAACGGGGTGTGAGAGGGCGTGAAACCATGAAAATTTGAATTTTGTAACTTTTCGAGTGATATGTCGAAATGTATGGTTTCGAGGGCGTAGAACACGAATTTGACAAAAAATTTTGCTTAGGGATGAAGGGTTGGGGAGAAAGAAGGGCGAGGGTGCCGGCTGAGACATTGAAAAATTTGAATTTTGTAATTTTTCGAGTGTAAGTTTTCAAAGGCGTAGAATATTAATTTGAATATTTTTTTCTCTCGAGAATGAAGAGTTGCGTTAGGGGTGAGAAGTAGGACCTGAAAAATTCAAATTTTGATATTTTTCAAGTGACATATCGAAATCTATGTTTTCGAGGGTGTAGAATACGAATTTGGCAATATTTTTCTCTTTGAAATGAAGGGTTGGGGGTTTAGACATTGAGAGGGAATAAGATCTGCAAAATTTTAAGTTTTGACATTTTTCTGAGTGATGTATCAAAATCTACGTTTTCGATGGCGTAAAATACGAATTTGGCGATATTTATCTCTTTGAGATGAAGGGTTGGTTTGGAGAGGAGGTGGGACCGAACGAAATTTGAATTTGAAAATTGTTTTCTGGTAACATATCGAAATGTTGGTTTTTGAGAAGGTAGAATACGAATTTAGCAATATTTTTCTTAAAGGAATAAAAATTTCGGGTGAGTGTTCGAAAATTTTAAATGTTATATTTTTACTGAATCAAAATTTAGGAATAGCGTTGTCTTGGGAACATACGACAGGGCGAGACTTGAAATAGATTGTAATTACACTCGTATATGGCTTATTTGAGATAAGGCATATAAGAGTGTAATTCGTACGCAGGTAGGTATGTCTGATTCCAGTGTTAATGATGAACTGGTAAAGTAAATATCTTACTCTTTTGTAATTGTTTTCTTTTCCTCTTCTTCTCAAGTCAAAGTTTTTTCGTGAAAAAATTTCTGCTTTGACCAAGGATCTTATTTTCTACTAGGTGAATTTTTTCCAACTGAAACTCGTATTTGAAAATTTTAGATCAAGTTTTCTGCATGCTATTTCAGAGAGGCCATGCTGAAAAAAAAATTCATGTACCTACCTACCTGATACAACGTGATATTTTTTCTGAATTTTTCAGGTATTACTAGGAAAATTTACAAAATTCAAATTTTTTTCGGTCCTTGTCCACTCTACACCCCAATCCTTCATCCCAAAGAGAAAAATATAACCAAATTCGCATTTCACGCCCTCGAAAACATAGGTTTTGATACATTACTCGGAAAAATTTCAAAATTCACAAATTCTGCAGACTTTACTCCCTCTACACCCCAACTCTTCATCTCGAACAGAAAAATATTGCCAAATTCGTATTATACGTCCCCGAAAATATAGATTTCGACACATCACTCAAAAAATAGTAAAATTCGAATTTTCCACAACCTACTTTCCACCTCACCGTCAACCGTTCATCCCAAATAGAAAAATAATGGCGAATTCGTATTCTACGCCCTCGAAAACATAAATTTCAATATATCACTCGGAAAAATTGCCAAATTCAAACCCTTCATCCCAAACAGGAAAATATTGTCACATTCTTATTCTACATCCTCGAAAACATATATTTCGACATATCACTCGAGAAATTACAAAATTAAAGTTTTACATGTTCCACCTTCCACCCCTCACCTCAACCTTTCATTTCTAACAGAAAAATATTTCCCGCCCAGATTCGTATTCTACGCCCTCAATAACATACCTTTCGTTGTTAGTATAGTCGCAAACTGTAAATTTTTCAAAAAAAGTGGCTATTAATGAAAGAAGCATGAAAGTTGGTATGATACACCACAAGACCAAAACAAAATTTTAAAGAACGTGAGCCACTTTCAGTTCACCATAGGGGGTGCAGGGGGGTGGTTTTTTGAGGCTCTATCCCCTTCATGTGGCGAGGTTGAGCAAAGCCGGCGTTTTTGGGGTCAATTTCATATATTTCAACCTCCCTGAACACGATTATGCCATTACTTTCAAAATCTGATGATTAGAAGTGCCCCAAATTTCAAATTAAAAGTCCCCCCATTTACCAATATTTATGAAAAAAAGTCGAAAAACACAGTTTTTCGCCCTTACACCTTACGCAATGATCAGGAACGAATTTTTAATACAATATTCGGATAGTAGAGGTCAAATCCGATCTATAGACTCGCATCCGAGCTTCACAAGTCTTTAAGGGGAGGAGTAGGAGGTGCTACAATGTCGTCAATTTTGATGATTTTTCGAGTATTTTACAGTTTTTTTGAACATTTTGGTCTCTGTACATGATATAACAGATCTCGGACCATTTAGATTTCCATATATGGCAAGTAGACACCTACACCAATTAATCTGGGCATTTGTGAGTGCGCCCAGAACCGCGGTTGATGAGATGGGGGGGGGGGAGGGGGTTCAAAATTTCATTAATATGCACTGTCTCCGTTGACATGTACATTTTGAATTATTTGATACCTTGTATTTGATAAGGCGTTCAACTTTTCATATATAATGAATTATACTGTAATCGGAACCCCTTCCATCTTCTTTGGGGTGGGGCTCGGGGTGGAGGGTGAGCAATCCCAAAGAATTATATTTTTTCAGAACAATTATAATTTTCACGGATTTTGTATTTTTAATTTCCTTATTGTTGAAATATATACAGATGGTACTTCAGAAGGGTAGCCTATAGGTACGTATCCCTTGGTATCCATTTGGATCCTTAAGGAGGGGATGGGGTAGAATGAAAACTATGCATACTATAGCGTGTGGTATGTCTAAATCTACGTTTTTAAGGTCGTAGAACACATATCTGGCAATATTTTCATGTTTGGGAGCAAAGGGTGAGTAGGAGGGGTGGGTGGTTGAGGTTAAAAGCGAAATTTTGTTATTTGAGTACGAAAAATGTGAAATCCTATGGATTGCGTGCTTCTTTTCCACTTATGACTGAAATGTGATCAGGTGATTCTTCACAGGGTGAGATTTCGCGGAGCCCCTTGCTTCCAATTTTGAAAAATCTTCATCCCCGACCCCCCCCCCCCCATCCACTACACCCAAATCAAAAAATATTGCAGAATTTGTGTTGTAAAACCTCAAAAACCTATATTTAAACATGCTACATATAATTTCCCACCCCTTACTGTCTTCCCCCCCCCCAGAGTGAAAATAGGTGAACAAACTGACTTAAAATTCGTGTTCCGTGACCTCAAAGCGTTTTGATACCACATTTTTCGTACTCAAATAACAAAATTTCGCTTTTAACCTCAACCACCCACCCCTCCTACTCACCCTTTGCTCCCAAACATGAAAATATTGCCAGATATGTGTTCTACGACCTTAAAAACGTAGATTTAGACATACCACACGCTATAGTATGCATAGTTTTCATTCTACCCCATCCCCTCCTTAAGGATCCAAATGGATACCAAGGGATACGTACCTATAGGCTACCCTTCTGAAGTACCATCTGTATATATTTCAACAATAAGGAAATTAAAAATACAAAATCCGTGAAAATTATAATTGTTCTGAAAAAATATAATTCTTTGGGATTGCTCACCCTCCACCCCGAGCCCCACCCCAAAGAAGATGGAAGGGGTTCCGATTACAGTATAATTCATTATATATGAAAAGTTGAACGCCTTATCAAATACAAGGTATCAAATAATTCAAAATGTACATGTCAACGGAGACAGTGCATATTAATGAAATTTTGAACCCCCTCCCCCCCCCCATCTCATCAACCGCGGTTCTGGGCGCACTCACAAATGCCCAGATTAATTGGTGTAGGTGTCTACTTGCCATATATGGAAATCTAAATGGTCCGAGATCTGTTATATCATGTACAGAGACCAAAATGTTCAAAAAAACTGTAAAATACTCGAAAAATCATCAAAATTGACGACATTGTAGCACCTCCTACTCCTCCCCTTAAAGACTTGTGAAGCTCGGATGCGAGTCTATAGATCGGATTTGACCTCTACTATCCGAATATCGTATTGAAAATTCGTTCCTGATCATTGTGTAAGGTGTAAGGGCGAAAAACTGTGTTTTTCAGTTTTTTTTTCATAAATATTGGTAAATGGGGGGGACTTTTAATTTGAAATTTGGGGCACTTCTAATCATCAGATTTTGAAAGTAATGGCATAATCGTGTTCAGGGAGGTTGAAATATATGAAATTGACCCCAAAAACGCCGGCTTTGCTCAACCTCACCACATGAGGGGGATGGAGCCTCAAAAAACCACCCCCTGCACCCCCTATGGTGAACTGAAAGTGGCTCACGTTCTTTAAAATTTTGTTTTGGTCTTGTGGTGTATCATACCAACTTTCATGCTTCTTTCATTAATAGCCATTTTTTTACAGTTTGCGACTGCACTATGTATAACTTACTCGGAAAATTTCAAAACTAAAATTTTTTCAAGTCTCGTCCCACCATTTACCTTTTCCCCAACAAACCTTTCATTCCGGAGAAAAAAATTGTCAAATTCGGTTTCTAAGTCCCCATAAACATTGATTTTGTCACATCACACAAAAAAATGCAAAAACTTTCAATTTTTCTAGGTTTTCATTTCCCTTTCCCACTTAAATTGTAAATATTGAGGCTCAAGCCCCCGAGGGGAGAAATAAAAATTCTCTAGGCAGGAATTAAATTTCTATGTTTTACATAAGATAATACAAAAAAAAAAACGAAAAAATTTTCCAATTCGGTGAAAATTGAAAAAAAAATACCTACTTTACGTGTAAGTATAAGTACGTTATACTTTCACTATAAATATTATACTCATTTTCCGACAAAATATATAGACATATATGTCAGCAGAAATTCAAGTCATACGCCTGAATAAAATATACAGTTAGTAGCGAACGCGGACGGAAGATGAAAGATACATTTTATGAAAGTTTGGTTGCCGTCATGAATGACCAGGCATGATCAGGCCTCGTCAAACCTGCTCAGGCCTGATGCAGTTGGTAGCGGAGGGAAGAAAAAAAAGGGTTCAGGCATGGTCAAACCTGCTCATGCCTGAATACATTTAGTGCGGACGGAAAATGAGTTTGGGTTCTGTCATGAATGCCCAGGCATGCCCAGGCATGATCAGGCATGATCAGGAATGATCATTCAAAAATCCAAGTTTTATTCATACATGATCTGTCCTGCTCACGAGTCATGCTCATGCCTGATCATACCTGACTTTTTTCATTGGGTAGTCTGAGCAGAGCGAGCATCCCGAGCGAAGCGAGGGCGCGAGCCAGGGGTTGGGGCCGCGGAGCGGCCCAGCCCCCTAGTTGTCTGTTTAAATCAAGTTGCTGTGAAATAAGGAAAAATACGAAGAGGTATATATTATTGCCATTCCCGGGGAAAAATTTGTATTTTGGATCATATATGCGCATATATGGGAGTATATTCGGTCATATATGCTCATATATGGTCAGACTGGAAAAGCGGCCATACTGGATCAAGTCCGATCATATATGGGATTTTCAATCTATGCTCATATATGCTCATATATGAGCATATATTGAAAATCCCATATATGATCGGACTTGATCCAGTATGGCCGCTTTTCCAGTCTGACCATATATGAGCATATATGACCGAATATACTCCCATATATGCGCATACATGATCCAAAATAAAAAATTTTCCCCGGGTTGCCCAGTATTCAGAAGTACTTCGAGAAAATTCATAAATAATATTTACAGCAAATGTTCGTAGATGTGTATCTATGATTACCTATTTTAAAAAAATTAGATAAAATTTTTTCAAAATTAATAGATTAATTAAAACGTATATACTTATGGTAGACCATAGACAGTGAAATGTACCTTATCTAGTATATACGTTTCAATTAATCTATTAATTTTGAAAAAATTTTATCTAATTTTTTCAAGATAATCAGATACACATCCACGAACATTTGCTGTAAATGTTATTTATGAATTTTCTCGAGGTACTTCTTAATACTGGGCAACGGCAATAATACCTAATTGAAGTACTTACTGTTTGTTTGCCATTTGTTCGCGTTCTTTGTATGTACTCTACAAAAATGTTTCACGTGCGTTTAGTAGTAATTACCATTATTATGTCCTCGATCAATAGTGACTGTGGAAATGAGCCACCGACACCGGATCCCACAAGTTCTTTAAGTTATGCATTTGTTTCTATGAGCTCGCATTACGAGAAGGCCTTGGGCGATTTGAAGTCCCAATACATGAATTCTATGTTCGACCGAACATGTGCCGATTTTTATCAGGTGTTTATCCCATACACAGAGGATAAATTGATTAATTCAACCCTGTTTAGCGACGAGTTCAGGATAAAGAATTTTGCTTTCGCCAATGCCATGAAAGCATACATTGAAGGTAAAAATCGTCAAAAGTATGTTGACAACATTATACTGAAGCCTCTTGGTTTGCAACTTACCGACCGCAGACGCTGTTATTTCGACCCTATTGGAAAGCCGTCAATCATTCTTACTCAACCTCCGCAAATGCCTACAAAAAAAAAAGAAAATCCGGCACCGTCAAAGTGCGAAAAATTTCTGGTATTTTTCTATCATCTGTTAAAAACATCCGTGGGCCGAGAAATGATTGCAGATGAGAATTTAATTTACTGGAAAACTTGGGTGCAAGCACAACAGAAAAAATCACATACTCCGTTCCCATTTCTAGTACAAAATATCTTGTCGGCAGTTTATTGGTCGAATAAGTTTCACCATGATGTAGGGCAAAGTACTCCTTCTGTTAATTATGTTAAAAAAGCACGTTTAATGTACCAGTGCTTAAGAAAGTTTCCCGCTGCGACCGCTTCATTTTTTGTTACGGATACTTGGGAACCACCAGCCCAACAAGACTATGCGAAATTAAGTATTATTACAAGTGTGACGAAAAACTTGGACGAAAGTACAATCCTTGACGAGGCCAAAGTACAAGCTAGTTTGGAAGCAGCAATGGAAATGGATCGCTGAAATTGTGATATTGAAAGAATACTTACTAAATGACTATAATGAGTTATGATCGAGGTAAAAATTTTGGGGAAAAGAGGAGATCTTTAGCTACCATTTGGAGTTAACATATTCTCTCCCAATTATTTTCAAATATACCACTTTTTTCAATTCCAACAAAATGTCATTACCTATATCTTCATCTGAAATCAAATTTTTTGAAGTCTTACATAATGTTATTATGTCTTGATCTAAAATCCAGAAAATATGTTCCAAGTTTTTTTAAGTTTAAATTTATCATTTTACAATTTTTTTACAATTATCACGTACAGAATAACCCGACCAATATATTTTTAGAACAATTTTACATGCAAAATACACGACCAACAATTTTTTTACAATTTTTATGTGCAGAGTAACACTACCAACAATTTTTTAACAATTTTTACATGTAAAGTAACACTATCAACTATTAAAAAAGTGCGGTTGTGCACTAACTCTGAATACGTAGTGCTAGCGATCAATAAATACATGAAAAATTGGTCGGAAAATGATTTCAAAAATGCAGCTAAAAAACCGGTTAAGCACCAATTATTGTATAAAGAGATACAGGAAATTATGAAAAAATTCAAAGACTGCGAAATTAGAAACGTCAGCGCCAGAACATTTGAAGAAATGAACATGGTAGCTAACAGCCTAGCCAAGAAAGCGGTATATACCAAGCAGACTGTTATTCAAAAAGTGGAAGATATCGTCCCTCTAATGCTAAAAGGTCGTAACTCCACTTCGTTACTTTTTTCAGGAGAGATAAAAAACTGTATTATTCAGAAATTTTGAATTTAATGGAAGAGGTAATGATTTTAATATGTTTTTATAGTGTTCAGAACGAATTTTCAACAATTTTTTTTTCAAAATACTTCGCCATAATTTTTAAAATGGAGTTACGACTTTTTATCGCTAAACACATTAGACAAATGGAGTTACGACCTAAGTCGTAACTCCAGATATCTAATGTGTTTAGTTATAAGAAGTCGTAACTCGATTTTTAAGATTATTATGGAATGGTATTTTTGAAAAAAAAATGAAAATTCATTCTGTAGGTACATTAAGACATAAATGAATAAACTTGACTATTGAATGAATTCTGACTATAGTTGGAATAATTCCCGAATGAAATGAAATGATGTTAAAAAATGTACAATAATTTTGAGTCATACACGTAATATTTATTGTCAGTTGTTTCAAATAAAAAATTAACTCTCGAATAAATACCTATTTAAAAGTAAAAACAGCCATTAAACTTGGCTAAATAAATAAAAAACGAGTAACTCTGAAATTTAAAAATAAAACAGGCTTAAAACTTGACCAAATGAATAAAAAATCAATGAATCTTGAATAAATACTTATTTAAAAGTAAAAATAGCATTAAATCTTTAGTTACCAAATAAATAAAAAACGAGTAACTCGTTAATTTAAAAATAAAACAGTCTTAAAACGACCAAATGAATAAAAAATTAATAACTTGGGAATAAATACCTATTTAAAAGTGAAAACAGCATTAAATCTTTACCAAATAAATTAAAAAAAAACAGTAACTCTCGAATTTAAAAATAAAACAGCCTTTAAACTTGACCAAATAAATAAAAATTGAGTAACTCAGGAATAAATACCTAAGTATTTAAAAGTAAAAACAGCATTAAATCCTTACCAAATAAATTAAAAAAACAGTAACTCTCGAATTTAAAAATAAAACAGCCTTTAAACTTGACCAAATAAATAAAAAATTAATAACTCAGGAATAAATATCTTTGTGTTTAAAAGTAAAAACAGTCTTGAAACATGACCAAATAAATAAAAAATGAATGAATCTTGAATGAATACTTATTAAAAAGTAAAAACAGCATCAGATTTTTACCAAATAAATAAAAAACGAATAATACGTAAAGAATAAACAGACATACGAATATAGAACCAAATATTCTTAAAAATAATCTTTGGTTTAGTTACAGTTAGGACGATTTTTTTTTCTTAACATCGGCGAGGTCTACGTCAGATTTAATTTGAGGTTTACCCCTTTTACGACCTCGTTTCACAGGTTCATCCACATTTACAATACTTTGTAATGGTTTCCTAGTCGAAGCTTTTCTAGGTTGACGAACTGTTTTTGATTGAGTTTCTTTCAATGACGAACGTGTTGAACGCGTAGTAGATGATTCAATGGTTTTATTTAAACTCAATACCTTTTTTTTTGAAATTTCGTGCGGCAAATCATCATAAAAAGTATGGTAATCGGCATCAATCGTTACTTTCAATTCTTGCAAATCATTGAATTTTTCCAAAGAAATTTTCAAACGCTCCAAATATAGTGGTGGTAACATCGAAAATGGAACCGGCGAAGAAACGGAAAACGTACTTTTCTTTTGAACATCACTCAATGGTAACCACGGAGTGTCGCTACTTAGTGAATCTAATTTATAGAAAACGTCCAGATTTGGGGTGTATTTTAAAGCCTTTATTTGGGTAACCACCGGATCACCAGACTTGAAACCAGGTCGAATTGAGTTATTTCTAATTAATTTCACATTTGTGAAATCCTTGAAAAATTGGTAACTTAGATGATAAACTGTGTACGGCTTTTTCTTCCTAGCATCCTTCATACCTTGAATTAAATCGGCAGGAACGTTTATTCTTTTATTACGTAGTTGAGCTTCAATTGCTGCGTGTACCGAATCCGCTTCCATTTGCGTATGCCCTTTCTCTAATATTTTTTGAATAATCGTCAATTTATTTTCGGCGCATAGATTGAGTAGAGCATTAGAAATCGTAATATTTCGATTTTGGCTGGTACAACCATCGGAATATATTATCACAGTATCACCGATATCCGTGTTTTCCATAATGAAACTTACGAGCATAGAAGCATAATTACTAGCGTTAAGGTTACCATTGGTCTCGTCCCATACATAGCAGAACGCTTCATTCGTTTTCAAATTATAAACTGTGTAATTGTGAACAATCAACCTAGTTTTATAATAAATTGTACTAGTGTTGTTTCTAGGCGTCAACAATACAGACTGAACATCGACAGCGAATACTTTAAACGGACCTATTTTGTCATTAGCTTTTTCTGTTTGAGCACTAGTAGCTCGATTGCGATGTTCTTGATAAATATCTTCGGAAATATTACCTTCACGATGTCCGACACAAGTTTCGCATTCATCTTTTCGAGGTCTAAATAGTTTTAAATTCATCGAATCGAAAACTCGATCAAAGATTGGCTTACTTAAAATTAATTCACTACCCACTTCATGAGCATAAGTACGATACAATTCCGAAGTATTTGACCACATAGGTTCGATGTAAAGTTTTGACGTTTTACTACGGCAGTAATGGCTCGGCATTCTCGGTAACTTCTGAAGAAAATTCTTCAACGCATCCCTGCGCAATTTATTCCTGTCAGATGCGTTTTTATTCCTCTCACGTTCCGTTTTTGGAGGCGCAATTGCTGTACCTAAAAAAAGATAACACATTCGAAATTAAAAATAATGCATTGAATGCAACTAAAAAAAATTGTTAAAATTATAAATCAACGAGATATTATTGCAATAGAGTTACTGTGGGCACTAATTTTGAAGCACCTACGTAGCGCGATAGAAGCCGAAGATCGGCTGTCTGTGAATTTAGTATTTTATTGAAAATGTGTTTATTCATGTTTTAGATAAAAGAAATATATTAAATACAGCTGAAAGAAGCGATTTTGGTTAGTTATAGTTCACATTTTCTACATACCTTGGTTATTTTTCCACTTGAGTACCATTTTTTCGCCAAGGCACAACGTATTAAGAAACATGACTTTACAAACTTTTACATTTTGTAAAGTATAAGTGTAAGAAAAATTTCGGCGTGATTTCGTTTCATTAAGGCGGTCCCTTTGTCGACCAGTTTCTTTTCTTTCCACTATTTTGCAAATGAATACTTGTTTTGCCTCCCAAGATAAGTCCCAGAAATGAGAAAACAGTTGAGCTCGGTCATGATCGGAAATTTGTGCATTAAAACATCCTCGTTTTTTAGATTTTTGATCACAATTACATCGGTCTTTCAGCACTCTAACATCTTTCTGAATGTTGTAATGCCAGGTTTCTAAACAAATAAATTCGAACAAAATTGAGCACTAATGCAAATGAAAAATATATCTGCCATTCTATCGATAAAATCAACTTACGATTGCAAGGTCCATCTTCTGATTTCTCGATCTTCTTAGTTCCGGTATAATTTAAGCCCAGTTCGCGATTCCGAAGAGTTTCATTACATTTCCATTTACTTGGTTCAACATTTATTTTTCGATTACGTTTTCGAGGAAATACTTCCTCATATTCGATTTCAACTTCTTCGATTACATCGAGTGTATATGACCCCTCTTCAAGTTCAATCTCACATTCATTTGCACTTTCAATTTCAATCACATTAATGTCACTTACACTTTCTGACATTCTAACAAATTTGTCATGTATTTAAGTAACTTTTATTTTAAAAAAATTTATAATCAACTGTTTGATACAGAGTTCGTAAATATTATGTACCAAGATTCTTTCGTTAGGCGGGAAAATAATTTGGAGTTACGCCCAATAAAGTTTCAAAAATTTCAGGAAATGGAGTTACGCCAGCATCTTTTTATTTAAATTTTAAGCATTTTTTTTACTTTTGAGTTAAAATAATGTTATCACTAGATAGAGGACGTCTCAATGTTACCATTTCTGCAAAAAAACCAAAATTGCTAAATTATGGAGTTACGACCTTTTAGCATTAGTGGGACGATATGACAGATCTTCAAGCGATTGCAGAATTAATTCGAGAAAGACGCCGATTAAAACGCCAACAGGACGAATACCTGTATAATAAAGCAAATGGCGATCCAACGATTCTGCAACCTGGAGATTTGGTTGTAATGACAGCTCATTCCCACTCCAGTTCTGACCGCGGTACATCAGCTAAACTTTACGCGAAAAGATACGGTCCATACCGAGTAGTTTCTAAAGTTGATACAAACAGCTACAAAGGGCAGTCAATGTATAAGTTTCCCATCGTCTTATCTCTAAAACGAAAATAGCTATGAAGTTGAAATTTTGAGGCAATATTGACACTATCAGTACGCGTTACCTTGCGAAGTATCGTTCAGATCGGTTCAGTAGTTGGCGTGTTACGCGCGTGTAAAGATGTCAGGTAGTGAGATGAGCGTGTCCGAGGTTCGGAAGGCTCAACGAGCGGTTATCCAAGTGTTAAATTTGGAAAAAATTGCGCCAAAAGAAATTCATAGACGTCTACTGTTATGTTATAAAGAAAAAACTTTTAGTTTACAATCGGTACGTAAGTGGTGTCGCGAATTCGAAAGCGGGCGCGTGAGCGTTTCAGATGTTCAGAGACAGGGTGGACCCAAACGGGTTTCAACAGACACTTTGAAGATGAAAATCGACGAATTAATCCAAGAAACGTGTTGAGGCAATAAACGCTGCTCGTTATGTGGATACATTGATGCGTTTACACCAATGAATGAAACGGAAATGACCCGGAATGCTGACTGAAAAAGTCTTGTTTCATCAAGACAATGCTCGACCACATACCGCCCACATCTCTCAAGGAATGATCGAAACTTTGAAGTGGAAAATTACTCGAACAACCGCCATACAGTCCTGACATGGCCCCTTCAGATTTTAGAATTTTTGGATTGCTTAAAAAAGCCATAGCGGGGCTGCAGTTTCACTCCGATGAAGAAGTTCAAAATTGGGTAACGCGATGGCTGCGGCAAGTCGGACCCGACGTTTGGAAAGCCGCCCTTCACGATATGCCCGTACGTAGGCAAGAATGCATCAATCGCGATGGTGAATATGTCGAAAGTTAGATTTTTTCATGCTCTTTCACATGCTGTATTCGTTTCTTCAATATTGTAAATAATAAATTTTTTATGACGATGGGAAACTTATACATTGACTGCCCTTTGTATAACATCGTAGCTGCTGATGATCCTGATGATGATAAAAGTTGTAAATATCAGACAACTTAACCTGTACCTAACTAAGTCACAGCTTCAGGACCTCCGCGTCGACCCGAAACTGAGATCAAAATTGGATAATAGAACTATTGAACAGAAAATACAAACCTACTTAAACATTAACAAACCTAATTTAGTCAGATTAGAAAATGAAAATGCAATAGTCGATAACTCAAAAGAAATCCGTAAAAAAGCAGCTGTTCGTATACGAGCAGAAATCGATCAATATGAGCCTATTTTTCCCGATGGCCCAAGTATAAACCTACCAATTGATCCTCAGCCAAGTACGAGTGGAGTAAATCCTGCAGCTAATATCCCGACTAAAAAATATACCACCAGAAGTGGGCGTACCACTAAAGCGGTGAATTATGATGAAACCGGTGTAAACCGGATAAAAAAGAAAAACAAATTTGCGACAACCATGATTAATTTTGTAAACGTAATGTTCAGAAAACCGCGAATTTTACCGCCTGATTAAAATTAAGCTTTTGTAATTTAAAAATAAAATGTATAAAATTTACGCAGCCAGTGAGTTGAAAAACTCATTTTCAGTTTTTAAACATGTTTTCCACCCCCCACCTAATACCAGGGGAGCCCCTGATACCGAATTTGTACTTGAAACACAGAATTTAATTTGTCTCAAAATTTCAAATAGGTATATACCTACGTAACAACATATTGTACATTTTTGTGTACAGGGGCAAATTCCCAATACAGAGGTTACGGTAACTATTTATAATTGCTATAAAACACATTTTTGGGAAATAACAAGGCCACTGGGGCAAATAAAATAACAGTTATTAAAAAAATGAAACAGAAAAAACGTAAATATAAAAATGGTAACAGTTGACTAGACGATTTTTGCGTTGAAAGTGCGGTAACACTGTGTTACTCAGACCAGCTGTACGTTGTGCGCATAATACGATTTTAAAAGTGGCATTAAATGGGTCTTATCGCGTAATTGTAGATAGTGCAATTGCAATCGGTAATTCTAACAATGGAGTAAAACTAGACAACTTTCAACAGTAGATGTGGCGCGATTTCTGTCAATTTGTGTTAAATTGTTACCCAGTTCGCCGATGAAAATCGAGTAAGGCCAAGCAGTCATCAAAAAAGGATTCAAAAGTCAAATCGTCGTTGCAGTGCATCTTTTTCGGCACCAATTGGACTGGACCTATGGAATCAAGAAATGGAAGATCTCGTTAGGTTAATATAGTTTTTAAGACTGTTTAGCTTAGATATACTTACTGGTTGCGTTTTTTCCATGTTTCTCATATGTTTTCTTTGATTCGTTATCCATCGTGTTTTCACGTATTAAAACCAGTTGTTGAAAATAGGTCACAGATTTTTTCATGGAGTTTTCTCTTTGCAGTTAATAATTAGAAAGCCACCGAGCGAGGTAAAATATCGATGAAGGGGCAGGTGGTAAATACCATCTTAAATAGTATTTAGCTTAGAGCTCTCCTACGAATAATTCACCGATCTTCACCAGTTACGCCCGGAGAATGGGGCATATGTAGGAGAAGCTTATGCCCTCCTGCATTTTATTAAGTCAGCCATAATATTTTTAATGAAGTGGTGACACTGATTAAAATATCTCAGTCGAGCTGTTAGTGCTACGTATGTTACAATTATCTCGTCAGTACTAATACCTCGATTATTCCGAATACTACGTACTCCTCGGTGGCTAAGGCCTATAATAGTGACTTTCCTACAACCTCTATCCTGCCCATAATTGGTATATTTCCGAAAATAGTTAATTTCGCGATGGTAGTAGAAGTGTATTTTTAAGTTTATAATTAACCGTTTTCGCGTGTTTTATTCGATAATATATTCACGTCTGCCACATTTCAATTCGCGTATTAATTTCGCCTTAATTCCGGTATTTGATAATTCGAACATATAAGAGAACATAACCTTCAATCTTATTTCACATCCGGCGCAAAAATAAAGAATTCAAAGCCAGCAAAAATTTCGCAATATTGAAATTTCGCGATCTGCAACTTTTCGACCCCCTGGTAGAAGTCTGAGTTTTGATCCGAGAAAACACAAAAAACCACGTTTTTTTCAAAAGGAGGTGCCCTTTGGGAACCCCCAGCTCCCCTCCACCTCCACCTAGGGGGCTCAACTTTTTTTTGGGTAGTCTCCGATGGTGAACCAACAACCCTACCGAGTTTGGTCAAAATCCGAGGTATGTTTTTTTTTCGCGCTCCACCCTAATGAGCATATATTGAAAATCCCATATATGATCATACTTGATCCAGTATGGCCGCTTTTCCAGTCTGACCATGTAGTATATTTATAGTCGTTAGCCATGGCAACACTGTTTGTACATATTATTACGTACTGTTATCTATTTGTCAAAGTGTGTGCTTATTAATAAAGTTATATTTCAAAATGTAGTCATTACAATTTGGCGACGAGGATTAAAAAGTAATTATTTCGTTTTGTGTAAGTGATAACCAGTACCAGTATCAAATCAAGATGTAATTTACTAAGGAACAAATCAACCAGCTTCTCGCCAATCAACAAGAGTTAATCAGCTTGTTATCAAAGCAACAAGAAGAACAAAAAGAATCTAAAGGTAAAAAAGAACCAGCAGCAGCTAGTTTCAATATAGATTTAGCAAATCTCCAGTTCGATACCTTCAATCCAAAGTCTGAGAAATTTAGCTGTTATCTACTCAGGTTACAAAACTACTTCGATATGAAAAAGCTTACTGATAACAAGACAGAAACCAAGAAAGCTAAAACTCAGATTCTTATCAATAGTATTGGAGCTAAATATATCCAATTATTAATGAATCTAACTGCACCAGATGACCCCAGAATCAAAAGTTTCGAAGAATTGGTCGAATTATTAAAAGCTCATCTAGCTCCAGCTCCAAACATCTTCAGTGAGCAGCATAAGTTTCTATCTATGCAGCTGAATCAAACTGAAACCTTAGCTGAGTACGTAGCTGCATTACAAGAGTTAGCTTTAACTTGTGAGTGGAATTGTCCTCACGAAGCTTGTGGTAAGCCAATTACGCCAGTTGTTCTTCGCGCCCAGTTTATCAGAGGTTTGCATGACATCGAAGTTCGAGAAAAGCTCCTCTAGCAGCTAAGCCAGAAAGCGCTTAATATAAACTAAGTGGTAGAAATCGCTCAATCAGTAGAATCTTCAAAAGTTGAAAATAAGAATTATTAACATAATATTATTATGTCTGGATCTACAATTCAATTTCATTTCCAAGTTTTTTAAAGTTCAACATGTCATTATGTCTTGATCTACCGTAACTGTCCGCTACGTTACGTAACCGTAACTGTAACACTTTTCAAAAATTTTAACCCCCAGCCCTAAGACATATCCATGTCAAAAACTAGTTGGACTTTACAGAAAGGAAACCACGCTCTACAATTCAAGTTCTATTCATTTTTTTCATTAAATACTTCCTTTGCTTAGAAAATTTACTTTGAGTGTTGAAAGTTATCAAAAAGTGGAAGTTGGTGAGTTGATTCCCAGCTTTGAAAAAGGTTCTAATTGATTCCTATTTTTTGAAATGTTCGAATTGATTCCCACTTTTTTTCAGTGGTATGTACGAATTGATTCCCCTCTTTTTCAGGCGTATATACGAATTGATTCCCCCTTTTTTTTAGGGGTACATACGAATTGATTCTCAACCTCTTTCAACAAAATAATTTTTCAGAAGAGAAAATTAATATGCACAAAACGTTTCTACGACTTGAAATTAGGTTCAACAAAATAATGTTGATTTGTTTCAAAATGTGGATTTGAAGTCTACAGAGCAGGTTTCACTCCAGTTCTCAAGACTTGAAATGAAAAATTTTCCCATTGTGACCCGTGCAGGGATAGGGTACCTAAAGTCGGAAAACGGAATTTTGCGCTAGAACCAAAAAACGAAAAATGGACAATTTTTTTCAAAACATTTTTTTTGCGTTTTTAAATAGTTCAGACCTCTACGCAGCTGTTACCAAAATTTCACTTCGGAAAACCTACTACAACACATCTAAATGACGTTCAAACCGACTGAGGAAAAGGTACCTAAAGTCGGAACGTTAAAAAAATGCACATGCGCTGCAAAATTCGGTCAGTTGAAGGTAAGGGGAGCCTCGGGAGTCTACCAGACTAGAAAAATAACGTAAAATACTCATAGATTTGTGTGTGCGAATTCAACTGTACTGAGATATACATAGTATCTGAAATATTGCTTTGTTGGAGAATGTTAGAATAAAATTGATCAAAAATTGGTGTAAACGACATCAATTTTTTTCTTTTCCTATTCTCCTAACATAATTTTAGACGTTATAAATGAATTCCCCGTGAAATTTCAGTACAAAAAAGTAGTTCTGTGAGCTTTTTTGATAATTTATACAATATGAAAAACAGGATTTTTTTTTTTGTAATGCAGCTTTTTTCAAAATTAAACGCATCATAATGGAATTTCACATTTTTCTCTCCTCCTAAAGTAATTTTTGACGTCAGAAACGACTTCCTCGTGAAGTTTCAGTTAAAGAAAGTAGTTTTGGCAGCTTTTTTGATGATTGATACATGAAAAACAATAGTGAAAACTTGAAACACGTTTTTCTCAGAATTTTGTTTTTATGGAATTCTTATTTTCTCAACTTCAAATGCCTCTATCTCGGCGAAAAATGGACCTTGGAAGCTCATTAAGGTCTCAAAATGTTCCTCTTGGTCTCCTTTATCATTTTAGCTCAAAAACTCATTTTTGAAAATTCCGACTTTAGGTACATTTTCCCTGCACGGGTTACATATGTTTCTAAATCACAGATCTTCGAAGTTTTCGAGCTTTTTATTTAAAAAACACAAAAAAGGTATTGAAATGATTTTTTAAATCCTAAATAAATAACACCATTGTTTTTTTCGTAAAATTTTATTTCCGAAACTGCGATTAAAAAATTCCCAAGCATATAAGCTCACCCAGATGGAAAAAATGTTCATTTCAATTCTTGAGAACTGTAGTGAAACCTGCTCTGTGGGCCCCAACAGGGGTGCTGCGAAGGGGTATTCTTGACGAGCAACTCGTCGTTGAAAATTGGGGGGGGGGAGCGAAAAAAAATGCAAAAAAAATTACAAATTTAAATTTTAAAGAGAAAAAAATAAATTAACAATAAATATTAGAAAATAATTAAAAACAACCCCCCTATAATTACAGAACTCCCTATCAATAGACGACCCCCCCTCCCATCAATGGACGGACCCCCTCCCAAAAGTTCATCAATTTGACGCTAATTTCGCTCATTTTTAACTCAATAATGGCAAACATTTTCTTGGAATCGTAAAAACATGTACTAGTAAACAGGCAAATTTTCATTTTTTTCAACAACCAACCCCCTCCCCGCTAAATCGATATAATAGACCCCCCAATCGATAGACTGGACCCCCTCTAAAAAAAATCAATTTCACCTAAATTTCGCTCATTTTTAAACTCAATAAAAATTGACAAAATTTTCTTGGGAACGTAAAAATATGCACTAGTAATCAGGTGAATTTTAATTTTTTTCAGCGACGCCCCCCCCCCCATCAATTTTATGCCAATTTTGCTCATTTCTTACTCAATAAAAATTTCTAAGGTGAATTTTCATTTTTTTAAAAAAAACATTGCTTTTATTGAAAGGTTTTTATGTTCTGTTCTTTTTTTTTTGTAGTAGGTAAATATATAATATCTAAGTACATACATTCCAAAAAAGAAAAACGTGTAGGTATTTATTTTCTAAAAAAAAACACACAAAAAAGGGTAGGTATTCATTTTATAAAAAATGCAAAAAAAAAAGTAGATAAATATTTATTTTTTAGAAAAATGCAAAAAAGATTATGTTTATTTTTTAAGTAACATCTTCGAGTATAACTTAGATGCAGGGGCGTAGCGAATGTGGGGGGGGGGGGTGACTCGCCCCCCCCCAGAAATGCTAGTATGGAAAAAGTTGGCAAATTCGTCTCAAAATGAGAAAAGTTGGCAAATTTGACCAATAACAATAAAATTTTTGGAGTAAACATCGCTTCTTCAAAAATTACAGTCCAACTCTGAAATTATACCTCCCAATTCTAAAATTTTCAAAAACTTTGGCCTCGCTGCGCTCGGCCTTATTGTATGTACGAGTATGTATTTCATCTACTTCATACAAAAGTTATTTTTTTCGTATTTTTCTTCAAAATTATTCCAATATTCACCTAATTTTATTACATACATATTTTTTCCCTCAAAACTCATGTTCGATGTTTGAAAATAAAATTGTTTAAAAGCTTTGGCCTCGCTGCGCTCGGCCTCATCATACTTCTCCCTCAATAATTTCATAGTAATAGTGGTCAATTTTTTATTCAAGTTTATTATTCTAAAATATTGTTTTATTTCGCCTTGAACTTGAGGTTTTCTAAAATTTTCGCCCTCGTTTCGTTCGGGCCAAATTCATTTCGCTCGCATTTCCATTGAAATTACAAAATTTTTGAAATAAATTATAATTTTTCTCGAACTTTTTCACTCTTTCTTTGTTCGGGACAAATTGACAATTTCACTGATTTTTCCAACTTCGAGTAGATACATAGATTAGATTACATTGAAATTAGGCAGGGAAAAGCAATAAATTGAATGAGAGGGAGAAGTGGTTAAAAAATTTAATTCAGTCTGAAAATTTGTGCCATCCATTCCCGTCCCCCAAAAAGTCTGTCTGTTTCGTGCTTAAATAATTTGATTTTCAATTTTTTTCAAAAATCAAGCCGGAAAGTCTGAGACCTTGCCCCCTCAATTCAATATCCTGACTTCGGTACGTCACTGCACACTTTGCCACACCATTCTATGAAACTTGAATTATACTTCAAATTCATTTCGTCCATAAGGCGCACCCAAGGGAGAGGCACAATAGGCTCGAGCTCCTCTTCCCCCCCCCCCTCTCGGAAAGGAGATTTTTTACAAAAATGTGAAAAAAGTGCATTTTTTTGGTATTAAAACATGATTTTTCGAAAAAATTTCGCCCTCGCTTCGCTCGGGCAATATTTTAATCCTATTTTCTAAAACGAATCTGAATCAGTCTATGATGAAATTCTGCCTTTGAGAATCAGTAAAATGATTATCTTTGGAAATTAATAATATTTTTATTGATTTCTCAATCAATTCCCATTTGTCAGGAAAAATCAATAATTATTTTGACTTGACGACTTGACTGAAAGATCGGTGAAAAAACACTGATTTTCAGTTGAAGTCATTCCACTGATTCAAGCAGGTAAATTTTACCAATTCAGATTTCAGATGGATAAAGATGAAAGAGATGCAGACATGGCTGATTTTTTAGGGGACAGATGTCAAATGTTTATATTTAATAAAGTTTATTGATATTTGCTGATTCTTAAGGCTTATCACTCTTAATGTTATCGCTTGTTCTATTTTAAAGATGTTTTTATATTTATGCTATACCTACTTTTCTCAATGTCTCATATCACATATCAACGTCGGAACGTCACATTAAGTCCTAATCGTTTGGTGGTATTGTATTTTTTTGTACCCCCCCCCCCCTCCTTAAAGTTTGTAAAAAAATGAGGAAATTTGTGAAAATGGGGGGGCCTACTTGGAAAATTTGGGGGGGTTCGCCGCACCCCTGGGCCCCAAATCCACATTTTGAGACAAATCAACATTTGCTGAACCTAATTTTAAGTCGTAGAAACGTTTTGTGCATAAGGGTAAGGTAGCCCATTATCGACCACTTTTTTTGAGGCCTCGCCATTTCAAATGTATAAGGGTTGGAAATGTGATTGATGGCTTAATGGATACCTACATCCTTCCCCTACAATTTCGGAAAGCCCCGGGGTCGTTCAAAAAAATTTAGTATTTTTTAAGCATTTTTTTCTGAGACATGTTAAAACACAAGGTCGAAATTTTGGGTTCCCAATATCGACCACCGACTGATTTTGTCCGCTATGAACGAAATCTACCGGAAACTATTTTTTTTGTGTTCCTCTTTCACAGATGAACAATTTGAGACCAAAATGACAACCCTACAACCAAAATTCGAGAAAATTGAAAAAAACGAAATCACTTAAAAACAACAAATTACATTAGATTATAGGTGGTCGATAAAGGGACACACCATAAAAATGAACTTTGAGTGAATTTCTTTTTTCTTAAAGTTGTAATTATTAAAATGAGATGATTACATCAGAAACTTTGAACTTTCTCAATCACAAAAACACTAGAAACATTTAATTCGATGATTTTAAGAAAAAAATCCAAGGCGTGCAAGCAATTGCTAAAAAAAGTTTTTGGCCTTCCAACAGTTCCAACTTCTTCTTTTCTACTTTTCTCCGCGAGTTTTAGCTTTCAGGATGTCAGAGTGGTCTTATTTTTCCAAATTTTCGATGAAGAATATGAAACAAATTTTTTCGGCTCGCTGCCGCCCGCGCCCATAGCGCCAGAGATAGACGAGGTGGTCGACATTGGGCAGTAGGCGATAATGGACTACCTTACCCTTATTAATTTGCTCTCCTGAAAAATTTCTTTTTTGGAAAATAAAGTGGGAATCAATTCATACATACCCTGCCAAAGAAATGGGAATCAATTCGTACATCTCCAAAACAAAAATGGGAATCAATTCCCCTGTTTTTACACAAATATTTCTTTGGGAATCAACTCACCTACAGCCCAAAAAGTGTAAAAAAATGTTCATCAAAAATTCAAATTGTGAACAATCCATGGTTGATGAAAATTTTTCACTATTTTTCTCGTGATCTGCGCGAAGAATATTGTAAAATCATCGATTAAATTTCCATTTTCCATGTCGACCTGTGTAATTGATAACACATTGTTGCGTAATTTAATGCTGATCTTCATCACATTCCCACCAAAAGTAAACACCTACAACAGAAAAGCTCTTATTAGGTACCTAATTCTCATCACGATGTATTTTTCGGAATAAAAAACCCATCTAGGTACACGTGAAAGCGCACCAACGCGACGTAATGGCAGGGAAAAACCGCCGAAACAATATATAACTCTGCGAAATAATTACTAAATGGCTTGCCATTGTAGTTAACAAGTTAGCCGTTAAAGCATTATTTAAGAAGGCCTTGCGGCCGCTCATGATGCTGCGACTCAGCATCCAGCTGGCGGGCAGACGAAGAGGGCTGTTAGCGCGACAGCTACAACTACAGAACTACCAGCACCAGGGCGATGCTACAAATATATACTTAGGCGATAATATTAAGTACGCGGCGTCGTGCCCGACGACAAAATACCGACAATAAAATCAGTCGAGTGTGTCTAGAGATAAGCAGAAAGTCTATAATTATAGCGCAGCAGACAAGGCGAAAATTCATTCAAATATAAGAACTTGACGTCGGTACGGTCGTGCTCGGCTGCTGTGTATTGGGAAGTTGTGTACTGTAGTTAAATGTACTGTGTGTGCTGGTCGCGTGGTGGTCTGGGGGGCTGCATACCGCGAGCCTGCGGCGCAGTGGCGGCGCTTCGACCTACGGTACTGGTGAAGTGAACATTGTAGCAGAAAGAAAACTAAATTATGTATAAAATATGACTGTTTAGCGTTACATTTAACATAACAATACTACATCACACTTAAGAGGAGATATTTACAACTTTTCGCCCTCGCTACACTTTTACACTGCAGGAGAAGGAAACTAAACCGAAGCTTTCAAGTAAATCTTTTCTGTGTGCTTTTTTTCCCTCCCTGCCCCCCGGTTTATTCCGCGTAAAGAGCTCCATTTTGCGTACTCCCGAGTAGAATTCGTTCCGCGTTTTCTTACATTCCACGACCGGGCCGGGCTGGGCCTTCGTTATTTTCATCATTCATCGTTACGAGTACAAAGTGTATTTCGAATAAGTTTTAGGGGTTTTTTCTACCCCCAGACCCCCGGTTGCCTGCGGGCCTCTCGCGACACGATTCTTCTTTCTACCCCGATTATCCTCGGGTCTGTCGACTTCCTCCTCGCGTACCGAAATTATATAGCCCGAGTAGATGGCTATTAAAGCGAGGGTAAACAAAGGGTGATTTCCTTTATGGATGCTTAACTTCGAGAGTACTTTGGCCTAAGGATTATGATAATTTTGCAATTAGTCGCGAATTCCGAGGCGGTATGAGATTTTAAGATAGTACCGCGTACGATTTTTATTTCGCGTGATTCGCGTAACGTCGTCAAAGTCTTAGTGGTGGGGATTAAAATAGGCAGCGTGGCGAGGCGCCGGTGTACGGATGATGGTTTCAAAGCGAGTGTAATTATTTTTTGACGAATAAAATCGAGCTCGGGAAGTTCGGTTTAATTTAGACGAAAATTAAAAGGTTTCGATGAAGATGCCGAGCGGAGGGTGAGTTATGGAAATTCAATCGTGCCGGAGGATGGTTGCGTAGTTTTTCAGAAGATCGTGTAGTGTGGAAAATTTGGAATAGTGAGATCACCGAATTTCTAAAAGCAAATTTCTTGAGAAATATTGAGAAAATTATTTATTTTATACTTTGATAAAATGGTTTTAGTGGACGGGTTTGGAATTTTCCAACCCTGGATTCAGATTTTTATCTCGATGCGTACGATGTTGGTATATTTTTAGATTTTTTCCAGGAAAATTTTCCGTTGAAAAATATGGATTTGAATTGGCAGTTACAAAGAGCCTTTCCGGATAAGGGTCAAAAAACGGCCCTTGACCCAGAATTGGTCAAAACTGACCCAAAATGTTACTCCTAGCCTAAAACCATCCCAAAAAAATGCTGACCCCCACACCCTCCCCTTCCAGAATTATCGCACCCCTAATGTCGAAAATTCAACTCGCGATATCTCTGGAAGGGGAGGATGAAAATTTTTGAAATTTTCACAGATTATACATCTTGCCAAGTAGCATACATGAGAATTTTTTGAAAATTTTCGGTTCAAATTTTTTCAATTTTTTTGTCTGTTGAAATTTTCAAAAAAAAATTTCAAAAATTTTGGGGAAGCCATGGCTGGAAATTTTTTTTATTACTTCCGTCAAGTAGTCATGCATCACGTATATTTTTTTCAGATTCCGAAACTGGGTGCAACATGGTCAAAAAAAATCAAAACTAAAAAAAAACGTGTTTTTCACCACTTTTCACAATTAAGAAGAGAGGTACTCAACTGTATGGAAAATTTTGTACCGAAACAAAAATAAATTGAAAGTACCTCATAAAAGATGCCCATTTCCAAAAATTCAAATATGAATCGTCTTTACGGACATTTCTCCAATGCTGGAAAATACCAAAATTTTCCGAAGGTTCTGAAACGTCTCTAAATCACTTTAAATCGATTTGGAAGGTCAAAAATAGGGCACATACGAAATTTCAGCTTTTTGCGTTAATTACATCAAATTTTCATATTTTGCAAGACGATGAGGTATGATTTTGAAATTTCAAAAATTCGTCGAGAAATAAACTTCAGCACCTGAAATTTTGTGTATGAAGCTCCTCTATGATGTACTTTCGATTTATTTTTGTTTCGGCTCTAAATGTTATTTCGAATTGGGATACCTCCCTTGTGAGAGAAAAATAAATATTTGAAGGAGTTTTACCATAAAAAATTGTTTTCGTATAGGAAAATTAAATTTCTTATGATTACTGATATTATAAATTAATAGATAATGAATATACCTACCTAATAAAGTTGATTGATTTTCCAAATTGTGGGAACCAAATATTAAAAATTCTACAGTATCTACACATATTTCACTTTCACGTTTCACCTCATTTTTCGAAGGTGGGTACTTCTAAGAAATCAATTGTTTCCTGTTTTCTAAATTCCTATTAGAAATCTATTTAAAAAAATGGTATTTTTTTTGAAATGGTCTCTATAATGAAAAAGATATTTTGACTTCAAAGTTCATTAGCTGCAATTTACCAAAATTCACACAATTTTTGAAAAGATTTTATACTTGCGGTATTTTCTTCTTAAGTATAAAAAAATTGTCGGAGGAAGAATAACGGATAATGCGGGCTAAAAAAAAACCTATTAGGTTCATCTGTTTTTGACGAAAATTGGAGAGGCAGTTCACTGCTTTGAGTGGGAGATCTTTCAAAAAAGGAAGAAGGAGCTAGAGGTCCTCAAACTAGGAGAATTCTCAGAAAAAAACGTAGTTTTCTGTAGGTACTACATATTTAAGGGCCTATTCTATTATACTCCCTCATTTTGAATCAGAGAAAAGTAACCGATAAATAGTTAGAGTTGCAGCATGGAGAAAATCAGCGAATATTTTTTGATTTTCAGTGGATTTTCGTTGAATTTTCGCTGGCTGCTCAAAAAAATTCACTGATTTTTCAAAGAATTTCACAGATTTTTCGAAAAATGTCAGAGATCATACTGACTTTCCAGTGAATTTTACAGGGTGTCTAACAAAATTTCAAACCACCAAAACAGGACAAACAGGACCTTCAACAGGACCTTTAAAAAATCGGTTCTGATCGATTTTGTACCCCCCCCCCAATCCTATTCTGGCAAAAAAAAATTGAAACGAATTTTTTCAATAATTGTTAGAAATGAGCAAAAAATTTATTTTAAAAATTCAAGGACAAGGAAGATAGAATAAAAACAAATCTTATCCTGTATATAAAAAACAAGAACGAACATTGGATAGTAATACTAAAAAAAAAAGTTCCAGAAAAATTAGCTATTTTTTAATTTTTTTACATTTTTTTTTCAATTACGATCATTTATTGAAATTTTTTTTCTATTTTGGCGGGTGGAATTTCAAAATTGTTACAAAACAGGACTTTTCACTGAAAAAGCCCCAAAACAGTACAAAAACAGGACAAACAGGACCACTCAGCCCAAAACAGTTCAAACAGGACGAACAGGAGTTGTTAGACACTCTGATTTTAATCGATTTCTTGCAATTTTTTCACTGTTTGCTCTCAGTGAAATTGTTTCACTGATTTATTACTCTGCTGCAATTTTGATTGATGATGATGATGATGATGATGTTTTTATTTAATCGGATCAGCGCTTTGGCGCTATACACGATTACAATGTTTTCAGCGATTTTCGATAATTTTCACTGATTTATAATTGTGAGAGTAACCAATTAAAGGACTTCAATTTTACAGGTGCTCGAACTCGGCCAGTTCTTTTAAAAATTCGGGCACTAGCAGGGTGTCCACTTTCTGGGAAACCTGCAAAAGTCGGGAAAATGTCAGGGAATTTTGAATTTTTCTCTGGAATTTTTTAAAGATTCAAAAGAAAGATAAGTAAATCTTTTAGTAAAATCACCCTTGTTTTGCTTGTACCAAATTGTTACATCTCCCGACTGATTTTTTCATTCATTTAATGTGGACCGAGATTTACAAAAAAAAAAATAAGAAGAATTTAAATGCATTTCTTTTCCCATTAAATTATAAATTTTTCAACAAAAATTTCCTCGATACTCTCGGGGATAATCTACACTCTTTCTTTCCCCAGAATTCATTTAAACCCGTTTTCTTTTTTTTGGAAAAGTACTTTTCAATAAGCGGTGATGAGAAAGAAATGCCATAATGCTCTTGACCACGATGTTGAAAAAAAAATAGGAGAGAATGGAAGAGAATTCTGAATTATTAATCACATTTTAGGAAGCCTCAATGAGGGAAAGTGATCGATTTTCAAATATTGAAAAACTTGTTTTGTAAAAATGTTTGCTCTTGCTTAGCCCAGGCTTAACACATTTGATTCCCTACCATTATCCCGAATCCATTTTCCCGAATTGCCGTTTTTCCAAATCCCATTTTCCCGAATCCAGAATCCCGAATACCAATTCCTTGAATACCTAAAGACAGCTTGTATTGAAAACGAGGAAGAATGTTTGCCGAAGTTTTAAATTTCAGGGGTAAAAATCGAATTCTTGAAAATTTTTGTAATTTTGTTTCATACCATTGACTGCAGAGTTCAGGGACGAAACTTGGGCGGAAATCTCGGGAAGAGAGGGGGGAGGAGAGGAGAGGGAAAACCAAAATTCAGTCGACTCATATTTTTAAAAAGAGAGAAATTTTCCAGCCAGTCGTACTGAAATCAAAAAACAAATAATCGTGATTTTTCGTGCTACTTTTTTACCTCCCCCCCCCCCCAAAAAAAACTATATTCGTTAATGACTCCTTCTCTTCTAAAAAATGGGGGAAATTTTGAAAATTTAATTTAAGATCGCCACATTTGGATATTTCAAAACTTTTTTCATCCTCTGACCTGTATACAGCGTGTAGTATGATCTAACTTCGAAAAACGGTTCTGCTTTATGTAAATGGTAAAAGTTGATAAAAAATTAAAATTGTTATTCAAGAACAAAAGCATTCGGGATTACGTATTCGGGAAAATTACAGGGAACGAATTTCAACAAAAAATTGTCAATAGGTATCTCCTCATCAATTTATTATTTACTGAGGCAAGCCGATAAGGTTGCAAGAGCTTCCGTGTAATTTATAAACTTGAGGCTCATGTTTTTTCATTTTTTTTGAGGAGGAGGAGGAGAAGAAGGAACAGAAGCAATGAATTGTGCCGAAATTTTTTAAATTTTCAGACCCGGAAAAATCCGAATTTACATTTGCACGATTTTGTCAACACCCTGACATGATTTGTTTCATTTTTTCTATACTTTATAATTTTGCTTCAAGATGGAATTTTTCCTACAAAATTTTTTCTGTAATAAACTCAAGTTCTCAAGTTTTCGTGTGGGAAGGGGGAGGGGGGAGGGAATCAAAAATTTTCAGAATTGAATTTGAGCCATTTTTGGGGCCTGAAAAAAGCATCAAAAAAATAAAAATCTTGTAACAAGAGATTTTAAAAAAATCGTTAGACACCATCCATTTCAAATCAGCCTAGGGCACAATTTTGAGTTGAAAGTAGGTACCTACATCACAATAAAAAATTTACTCCCTCCTCCATGCTTCAAGATTATCACACGTGAAAAACTTGGAAAAATTTGCCTAGAAAACCTTGAAAAGTCATGGAAAATAATTGCTAAAATATTGTGGACACCCTGACAGTCTGACAGAGCAAAACACCTTTTTCACCCTTTCTGTAAAACAACAAAAAAAATTTAATTCGACGAACTTCTAACAAAATTCAACGTAAATATGGAAAATTTTGAGATGGTTAAAATTTTACGTCGAGTACTTCGGAGGGTTAAAAAAGTTCACCGAAGCGGTGAAAATTTTACGATAACAAATTTCGCGAAAAAGCCACGTCAACATTTTGATAAAGCTGCAAACAAATTCATAAAAAATCCTACTCAAATTAGTAAAACTTCACAAGAAAATTTACCCCTTTAAACTCGCAAAAAGACGTAGTTCGCCTTGGTGCGAGAATAAATTCGCCATTTTCGTCCATCGTATTTCTATCTATCGCTTCGCTAGGTACCATTCACCCTTCAAAGCATATTCGATTAGGGTAAAAAAAAGAATCTAAGCCACGAGTCGTGTAGTAAAACACGACGGTACATTCGTTTATTCGGCATCGCTTGTTGATTGAATTAGGACGACGTGGATAGGGCGTAGGCGCGGAAACGCATCGAAGGCCTCAATAATCAAAGGCCATTCGATATCTTTGTTTAGTGTTTATTTTGCAGCTAAACTTTTCGTATAATTAATCAAATGGTTCGGAATTTAATGGCCTATTTTAATGATACACCGGAGCGCGCGCCTTCATTAGCAACGTACAATCGGGTACTCGCCGAAACGGCGAAAATTCGTTACACCATAAACGCCACGGTCGCCTTCGTCGCTCGCCCTGCTCGGTGTTTTATTGTAACTGCGTATTAGCTCGTTTCAAAAAAGACGCTAAATAGGCTCCCGAATAGTGCAGCAGGCGAGATGGGCAGAACCTCGCAAAAAGGCTAGAAACCGAGAAAATCTTCTCTATTTTATTATCGCTCGTATACGACGCTCTTTAGTTAAAAGTGAAGAAAAAAAAAATCGCTTTAAAAATTTACCCATATTCGGCAACATAAAACAGCTGTTTAACGCTCGGTTTATAGTATGTTAGCAAAGTATCCTGTATTCGCGGCAATGTACGAGGCTTTTATAGCGCCGCACGAGAAAAAGAACGAAGCGAGACCGACGTGGAAAAAATTTCCTAGATTGACTATTTTTTGGCTACCATCCAAACCTCATCTTATCTGCGTATACGGAGGATAAAAGCTGCGTCGAGAGATGCGACTTATCAGACTTAATTGGACCATTATGATACCTTCATCCGGTCTCCCTTCGACCGCATCTCGCATCAAAAATATTAATTACGCAAAATTCTTCTTCCTTTTCCGGCGCTGCAGTGGTTTTAAATATCGTCTTGGCAACGTACTGCGAAACACCTTGTCTTTCGCGATCATTCGCAAAAACCTTCCCCGATAGACCCTGTCTTCGATAAACCCCTCGGATACAATCGGTAAATTCCATACAATAAATATCCCAAGGTAGCGTATTCTTCGCCACGAAAACCTTATCCGAGCGAAGGAAAACGCCTGGTAAGCGCCCCTATGTATAAAACATGTCTCCAGACGACTGATTAAACGCTGCGCTGGAGACTAATGAAAAAGACTAGAGATCTGCAGCTTGTATGTGTAGGTTTAAACGATGATACGCTGTGGACCGTCGTTAAATATCCTATATGTGTTTTAAGGAGTGTTTTTTCATTCTATAAACAAGTTGTATTGCTAAACTTTACTCTCTTTTTTTTTCGTATTAATTTTTTGGTTATGTTATGTTTGCGTATAGTTATGATGCCAGAGGAGTCGATCCATCCAGAGGTATTCATATGGCTGTCAGTGATCTAGAGAGAAGGTGTTTGTTTAGACTGTCTCGTGATACCGGAGGTACCTTGAAATTATTGAATATTACTGAAAAGGATCGAGGATTGTATAAATGCAGAGTGGATTTCTCTAATTCGCCTACTCAGCAGCACAGACTGGCGTTGGATTTGATCGGTGAGTCGTCTAGATTTCCTGTTGAGCGTATTCTAAACCAGAAAAAAATCGACGTGGGGTTCGAAAATTTTTCATCAACTCAATAAATTACACATAATAGCCCAACAAGTGGATTTCTGGAGTTTTCGTGGTCCCAAAACTCGATTTTTATAATCATCTAACCTGTGGACCAAAATGGGACCCCAAAAGAAGGGGTTTAAAATTTTATGAGAAATTTTCAAACCTCGCGTCGATCTTTTTTCTTTTTGCAATAGCTCGGCCCCCTGACCACGTAGAAAAAAATGTAAAGAAAGAAAAATGTTCGTCTTTTAACACTCTACAACGTTTGTTTGAAACATTTTTTCGATTTTTTCACTGTACCTGAGCCATTATCGGGGGATAATGCAACTTTTTCTACAGGGGTCCACCCCCCCTACTTCGAGATAAGGGGTCGGTTGCACATTTTGCTTATTCTACATAGTAATAGGATGTACTATGCAATAGAGCCGCTCCTAAAAGTCGATTAACCCGATTTTTGGCAATTATTTGTGTTAATGGAAAATTTTCAAAATTGTTTTTTTCTTAGGGTTCTAGCTCCCCTCCATGACGTTTTGGAAAAAAATGGTGAATAAAAAAATTGTTTGTTTTTTGAGTTCTCTACAATTTTTATTTCAACTTTTTTTTGTAAAAGCGTAATTTCGAAAGTTATAGCTGAAAAACCAACATTTGAACCCCCTCATCCCCCAAAGGGGAGACAAAATATTACCCCATTTTAGGGAAAGTCGGGTAGGTTGAAATACATCCTCAACAAAGCTTATATACGAACTTTCCTGTTTCCGGGAATTTTTTTGACTTTTGGTTTTTTAAAGCTAAATCGTCGGTACTAATAGCTGATTTCTGCAATCGGGCGTAGAATTTCAGAGCTGATGTGCAAAATGATTGTAAAAATCTGCATTTGAAAAATAAAACTGATTAAAAATGGAAATTTTAACAGAAAAATTTATTTATTTATAAGAAAACAACCGATTCAGCATTTCAATTCTGTGCAGTAAGTAAATCTTCCATGCACAAGGACGCACACTGGGGGGGGGGGCTCAGGAAGCTCGAGCCCCCTCCTTGAGCTCGCCAAGGAGATTTTTAGCATAAAAATGTAAAAGAAAAGTATGATTTTTTTTTTTTAAAATTCGCCCTCGCTTCGCTCGGGCAATTCTTTAGTAACCATTTTTTGAATAAACATACCTACCACTCTTTAAATGTGAATCAGTTGAATTTGCAAAAATTCTGTCTTTTTTAGTGAGTAAAATAATTTTCATTGAAATTGAATGATTTTTCACTGATTTTTCGATCAAAAATTACTTCGTTTTCTTCTCACAATTTAAAAATTTTGATATTATTTTGCGCAAATTAAATTTGAAAGAGTTTTCGAGGCTGTGCTGTGTGTCGTTAAATGTCCTGATTTTTTATAAATTGAGCAGTGAGTACCGAGCAGTGCAGAATTTTCATCAGATCAAAAGATGCCTTTTGAGCTACTCCATACTAAAACAGATCAAATTTGACTACTTCAATAAGATGAAATTAGTTTCAGGGGTTCGTTAGGTTTAAGGGGGTGTTAGTTAGTTTTAGGGGTTCGTTAAGTTTAAGGGGATCGTTGGTTAGGTTCAAGGGGGTCGTTAGGTTCAAGGGGGTCGTTGGTTAGGTTTAAGGGGGTCGTTAGGTTTGAGGGGGTCGTTGGGTTTAAGAGGGTCGTTAGGTTTAAAGGGGTCGCTAGGTTTAAGGGGGTGGTTAGGTTTAAGACGGTCGTTAGGTTTAAAGGGGTCGTTAGGTTTGAAGGGGTCGTTAGGTTTAAGGGGGGTCGTTAGGTTTAAGGAGGTCGTTGGTTAGGTTTAAGAGGGTCGTTAGGTTTAAAGAGGTCGTTAGGTTTAAGGGGGTCGTTAGGTTTAAGGAGGTCGTTAGGTTTAAGGGGGTTATTGTTGGTTAAGTTTAAGGGGGTCGTTGGTTACGTTTAAGAGGGTCGTTAGGTTTAAGGGGGGTCGTTAGGTTTAAGGGGGTCGTTGGTTAGGTTTAAGAGGGTCGTTAGGTTTAAGGGGGTCATTGGTTAGGTTTAAGAGGGTCGTTAGGTTTAGGGGGTCGTTAAGTTTAAGGGGTCGTTGGGTCGTTAGGTTTAAGGGGCTCGTTGGTTAGGTTTAAGAGGGTCGTTAGGTTTTAGGGGGTTGATGGTTAGGTTTAAGGGGGTCGTTGGTTAGGTTTAAGAGGGTCGTTAGGTTTAAGGGGGTCATTGGTGAGGTTTAAGAGGGTCGTTAGGTTTAGGGGGTCGTTAAGTTTAAGGGGTCGTTGGGTCGTTAGGTTTAAGGGGCTCGTTGGTTAGGTTTAAGAGGGTCGTTAGGTTTTAGGGGGTTGATGGTTAGGTTTAAGGGGGTCGTTGGTTAGGTTTAAGAGGGTCGTTAGGTTTAAGGGGGTCACTGGTTAGGTTTAAGAGGGTCGTTGGTTAGGTTTAAGAGGGTCGTTGGTTAGGTTTAAGAGGGTCGTTGGTTAGGTTTAAGAGGGTCGTTAGGTTTAAGGGGGTCGATGGTTAGGTGTAAGGGGGTCGTTGGTTAGGTTTAAGGGGGTCGTTGGTTAGGTTTAAGTGGGTCGTTAGGTTTAAGGGGTCGGTAAGTACTTTCACCTAATATTTTGCCACAAATGGAATTTCAACTATCTAAGTCCAAATTTATTCTAAATTCAAATTTTTTCAAGCATACATTTTTTCATAACTGTATCCAGTTCAAAAAATTTTCCATCAGTAAAATTTTATTAATTTCAAATTTTCTCAAATTTTTCCAGCTTTTTCATACCTATTTTTATTATTTTTAAAAATTTCTTCTAATTACTTATTGAATTAGAAGACATGGTGAAATAGGTACGTGAGGTTGTAATTTTTTTTGAAAGATTACAAATTAGAAAAAATTTAAATAAATTTCCCAGCCTCAAAAGTTCGAAAAAATTGTGGGACGATTTCTGGGATTCATTTCCATCCCAATAGTCATCTCGTACCTTCGAAAGATTGAAAAAATCATCCTAGCCTGGAAAGCTCGGAAAAATCGTGGAATAAATTTCAGAAATGATTTTCATCTCAGAGTTCATCTCACTCTGAATAGCTTGGAAAAAGGCATGGAATGATTTATGAAAATCATTTTGATATCATTCAAGGTCATCTCACCTTCGACAGCTTGGAAAAAGGCGTGACATGATTTCTGGAAATGATTTTCACCTCAAAATTCATCGAAAAATGCGAGAGATTATTTTTGGAAATGAGCTTCATCCTAAAAGATATCTCACATACGAAAACTCGAAATAAAGTATGGGATGATTTTTGGGATTGATTTTCTTCCAAAAATCATTTCAGCCTAAGAAGCTTATAAAAATCGAGAGGTGATTTGTGAGATTGATTTACATTCCAAAAATCATCCCAGCTTCAAAGGCTCAAAAAAATCGAGGGATGATTTGTAAAATAATTTTCATCGCGGAAGTCATCTTATTCCCAGAAAAAACGCGGGATGAATGATTTGGAAGATTGATTTTCATCCCAAAAATCATTCCAGCCTGAAAAATTCGGAAAAGTCGTGGGGTAATAAATGAAAATTATTTTCATCCCAAAAATCATCCCATTCCAATAGTGGGGCTAGTTTATTGAGATCAACATTTTACAAAATCTTGATAAAAAAGAAAAAAAAATTCTCAAATCGAACTTTGTTTGCCTAAAGCATCAAAAGCATCAAATTCTATATTTGAAGTGACGAAATTGATTACAGCTACTTCTGGGGCGCTGAAAAAAGGTCAATTATTACAGAAATCTTTAAATCGACTCGAAAAAGGTCTCAATTGTTTCTGTGAGCAGGAGAACAGATTTTCACATTCTTATCTCATGGCATTATTTTTATGCAAAATCAGCATAACAATAGGCCACTTTGGCCATTCACAAAAGTTCTCGAAAAATTGAAAAATCATTTCTTAAAACTCGAAATTTAGTCCCGAACCGAATAAATGCTCTAAAAATCATTCTTTATCAAAATCTCTTCATCGTCAGCATTTTCCTCTCAAACCTTTACCGCAATAACCGCCATTACACCACATCCACCTCCGAAAACTTTTTGCACGCAATTTTAAAAACCCAAACACGCGTTAAATACAAAATTTCCGTTTTTCTATAACGCCATACCCATAAACCCTCCTCTCCGTCGCCTTCTCATCTCTGAAAAAAAAAGGCGAGAAGAATTTCGCCGGCGAAATCAAACGATACCGGGTTCAAACAAACGAACCAAACACGTTTAAATTTTCCTGCGGGCATGTTTATGGCGCGCCGAATTTCCGGACACTTTGCGAATAGCTAGGTCTAGGTACCCGCAATCGAAAATTTTTTGAAGCTTGTTTATTACCTCGTTATTTTTCAGCCACATAATATTTGAGGCGGAAACTGGCGAAAAACGTGTTCTATATTCCGGTAAAACATTAAGCTACAAAATTACGAAAAAAGAAGGGAAAATGCCCCAGCTATGTACGAATTATACGTATAGTGCTGAAGTCACCCTTACTTATATACAAACGTTTCGTTTTCTGCTTATTTTTCCAGAGTTACCATCCAGTATAACCATAATCGAATCTGGAAACGAATTAATGCCCAATGCCGGACCGTATCTCGAAGACGAAGAGTTACATTTGGCATGTATCGCCGAAGGAGGTACCTTTTCCTCTAATTTTCAAATAAAACCTCTACTTTTGCGGTTACCCAACTGACCTCGGTTTATTTCACAGGCAAACCACCGCCAAAGCTGACATGGCGAATAAACGACGAACAATTGCACGGTACCGTCAAAGAAAGCGAATCCAAAGTCATTAGTTACCTGACTGTGCGAAAAATTCCAAGAAGTTTTTACCAAAAATCGCTCGCTTGCGAAGCAAATTTACCAGGACTTTCGAGACCACACAAGAAATCCGTCCAATTGGATATATACGGTAAATATCATTATTTTGTTTCTGATCCCCATAGATGTGCTTTCGAAATCATCTCCGAAGTCCCCATGGTACCCCCCTTCAGCAAATATCCATCTGCCACTGGGGTTTTCGGTTTCACCGCCTCGATAACTCCGTTTTCAAAATTTCTGCTGTACAACAGCTGATAATGAAATGCCATCGTACTCTTTTCGCGTAGTATAATACCTGCCAAGGAAATTACGAATAAATCTAGTCGTAAATTAAGCTTAAACGTCGGCAAATGGTACGTCGGTCGACGGCTCGCGATCGCGTTTCGCATAAAATAACTTCGACAATAAAATCTAAAAGCCTTCGCACACTTTGTCACCTCTGTCGCAAGTCGACCCGGAAACCAGACCATCGCTGAGTCGGCCCGTCGACCGTCGTCGTTCGTTTCAATACGCCAAATATTACATTTCACTTTGTCCCATCCGCGTCCTGCTTTTCTCTTTATCGTCTTCGAAACACCTCCCAAATTCTCCTGTGTATCTCATGTCGCGTACAAAGCGACGTGTTTTATTTTTCCTATAATATGCCAAAATGTAATACTCGAATAACTTGGTATATCAACTGTAGATGGTATTGAGGGAGCCCGAGGCATACGTTTTCTTTGAGCTGGAATCCTGTCGAAAAAAACAGGAAAAACTTGAAAAATAAATTTATAAAATTGGGAATTATATTTTGATGTAAAAATGGACAGTGGAAAATTTTGAGCTGAAATTCTATAATAAATAAACTTACAAGGGAGGTATCCCAACTCGAAGTAAAATTTTGAGCCAAAACAAAAAAAATCCAAAGGATATCATAACAGGACCCAGTATCCAAAATTTCAGGTGCTGAAGTTCATTTCTCGATTTTTGGCGAATTTTTGAAATTTCAAAATTACCTTCTCCATGCGAAATATGAAAATTTTATCTAATCAACGAAAAAAACTGAAATTTGGTATATACCCTATTTTCGATCTCCCGAATCGATTGGAAGCAGTTTCGAGACGTTTCGGAACCACCAGAAAATTTTGGAATTTTCCAGCGCTGGAGAAACCCTATAAAAATGGCTCACACGCACTTCAGCACCTATAATCGCGGATTATCCATATTGGTGACCTGTTTGATCGATTAAAACACAATTTTCTAAAATTCGTAATTTTGAGTTCAAATTTGCATTTTTGGGCATGGAATTTTCCTGGAAAAAAGAGCATTTCCTGTTAAGATGGTGAAATCAGCCCTTGAACCGATCGGGATAAAAATCTCCCAAAATGTTGGTATTGATGTAAAACCACCCCAAAAAAATTGTCAACCCCCACCCCCACCCCCAACCGAATTATGGGGCCATTAATGCTCGAAATTCAATAATTTTTATCTTCGGAAGGGGTGGTCCAAAATTTTTGAAATTTTCACAGATTACAGACATTAAGTATGTAGTAGTATAATGTGCAATTTTTTCAAAAAAATTTTCCTAAATTTTCCGGGGTTTTCCGAGGTTTGAAAATTTTGAAAATTCGTCAAAAAAAGGAGGAGGGAGAGCCCGAAATTTTTTTCTCCGAAATTTTGTGACACCCTTGGGTACAACATATATATTTTGGAAACCTAAAAATGAGTGCAACATGGATTTCAAAAATGAAATCCATAAAAAAAAACACATTTTTTCGATGTTTTTCCTCCTTTCTATGAGGAGTTTTAAAGATGATATTTCCAAAAAAATAACAATTTTGAGCAGATTATGTCGAAAGACACTCAAAAGAACATTTTCGGGGCTCTGTCCCCCTTTTTTGACGAATTTTTGAAATTTTCAAACCTTGGAAAACCCTCGAAAATGTAGGAAAATTTTTTTGAAAAAAATTTCACATTATATATTACTTCATAATGTTTATAATCTGTGAAAATTTCAAAATTTTTGGACCACCCCTCCCGGAGATAGAAATTATTGAATTTCGAGCATTAATGGCCCCATAATTCGGTTGGGGTGGGGGTAGGGTGTTGAAAACTTTTTTTGGGGTGGTTTTACATCGATACAAACATTTTGGGAGGTTTTTGTCCCGATCGGTTCAAGGGTCGATTTCACCATCTTAACAGGAAATGCTCTTTAAAAAGTACCCTATCAAACCTCTATTCAATCACATTACTAAACTTCACACCCTTAAAATAATTGCAGTTGAAAATATTCATGATATCATAATATGGCTATTTCCTTTTTTATGTGCTGGAAAATACCAAAATTTTCTGGTATTTCCGAAACGTCTCGAAACCACTTTCATTCGATTTGGGAGGTCGAAAGTAGGGTACCTACCAAGTTTCAACTTTTTACCCATTTACGTGTGCAAGGGGGATATTTTGGAATTTTTTTCAGAAAAATATCCTGCCCAAAAAATGCGAATTTGGACTCAAAGTTGCGAATTTCCGTAAATTGTGCTTTAATCGATCAAATAGGTCACCAATATGGATAATCCGCGGTTATAGGTGCTGAAGTGCATATGGACCATTTTGATGGGCTTTTCTCTAGTGCTGGAAAATTCCAAAATTGTCTGGTGGCTCCGAAACGTCTCGAAACCGCTTCCAATCGATTCGGGAGGTCGAAAATGGGGTATATACCAAATTTCAGCTTTTTTCGTTGATTAGATAAAATTTTCATATTTCGCAGGGTGGAGGTAATTTTGAAATTTCAAAAATTCGCCAAAAATCGAGAAATTTACTTCAGAACCTAAAAATTTTGGATACAGAGTCCTGTTATGATGCACTTTCGATTTTTTTGTTTGGGCTCAAAATTTTACTTTGAGTTGGGATACCTCCCTTTTTAGGTATAAATGGGAACTTATAATTTGATGTGAAAATCGTCAGTGGAAAATTTTGAGCTGAAATTTTCATAATAAATAAATTTATAAAATTGGGAACTATATTTTGATGTGAAAATAGACATGGGAAATTTTCTGCTAAAATTTTTTTATTAAAAAAACTTCTTAAATTGGGAACTTATATTTTGATGTGAAAATCGAAAGTGGAAAATTTCGAGCTGAAATTTTCGTAATAAATAAATTTGTAAAATTTGGAACTATATTTTGATGTGAAAATAGACAATGGAAAATTTTGGGCTGAAATTTTTTCAATAAATAAACTTCTAAAATTGGGAACTTATATTTTGATGTGAAAATCAACAGTGAAAAATTTCGAAAAATAATTTGAGTTTCTTTTTTTCTCTCACTTTTATTTTTTCAACGAATAAATAAAAATGTCTGTTTACAATAAATATCAACCACCCACCCCCTCCTCACCAATAAATTTCATACGCTTGTGCCATTATCCAATTTCATTCCGCCAAATATAATTTTTTCCGTTTGTTTACATTCGTTCACTTGTACCGTGTTTAATATTTCTATAATTTTTACCCGTTTTTGAAATCAACTCGCTATGCAAACACCAAAAACGGAACGATTTTCGGCCTTGAATAACTTTCTTGCGAAATATTCTGTAGTGGCGGTTTAACGAGCCAACTTTTCCATCTCTCGAGATTCCCAGTAATATAATTCGTTTCCAAAACGCTTATATACGTACTTTACAGTGGGAAAATTGAATTTACAACATTTTTATACCAATTTAAAAACCCTTCGGGTTAGTTATTTCATTTCTGGAACGCGATTTATCTATTCAAAGTTCGTCTTTATTTTGTTCCTGTGTACACGATCGTATCGTCGCGAACCCATCTCCGAGGACTATTTCGCAGAACCGACGTGTTCCGCAGATAAGCAAGGTGATTTGGGTCTAAAATTATTATCTGTGTATGAAGAATTGAAGATGGACGATGTTTTCCCGCTGTGTAGTGATTAGAATGTCTTATAGCCCCGAGTTTGGTGTTGAAAAGGGTGGTAATTTTTGAAATAGGAAATATGTTATTTCTGTGTTGGAGAATTTGAGGAATATTGAGAAAAAATTGTCGAGTGAATTTGAAATAATTTGCTTAAAGCCGGGTCCACACGATCAATTTAGATTGACAAACCGTGGATTGTCAACCTACACAACAAACTTTTGGTTTGAAGTTTGAGCACCTGTCATTCGTCCACACGATCAAATTTTGAAATGACGAATGGTCAAACAGAATGAAAATACATTGTTAACATTGTTATCTATTGACTAGGTATTGATAATTATTTGCTCTGAAATAACTTTTTTTAAATTAATTTTTGTCTCCTGCTTCCTCCAATTTGTCCTCAAGCTGTTGATTTTTTTTTCACATCTTCGATTGTAGCGTTTTCGATCATCTCCTTCATTTTTTTTTGCAGTTCTTTATAACACGATAATTTCAAATTCCGATCTTGATATTCTTTGGCCTTTATTTTCCATAAGGAAGGAAAGGTTTGGTACAATTCTATGAATTCTATGGTCCAAACCTCTTTACGCGACATTATTTATTATATTTGAAAATTGAAATGTTGAAAATTGAAATATGAAATTACGAATCACAAATGTCATATCAAAGAAATTTGATAAATCAAAAAAAGTGATAAGAAAATGCCAAGATTTTCGCAGCCAGAGCAATTTTACGCTTGCGCCCAATGTACAAATTTTATCAAACTTCAAAAAAATTCAAACAAGCTTGAATTCCATCAACCCGATATAATTGCTTCTCAATCACTCCAATCAAAATATTGATGGGTACCTATTTAACGCGTCCACACGTTCCAGTTTAATTGACAAACTCACTGGTTTGTCAATCTTTATTGATCGTGTGGACCCGGCTTAACAGACATGTGTTATAGTTGAAGGAGGAGGAAGGGCCGGAAGGGCCGGAAAGGGTGTCTCATCAAAAAGAAATGTTTAAACTTTGGTTCGAAAAGTCAATATTTGGCAGGAATTAGAATTTCATTGCGCCTATAATGAAAAAAAAAAATTCAAAAATATATTTTTGCTGAAAAACTAATTTTTTAATTAAGATTGAAGTTGTTGGAACATGTTTTTTATTGAAAAAAATACAAAATATATTAGCGTGATCAAAAAGTTTATCTTTATTCTAATTAATTTTTAAATTTTTAAAAATTCGTCAAAAATCGAGATATCAGTCAGGGTAGCTTGAATTTGACTACGGAGGTTTTCGGACGTACTTTTTCCAAAAATCCAAGTACGAGTAGGTAGAATTTTTTCGGGGTTCAATTCCAAATTGCCTGGATTAATTAAAATCCAGTATTTTCTCAGAGGTTTGACACTGAACGGGAAGATCAGATGTAAGTATTTTCCCCAAGCCATTTTCGATTTATACCTGCCGATTGATAATTCTTTTGAAATTGGGTAATGTAAATGAACCTTAATTCACTGAAAAGGGAGGTGTATCCCAACCAACCAAAAAATTTTAGGCTGGCCAAAAATAAATCGAAAGTACATCATAAAAGAACCCCATATTAGGGTGGAGTGAAAACAAAAAACTATCTTGGATTTTGACAAAATTTGGTGGGGTGGTTTACTTTGAGTGGGAGACCTCCCAAAAAATTTTTGAACCCTTACGGGCAAGGGGAAGGGAGCAGGAGGTGCTCAAAGTGCACATCCTTTTGAAAAAACACCGATTTTTTGTGTTTTTTAGTCAATCAAAATTGTGAGAGAAGCCTTCTTAGCAGAGTTGTCATTTTACATGTAGAATATCTTATTCTACATTTTACGTAAAAATGTAGAATAAGTTAAATTTTTACGTAGAATAAGTGTAAAATGTAAAATAAGCTGTACGGCTCTTCTGATTGGCTAATAAGACAATGATGGCTGAAAAATCGTCCATAAAGCCCAAAAATCCCAAAATGCAGGGGCGGCGCGATGGGGGGGGGTATGGGGGTATAATACCCCCCAGGCGATTTCCAGTCGGCAAATCGGCAAAATTTCGGAGATTTCAAGTAATTCGGCAAAATCTTGGAAATTTCGGCAAATAAAAAAAAAGTTTGGAAATTTTGGACCATACTAACTAATGAAAAACTGAGCCTTTTAAAATTTCAAGTTTTCTGTCTTCTTTCAGAAATTACAATCCAGTTCTAAAATTACCTACTCCCAAAGCAAAATTTTTCAAAAATTTCGGCCTCGCTGCACTCGGCCTTATTGAATTTTTTTCCTTCTATAATTTCAAAACAATCAATCCAAATCCTACAAAAATGATTTTTTTCGCATTTTTCCTCAAAATTATTCCAACTAATTTTATCAAATTATTTTTCATTAAAACTCATTTTCGATGTTTGGAAATCAAATTTTTCAAAAGCTTCGGCCTCGCTACGCTCGGCCCTATTGTATTTCTTCTCAAATAGTTTTTCAGGAAAGTTGGCCGATTTTTTATTCAAGTTAATTAATTTAAAACATTGTTTTATGGCATTTTGAATTTAAGGTCTTCAAAATTTTTCGCCCTCGCTTCGCTCGGGCCAAATGTATTTCTCTCATGTTCATAGGTATTGAAACTATAATTTTCTAAATCAAGTAGACTAAAGAACTTCCATTGGGTTTTTCAACTATACGTACAATGAATTTACCGAGGGAAAAATTCAGGCATGATCAGGATTGAGCCGTTTATTTTTTCATGCAAGAAATTTTGTTGTTCATGAGCAGGGATGAGCAAGAATGGCTTTTAACAATGGAAATATATTCGAAACCCCAAGGAATAATTTCCAGGCGTGAGCAAGATTAAAAATTGACCTGAACATGAGTTACTTTTCAAGTTTTTGTTACGTTGATCTCTAAAAATTGTGTTTTTCCCTGTTCATGATGTTGCTTCGCATTGTTTTTGCAAAAAATTCTCGAATTTTTGAATTCTTATTCGGCAATTTTGAATTTTTTAGTCGGCATTTTGAATTTTTTAGTCGGCATTTTTGAACCTCATACCCCCCCAAACATTTGTGTTCGAACCGCCTCTGCCAAAATGATAATAAAAAAATCACAAATATTTCTACCCCGCGTATTTTTGGTTGAAAAAAACAGAGTGTTTTTATGTTCCACGTAATTTTTTCTGTCCTGAAATTAAATACAATTTTTCAAAAAAGGATTGAAAACGTATTAATTGGTCTCTGATCGGTAAAAAACTCATGAATTAAATATTACAGTCGAAAAATTTGAACATAATTCAATGAAATTGACGTTTTTTCCGGCTTATTTTACATATTCTACTTATTCTACTTATTCTACATTCTACATTTTTTCCAAAACTTATTCGACTTTACTTATTCTACATATTATTCTACATTTTATTCTACATTTTACATTCTACATGACAACTCTGCTTCTTAGCACTTAAAAGATCCAGCTTGAGTTTCTACATCTCCCTAAACCATTGCTATCCTTCTCCGATCAAAACTCAGACTGCTACCAGGAGGTTGAAAAGTTGTAGATTGCAATATTCCAATAATATGAAATTTTCACTGAGCTGGAATGATTTTTTTTTCATCGAGTAACTAAACAAAAAAATTTTCAACCACTGAAAGTGAACTTTGAAAAAAATTGAAAATTTTACACACCAGTGCAGCCAACAGCAAATCATAAAATTCCAAAATACGGATTTCCGAAGTATACTTCCAGTTATTGAAAAAAAAATACATAATATTTTCAGGTGAAAAAAATAACAATCAATTCAAAGTTTGAATTGATTGAATTGATTATTATTTTTTTCACCTGAAACTATTATGTATTTTTTTTCAATCACTAGAAGTATATTTCGGAAATTTTTTTGGAAAATTTTGTATGTCATGTCAGTGCAGCCAGTTACAAATCGTGACCTAGGTATTTGATAAATTAAAGCGCAATTTTCCAAAATTCGTAACTTCCAGTTCAAATCTGTATTTTTTGGTAGAAAATTTTCCTGAAAAAAAAAATACCTACGTCGGATAATTGGTAGATACCCAGTGCACTTTGAGCACCTCCTTCTCCCTTCCCATGCCCCTAGGAGGCTCAATGTTTTAGGGGGAAGTCTCTCACTCAAAGTTAACCACCTCACCATATTTGGTCAAAATCCAAGATATATTTTTTTTCACTCCACTCTACCCCATATCTAAAATTTCAGATGCTTAAGTTCATTTCTCGAATTTTAACGAATTTTCAAAATTTCAAAATTGCCCCATTGCCCCGCAAAATATGATAATTTGATCTAATCTACTATAAAAGTTGAAATTTCGTGTATATCCTATTTTCAACCTCCCTAATCGATTGGAAGCAGTTTAGAGATGTTTTGCAGTCTTCAAAATTTTTTGAAATTTTCCAACAATAGATAAAGAAAAGCCTATAAAAATGGTTCAGATGAATTTTAGCTCCCAGATTACCCATATTGGTGACCTATTTGACCAATTTGAGTACAATTTTCCAAAATTTGTAACTGCCTAATCAAATCCATATTTTTTGACAGATTTTTTTCAAAATTGAAATTTTTCATGACTGTCACACCCCATCCTCTCTTTCTTCTTCCTCATTGCCTAGTGAAATTTCCTCATTATTTTTCGCCATGAAACGCAGAACGTTATGCAGATACTTCTTCCAGATAGTACACAGAGCACAGAGTGAAATACGAACAGGTAGGTACACGGAGATACCTATTTGGCGAAAATTATTCCATCTCGGTATTCCGTTATTTTTCATACTTTAAATTCCGAGTACGAAAGTAATTACTTTCATTACGCGGTAAAACACACAAAACGTTTAAAATTTTCTCATCTTTCATTCGTAGCAATTTCCTTTTTACGGCGCACATAAAAAATTTATTACTACGGTTTAAGAGAGTATCTATGCTACAGTACGATGCGCTTCGTACACAGCATAATATTTTATCAATATTAGTAATCGCCGGATAAAAGGGAACGTGCGACGTGTGCTTTCCTTTCCGCTAAATATAAAGTATACAAATATAATATACACGTATAATACAGTAATTATTATCCTATAGGATGGCAAAACCAGCGAGTACTCGGAGACCTGAAAAAAAATATAGGAAGTACCCTACCGAGTGGTCTTTGCGGAAGGGTACGCCGGAGAATGTAGAAAACGGGTGGTTCGGAGTAGAAAAACGACGACGACAAATAATACGATTTTATCAGATTTTAGTTTCTAAAATGTTGGCTTAAGAAATTAGATTTCTATGCAGACGGTGGCGGCGTACCAGTAGCAAAAAGATTTTTACCAAAGCACGTAAATGGGAAATGCGGTAGCGTTTGTTATTAAGTGAAGCTGTAACTTTGATAAGAAAACCAACAGCATCGTAACGGTTATAAAGTTGTTTTTCCATATAACAATCGTTTGTCTCTCGGTTATACACATTTAATTAAGATGCTCGTCATAAAATTTTCAAAAGCGCACGATAAAATAATTTCGTGACGTGATGCGGTTTAAGCACAAACCAGCGTATTACCGGGCGCGTTTAGTTAATAAGCTGGCGTATGAGAGGTTTTTTTTTCACTTTGGTGTTTCAGCTTCGGATATTTCGCTGTTTTATATTAAGCGCGGGATTTCTTGTCTTGTTTCGTGTGCAAATGCGGACGCGATTTTGATTTGTTGCGTGTTAATCGCAACCATACCGGAACGAAGATTGACGTTTTAAGCCCTTTCGGCTGGAGAAATAGGGATGTATTTTTATAAAAATAAGCCGACCGGAAATATTCGTTTTAAAAATCGTACCTGTACTTTTTTCCGTCCCGGTCCGCTCAACCGGTATCGATAAGTTTTGAAAAAAAGCGGAAATGATATAAAATTTCTTTACCTTGTTGGGATTTTGATGTTGCTCGGATATTTTCCAACAAACGAGGGTAAAAACATTTCATTAATTAAAACGTCACTAACTTAAAACACTGCTGAGGAAAACCTTATTAAGTCTGCCGATCTGCTCCGCTCCCCTTGCCATTTGGCAAACACACTGGAAATTTATAAAGAATCGAGAGCAACGGAGAAACACGCGAAGGCGAAACAAAAGCGAAAATAAAAACAATAGATGACAAAGAAGTTATTAGATAACCAGACGCAGCGAAGTTTCGTATTAATCGAGCAAAAACTCTCGAAATGATTTTCTAAATTAAATACTTTTCGAGTCGCAAAAGGGAGAACAATTGATGATTATCGGAAACAGATGACATCGACGATGAGCTCGACGACATTGTCATGTCGCCATGCTTACTTTTCCCCATCCGTACCAAGATGTCGTAGTCGAACGGGAAAAAAAACGTGTTGAAATTATCTGAAAGTTTGGCGAAGAATTAATTTCGCGGAATATTGAGTTCGAATACGGGATTAGAGAAATTATGCGGTGGAAATTGAAACGTAATTATAGTCGGTGACAGTCATTAAGATAAAAATGTTGGAAAAATCACCCGGTGATGAAAGAGTTTTATTACCTTTGATTTCTCATTTAAACAATTTTTGAAATTTTCACTTTTTGGAGGCTGAAATGACCTCGTATTATGAGCGCACCCAGCCCCCCTAAGCTTGGAAAGAAGATTTTTTTATTGCAAAAATGCGAAAAAATGCATTTATTTTGCTCTTTAAACATGGTTTTTCAACAAAAAAAATTCGCCTGGGCAGTATTTTAATGTTTCTAATTTGGAAATTAATGATTTTTCACTGATCTTTCAGTCAAAAATCACTGATTTCTCCATCAATTCCCAATTAGACAGAAAAATTAATAATTTTAACTAAAAGATCGGTGAAAAATCACTAAAATTCCGCAATCTTTCAATTTTTCTTTGCTCAAATCTGTTTAGGTATTATCAGCCTACTGAAAATATCCTGACAACGCCATCGCCCTTTGAAATAGCAAGTTACTCAATTTTTTCATTAACATTTTACATCCTCCTATATTTTTTCGAATTCTCAGCCCCCAAATAATTTCTGGGTGCGCAGTGGCGTCGTCAGAATCGAAAATTGGGGGGGGGGGGCACAACAGGGGCCGCGTGTTGGACAGATTTTTTTTCTTTTTCGAAGTGGAAAATAGAGACTGACTTTTTTCACCTGCTAAAAATGGAGAGGGGGGTAAAGAAGGAGCTTTCTTCCGCACTTTCGTCTTAGATAGACCATAAAATTGTAATTTTGTTTATGCCCGAGCGAAGCGAGGGCGAAACTTGAAAACATTGGATTTTTAATGCCCTAAAAAGAAATCTTTCTATGTTTTAATCCTTTGAAAATCCCTATCTGATGTAAATTTATAAATACAACATACGTTTCTTTTGCGGGAGGCAAGCGGGGGCCAGAACTTTTTTCGCCCCCCTCCCCCTTGACGACGCCTGCGCTTATGCCTCGTACCACCAATGAAAACTACCTACCTATCAATAGTTTTGAATATTTTTTTCTGGACAGCAAAGTTGAGGAGTGTTTTTTCAAAATAGTTTTAGTGCAAAAACCAGCGATGGGAAACCGAAACCGAAACTGAAACTGAAAACATTGCCAGCTGGGTGAAAAAAACTAAAACTGAAACAGAACTGAAACTGAAATCATGAAAACTCAAAACTCAAACTAAAATGAATTTCAGTTGAGTTTCAGTTTTTTAAAAATTTTCTATTTTGTGCCAAATCTCGTTCATTTTGATTCGAATAACGAATCCTTTTTTTAGAAATGATTCGAATCATTTTTCGGAAAATAATTCGTGATTCGTAATTTTCGAATTATTTAATGAAAATCTAAAAATACCAAATTCCAGTTCGATTTTTCTGTAGTACCTCTTGCATATTGAAATATAATTTTAATCGATTTCAAAATGTGTAATTGTATGACCTACAAATTCAAAACATCCCAATTCCCAGAATCCGACTCCGAATTGGAACTGTTTTTAAAAAATTTGCAACTTGAGTTAATCTGGAGAAATTTTACTTCACATTACTTCAAAATTTTCTTTAAAATTTCCCCACCTGGAAATTTTTTTCATTGACAATTTTTAATTGTAAAAATTCTTAATTTTTTCGTATCCTAATATTTTTTTCAAAATTTTAAAATTTTCACCAAATCTTGATTTTTTGTTAACATTTTTCAATTCTGAAAATTTTTCTTCCAATTTTTTCCAACTTCAAATTATTTTCTCAAACCTTCCCCCTACTTTGCATTTTTTCTGAGAATTTTCATTGTTTTCACTTGAATACAAAATACAAAATTATTTTTCCAACCTAAGACTTTTCTCGATTTTTTTCACCTTAAATTAATTGTTCTCTGAATTTCGTTTTCCACTTTCCCACCTAAAAGAAATCTTCAATGTAAATGAATGAATAAAATGAAATCGATTTCTTTTGGGTGGGAAAGTGGGAAACAAAATTCAGAATTTATGAGAAAAATTAATTCAAACTCGAAAAAAATTGAGAAAAGTCTTAGGTTGGAAAAATAATTTTGAATTTAAATGAAAAAAAAATGAAAATTCTCAGAAAAAATGCGAAGTAGGAAAAAGTTTGAGAAAATAATTCGGAGTTGGAAAAAATTAGGAGAAAAAATTTTAAGAGTTGGAAAATGTCAACAAAAAATTTCCTATCCGGTAGAAGCAGTTAGATTTTTCTGGAAGGCATAGTTTTCAAAATATTTTCGAGTAAATTTTTTATTGAAAATTTTCACTCCAAAATTTCAATTTGGACCGTATTTTCCAACAACAGATTTCAAATTCTTACAACAAAATCGTGAATTGTGCATGAAAAAAGCCAAAAAAGGTCACTAATAGCTCATTTGAAACATAATTTTATTCAAAATTCAGTAAATACTTTTGTGACGAAGTGGTCACTTTTTCTAAAAAAAAAAACAACAACACACAAACCTCAAATAAATAATAAACTTTTAGCAAATGCAAATGGGGGGGGGGGGTGAAAAAACTGAAACTGATATTTTGAAAACTGAAAACTGAAACTAAAACTAAAACTGATATCATTTCAGTTTCCCGTCACTGGTAGAAACGAACTGTGTATAAGTAAAAAAATACTTTAGTGTGCGTTTTTCTCTATTTTTTTTTTCATACTGAAAGATGACGATGTAGCTTCTAGCATAAAAAAAGAAAAAAATTACACTCAAGCCCCTTTCCTCATATGTGAGCCTGGATGCTGCAAGAGTGAACACTGATTTCGGGCTCTTCAGGAGGAATAGAATCAAGAGAGAACCTCAAACAATCCAAATTCAAATTTCTTGACTGGAAATAGAAATCACCCTAAGGTGTTATTTTTATTTCATGTCATCCGAACTTACTTCCCGCAATGCCAAGGTGCATATTTAGTGTAGATGAAAGTAATATTTTTCATAAATTAGGAAATTTCGCATACGTACTTAAATGATTGTAAATTTTAAAAAAAAAGTATGTGAAGGATGCGTTTCCAAAAATTTTCAATCAATTTTAATTCTCAATTAAAATTGAAAATTCGCTCGAGAAAATCAAACCTGGATGTTGAAATTTTTCTACTTTTTTTAATTGCTTTGAACTTCGGACTAGGTAGTCCTTAAGTCCTACTTATTCCAAAAAAAAATTTTAATTTAAAATCATAAAATCTAAAAATAAATAAATTTATTTTCTCAAAATTTTCAAATAATTTCTCATCTCAATAAAAATCGAAAACACATCTCTTCCCCAACACGAATCCCTCGCACAATTAAAAACAACTCCACCTCTTTTTATCAAAATACCACCACACTTCTCAGGGCACTCAACCCCTCCGGCGAAAGTCACGTTTTCCCAAGAGTCAACATCTGACAATGAAAATGAAACCTCGCCGCATCGTGGAAAAACCCCAGCAAGCATCGCATAACTATAAACCGGGATAGAAATGGGGAAAAAAACATGCAACGAGCTAAATATCAACTACACGTTAGAATAACGCTCCACACAATAGACATTAATAACGGGGATTTTCTAAAATAAACATATTGACTTTTTAAAAAGGCAACCTTACCGACGAACGAGGTGACTTTTACTAAATGAGCGGCGTTTATCGTAAACACAGAATGATGTTCGAAAGGCAGCAGGCAGCTTGGAGGAAAAATTCGTAGCACTTTTTTCACGTCGAGTTGTCGCGTGGTATTCTCAGCGATGAAAGGACGAATGGCGGGGTAGCTTTTAATGGAAGTACACCAATTAATTCATCGCCGAGCGCCTGTCCATCTTATGGAGACTAAGTTCGGAGAAAGTTTTAAAATATGAAACACGTGTTCGCGTAAGGTGTAAAAAAATTGGCGCGAAAGCTCTTAATTCGAGTCGTCGAATAAGAGACAGCCTCGCCCTCGCGTTAGACACTTAAAAAATTACCTGAGCTTAATTATTCGTCCATTTAAGTCTTAATTTATATTTAATATAATAGAACGAAATAAAGGTGGAAAAATTTGTTTGTTTTGCATTGTTTTGTTACAGTTAAACCATTAGCCGTTTTAATGCTGAACGGTAATAATATCTTGAGAGATGGCGAATCGTTTTCATTTCTGTGCGAATGTTTCGGCTCGAATCCTCCGGCCAGTATTTCGTGGTTATTAGACGGCGAACCTATTAGATCATCGGCCATTACGGTAATACATTTCGACATCCGTTTACTCTACTCAACGTGTAGTTTATACCTATACTGTAAGCTCGCCTCGCTGAATTTCGCCGATATTTCGATATTTCGCCACCGAGTCTCCGGGGTATTATAGAAATTTAATTTTTTATACCAATTTGGTTCGGATGGCGAGTAACGAATTCTCGAAAACTGTGTTAAACGCTACGTTCGTTCCTAGGCAAGTATAATCCTTCGGGGTTGGGCAATATAACTCTTTTTATGTCTCGGATCGAATGCAAGTTTACCCTTTTGAGTTTTGAATTGTCGAAAACGACGTCAAGGCATTAATTTATTAATGTAAAAAATAAGATGCGAGTATAGCTTTTCTGAAAAATGACGTCATCACGTTACTCGAAAGATGGCAGAAAAAAGCTGATCTAATTTGAGCAACGCTTTGAAATACTCTTGAATCCACTTCTGGATTTGAGGCTGCAAAAATAGAATTTTTGGAACGAGGAACAAAAAATTTGGTAAACATGGGGTTTTTGAGGTGCTGAATTTGATTTCAAATTCGTTTTCACCCTTTCCGAGAAACCACCCTTGTACAAAGGGATAAAAACTCAAATTAGGTATTGAAAAATATCGTGTTGGATATCAAAATACACACAATGTTTTTTGGTGGCCTGAATTCAATTTCAAACTCGTTTTTGACTCTTCTCATAACCCACCCTCTGATAGGGGATGAATATACTCAAATTTTTGAAAAATTTCGTGTTGGGTGTTTGAAAATAGGTTTGTTTTTCGAGTTTCTAGATTCAATTTCGGGGACAGAGGGAGCAACTTGGCTCCTTCAATGATTAGATGGTAAAATTGTATTTTAAGAGATGAAGAAATTAAGGTTTAAGGTTGAAATTTTTCAAAAATGATGTCCTTAATTTTTGTAATGAGGTAAAAAACTGGGAAAAATTATGCCTTAGGTCGAAAAAATCAGAAAAAATTCCATTTCAGTCGAGAATTTAGATGTGATCATACACAATACCTATTACGCCTACCTTTATCGAATTTTAAATTTTGAACCCCCACCCCCAAATTGAGACTGAACCGGTGTCCTAGAGTTGAATATTTTCTGGACTCCAAAACAGCACATTCAAAATCGCATATATCGATACCCATGTTAGATTTATGTAAAATTTTAAATGTTGACACCCCCCTTTTGAAGCCCAATTCGGGTCTAAGAGCTAAATATTTTCGAAAATCCGAAACAGCATATTTGAAATGTTTTATATCAATACCATGTCCAAATTTGGTAGATTTTCGAATTTTTAACAACCCTTTTGAAGTCCAATTAGGGGTCTAAGGGTCAATTAATTATAAAAATCGAGTTCGACGCTCACGAAACCCCAAGAACATCATTTTTTCAATGGAAAAGTTGGTTTTTTAATGCTCTGCAACGTTTGACCAATTTTTCGATTTTTTCACTGTAGCCAAGCTACTCTTCAGAGAAAATACTACTTTTTCTGCATAGGATACACTCCCAGGATGTATACTATGTAAAAGAACCGCTTCTAAAAATCAATTGACCCGATTTTTGGCAATTATTTGTGTTAGGTATCGAGAAAATTTAAAAATTGATTTTTTTATGAAGGCTCCAGTCTCCCTCTCCCCCATCCTCATGAGGTCATGGAAAACAATTCTACAATTTTTGTTTCAGCTCTCCCACCTTATGTACAGAGGAATAAAAATTCAAAGGATATAGTCGGGTAAGAGGTGAATTTGGCCCTGGTTCAGATTTTCGACCCCCCCCCCCTTCATGATGTTTCTTGATGCAAAAAAATCTGGAAAAATGTTTGACCTCCTTCCCTTCCACCTCCCATTTGGAGTTATGACCATTTTATTGCATTATTTTCAGGAATTTCCAATTTCAACAGAAATTTTTGGTACTTTGGCACGACATTACATCTTAATATGGAGGTGTATTTACGATAATTTTTTCATCAATTTTGGAGTACTCTTTCATGAGGTTTTGACCATTTGAAATTTTCAACGTTCTGTGAAAAAGGTCTCAATAGTGAAATTCGTGCACTTTTTGAAAATATTCCAAAAACGTGTTTTTTTACGTAGATTCACCTCGCGTATTTGTTTTTGGCAATTTCGATGCAACAAGGGCCAAAAATTACAAAAAACCGTACAGAAATGCTGTATTAGATTTACCATTTTTGAGAATTTTATACGGAAAGAAATTACCAAATGAAAAAACTAACGTCGGATTCGTGTTTAGCGGGGCAAAATACACCGGTAAAACACCCTTTTCGTGATCGTATTACTTGAAGTCATGAAATTTGCTATTTTTGTCATCAAAAATCAGTGGAAAAGGTGAATTTTAAGACTTATGCAAAATTATCGCGAAAAGGGTGTTTCTTGGCGTATTTTGACCAGCTAAATACGAATTCAACGTTAGTTTCTTTATTTGGCCATTTTTTCCGTATAAAACGCTCAAAATTGGGAATATTTTCAAAAAGTGGTCTAACTTCGCCATTAAGGCCTTTTTCAGAGTGGGAAAATTTCAAATGGCCAAAACCGCATGGAAGAGTAAGTACACCAAAATTGATGAAAAAATTATCGTGAATATACCTCTACAAGATGTAACTTTGTGCCAAAGAACTGAAAATTTTCTTTACTTCCGTTGAAATTAAAAATTCTTGCAAATTATGCAATAAAATGGCCATAACTCCAAAAGGAAGAGGCGTGAGGAGGGGGTCAAACATATTTTCCCATTTTTTCCATCAAGATACACCATGGGGGGGGGGGGGAGATCGAAAATCCGAGTCAGGATCAAATTCAATTTTTACCCGGCTATACCCGTTTTGAAAAATATTGTGTTGTGTGTCAAAATATGTTTATTCCAAAAATTAGAGTTTTCATTCTCCTGTATAGAAGTTGGAACATCAGAAAGAGTGAAAGAAAGTATAAGATCGAATTCAGCACTCCAAGAAGTATATTATTTTGACACCCAACACGATTTTTTTCGAAAATATGAGTTTCCAACCCCTGTACACATAGGCGCACCCAGAAATTGTGTAAGGAAGGGGCTCAGATTTTGAAAAAAAATGGAGGGGACAAAATTCAATGAAAAAATGAAGTAACCTATTATTTCCGTGGTGCTGGAGTAGTTGGGGCATTTTCATGTAGAAAAATAATAGATACCCACAGATTTGAGCGAAAAAAAATGAAAAATTACGAGATTTAATGATTTTTTTGTCAAAATTACTGATTTTTTCTGATAAATGGGACATTGACTGAGAAATTAGTAATTTTTGACCGAAAAATTGGAGAAAAGTCACTAATTTTCAATGAAAATTACTTTGCTAATTAAAAAAGACAGAAATTTTTCAAATGTAGTTGGGGCATTTTCATGTAGAAAAATAATATAAATGAAAATGCCCCAACTACATTTGAAAAATTTCTGTCTTTTTTAATTAGTAAAGTAATTTTCATTGAAAATTAGTGACTTTTCTTCAATTTTTCGGTCAAAAATTACTAATTTCTCAGTCAATGTCCCATTTATCAGAAAAAATCAGTAATTTTGACAAAAAAAATCATTAAATTTCGTCATTTTTCATTTTTTTTTCGCTCAAATCAGAAGCGAAGTGAGGGCGATTTTTTTTTAAAAATCATACTTTTCTTTGACTTTTTTATGGTAAAAAAAATCTCTTTGACAAGCTTAAGGGAGGGGGGCTCGATTCCCCTGAGCCCCCCTACCTGTACAGAAATGGGATTATCAGAAGGGCTTAAACGAGTTCAGAATCGAATTCAGCACCGTAGAATAAAAAGTATAGGTATATTTTTACCACGTTCAATTAATTATTAATTTTCATTTAGTACATGGACAAAAAAACAAAAGGGAAGGTCCTGAAAAAAATGACAAGTTAAGTTTTTGAAGCATGAATTGAAATTTTATTTCAAGGTATGTACGAACCCAAGCGAAGTGAGTGCAAAACAATTTTCACCAAAAAACTCAAGAGCCAAAAATTGCTGATAAAAACTAACTTATCAAATCAAAAGAATCATCGTAAGAAAAGCTTTGAGACCTGAGTAAAAAGAGACTAGGATTTTGAGAAATAACCTGAATTAACAAATAAGTGTAAAAATATTCGAACCTAAGAGAAGCCGGAGGAGGGAAAATCTTTCAAAAAAATGCTCAAAACCTGAAAATTATTCACGTGGAAGTGAAAATTTGTTGTAAAAAAACTTTTCAAAACTAGTTAAATTAAGACTGTTTGGATTTTTGATAAATAATTTCGATTTTCAAAAAATAAGAAAAGCATCAAACTAACCCCCATGCAAAGCGAGGGAAATTTTTTTGCAGAATTTACGTTATTGTTGTTGATAAAATATGGTTTTCAACTTAGTTTTTACTTTTTAGATTATCTGCAAGTAAAATTGTGAATCGTTCGGATAAAGGAAATGAAAAATTCGAATGGTCAATTTTGAGATCACAAATACTTTCCGAAAAAATTTTTTTTTGAAGGGTTTTGGGTTAGTCGTCCTCACCAACACCCTTCTCCCCGTATTTCCGCCACTGCTTAAATCTACATACTCATCCATCTGCATCTATTTCTTACAGGCAATGCATACCAAGAATAAAACCACGAGCAAGTTAACAATTAGAGCTGACTCGACGTTCAACGATAAAGAAGTATTTTGTCGATGTGAAAATGAAAAATTTCCCGGATATTATTTAGAAGATAAGAAAATTCTGCAAGTACATTGTAAGTACAATTTATATCTACCTCTTTTCATCGACGATAAATTAACATCAACTTTTTCCTTTCTGATTCATTTTCGCGCCACGTTTTCTTCTCACATTAACGCTGCAATATCAGCGAACTCCCCTCTCCGCTTCCTCCCTTCATCAACGAAGCTTCTCGTCGCGTATTCATCATGTTCGAAGGTATTATTCGTCGATATACCTACATATAAAAGAATCCAATAAATTCGAAAATTCCGAGCTGATCTGCTCCCTTAGGAGTTTCGTAAATATCGAAAGAAATTAAGTACCAACGTTGGTTAGTATCTACACTGTATTTTACATAATAAAATTTTTTTACCTCCTACGAGCATTTTTCAATGTTCCATGTGCCTGTTCAACTGCGCCCTTTAGCGAAAGAATATTTTCCCAGATTTTTTTCTTTTTTTTTATATACGTGTATTGTCGCAACGTCGAGGGGTAAAAAAATTTTATCGCAAAGAAGGGGCCTTTTTTTGGAAAAATAATGAAAATTTTCAAAATCTTTTGAAATTTTGGTAATACCTGTAAATTGAATTTTCGTCGATGTTCTTCGCAAATTAAATTCTTCGCAGTGTTTTGATAAGAAGCAGAATTATATCGACGACGAATAATATGCACGAATATCCAAACATGTACGAATCTTCGAAAATGAAAATCAGTTGTAAAAAATTTAGCATTTTATGAAATTTCATAATTTTTTTCAATTTGGATTAGAATTTTTCTATGGCGATCCAGTAGCAGGTAATTGTTGTGTCTGCAATTCTACGTGATATTATCGACGACGAGATATTCGTGGGGAATAGAGTTGGTGGAAAGGTAGCAAAGTAAGAGTTGTACCTGCAGGAGATCTCGGACACTCTTCTAAACAAGTGCGATTAGAATTTTTGTATCTTCCGCTGTACCATTGACCTTGAAATTGGATGCCACTTTGTTTCCTCCACAAGGGGGTTGAAATGTTAGAGAACGCGAAATTAACGATTTTTTTACCCAATTGGAATTGCTTATTCAAAAACCCAGTTGTCAAATAACATTTTTCCAAGTTAGTTTTAAATACAAATTTAGATAAAATTAATCTTTTAAATTAATTTCAGTTATAATTTTGATTTAAAATCGAGCCAAAAAATGTTTTGCCCACGTAGAAGTGGCGATGAAAATTTAAAAAATATTTTCGTTACAGTGGTGCCAAAGCCAAATACACTTTAACCAACGTAATTTAATAAAATTAAAATAACAGAAAATCATTAAATTTTTTCGAAAATAGTCCCATTTCGAGGTCCGTTTACTCCCTTCTCTTTTAATTGAGGGGCTTTCAAGACTTTTTGGAAAGTTTCCCACCCTAATAAATTATTTAACCAATTTTGTTTCAAAATCCAGCTTTTTTCGATGTACTACCTACCTACCCTATAGGCAACATAATCCAAAAAAAATTTAAAAGTGATTGGTAAAAAATAAAACTGAAGACAATTTAGTCTATTAGGGATCAGATCTCATGGCAGAGGTGACATCCTAAATTTTTTATAGGTGCAGCTAAACCAATGTTTTTGGAGGGGAAAAAACGTGGAATTTTTCCGGGTGTAGCAAACATTTCCAAGATTTAGTAACCCTACCAAGAAAGGTCAGTAATGTAAAAAAAACTTCTTAAAAAATGCGTTTAACTGTTTTCGGTCTAAAATTTAGGGCTAATTTCAATTTCTCCATTACACTAAATTCAAGACTAAAAAAAAAGTGATCAAATGAAAAAAAGAAAATGCTGTTTGCAATTTAATGAGTAATTGTTATAGTATTTTTCGCGCTGACCACGAGAAAAATAATTTAAAAATTCCAGCATGTCAGGATTTTTCATAATTATTGGATTTTTTTTGTTAAAAATTTGATTTACATTTTTTTAAAGTGAATTTTTACTTTTGAAGTCGATTTTCTGGAAAAAGAAAGGGTCCTACGAAAAAAATGAATAAAACATAAATTGTAGAGCGTAAAATTTTCTTTCAGTAAAGTCCAGCTGGTTTTTTCTTAGGAGGCTTAGTTTTTGAGATATTTTCAATTTTTAAAAAAGTTGAACTTTGAACTACATAAAACACCTCGAAAGCTACGCCTCTTAAGAGAAAAATAATTGGACTCTACAGAAAGGAAATTTTTTGCTCTTCACTTTATGTTCTATTCATTTTTTTCGTAGACCCCTTTCTTTTCTTAGAAAATCGACTTTAAGTGTCAAATTTATTTTTAAAAAAATTGAAAAACTGCCCAACAAGATTCAAATTGTAAAAAACCCTAAGGGTGATGGAATTTTTTCACTGTTTTTCTCGTGATCAGTGAAAAAAAATACTATAATAATCATTCATTAAACTTCAAACAGCATTTTCAACGTCGACCTGTGTTATCCTCAATACAGCCGATTTCTTTTCATCTGAATATATTGCCAACTTTACGTAGAAAAATGTTTTTATGTGTAATATTATTAAATATGTATTTGAAAAAAAATTGCGTGTAAATTGTAAGAAATTGAAAATTTTCCGGGTGTGGCGAGCTGTTTCTGGGTGTAGCATCGTGTTACAACTGCTATACAAAGGTTGCCACTCCAAATTGTAAGTACCTACCTAAGCAAAATTTACAAATAAAAAATAAAAAATTTAAATTCACAAATTCTGATCGATCAAAATGTTAGTCAATTGAAAAAATGTATTTCAAAAAATGAACCAACATGGAACCTTACGAGGTGTCCACCCATATGTTTGAAATTAAAGTGATATTTGGAAAAAGCATCTTTCAAAATCCCTTTGCCAAAATTTAGTGATTTTCGGATGAAATATTCTATGAAAAAATTAATCCCTTTCAGATATCGATCTCCCGAATCAAATTTTCATCATTTTCAACAGTTCCGGAGCCTCCAGCATGGTTGCCAACCGAAATTTCGAAAAATTACTATGGCCAATTTGTTCAAAAATCACTAAAATTACTGTTTTTTCCTCAGAAGTCGTTCAAAAATCACTTTTATCACTGTTTTCATCCCCAAAAATCACTATTAAAGTAGGTAAAAAATATCAAAATCGCCAGGAATGGCTGTTTTTTTTGTTTTTTCCTCAATATTTTTCATCAAAATCACAGAAAATTTAAAAGTACATAGACCTTGTAAGGGTAAAGTGCCCTAACTTCGACCGCTTCCTAATTTCGACCACCAACCAATTTCGGCCGCTATGGACGCAATCTACACCAAAAAATTTTTTTCATGTTCCTTTTTCATAGATAAACAATTTGAGACCAAAATCACAACCTGAACCCTACAGGCAAAATTACCGGAGAAAATTGAAAAAAACTAAATCGGATAGGTGAAAAAAAAATTTTACGTATTCTTTGATCTCAAATTATAAATAAATTTTTAAATAAATTCTACCAAATAATTGTGAATTGTGATGGGGCATGGTGTCAGATTTCGATAAAATCATCGTTTTTGAAAACAACTGGAGGTACGCAACAAAAATTTTCACCAAAGTTCAAATTGTTTGGGGTGCCCTAATCTCGACCAGCTATACTATCTTATGTAATCTGTTTTTTGAATGCGATTTTGTTTTTTCTGATTTTCTCCGCGAGTTTTGGCTGTAGGGTTGTCGTTTTGGTCTCTTTTTGTTCATTTGAGAAAGTAGAATATGAAAAAATTCTTTTCGGATAGTTTTCGCTCTATGCATTCGAAATCAGCTGGTGGTCGAAATGAGGAACCCAAAATTTCAAAATCAATTTTTGAATTCTCTCAGAAAAAAAATCGCAAAAAATACAAAAAATGATTTTATCAGCTCAAAATTTTAGGGAGTGGTAGAGGAAGGATCAAGGTATTTTTTAAGCAATTTTCGACGTTTCTACCTCAAAAAGTCTTCGATTGGTGGAAGTTTGAAAAAAAGTGGTCGAAATATGGCAACCTTACCCTTAAACAGGGTGAAAAATCACCAAAGTCACTGAAATTTTCAAAAATCACTAAACTTCTCCAAAATCTGAAAAATCACTGATTTCAGTGAGAAATCACTGAGGTTGGCAACCTTGGTCTCCAGTATCAATTTGATTTTCTTCAGTATTTTCGAATTTATCCAAAATGTGTCCCAATTCTCTGGAGTATTTGAATGGATCCAAGCACATACTCACTCTTTTTTTCTATAAAAATTAATCTGACCGTCTTTTGGACAATTTTTAAAACGCTGGAAAGAATCGAAATCATACTGGATGCTTCAAAATGACTTAAAATGGCGAAATTCGAATTTAGAATATAATTTTTAGGCGAGCACTTTATTTTCATTGATTTTGCGGTAGAATACTTCATTTTCAAGAATATCAAATCATTTTCGCTAAAAAACTCAATTTTTAATTTAAACAGATGAAATTTTGGACATGGATTTTAAAATACTTATACCCCTTTCAAAAATTTCACTCTCACTTGAATCGTATGTAGGCAGATTCGAAACAGCAGTTTCGTCGTAAGTGGTAAAAAAGTTTTCATGTTTACCTTTAGAGAGTCTGAAAAGATGACGATACAAAAATTAAAAAATGGACTAGAATTTTGGAAATTGACGATTTTATGAAAAATTTTCATCCTTTACAAATTAAAAAGAATTTTAATCATGACTAATCTTTTTTTTTTTCAGATAAACCAATCACCAGTATCATTCTAAGATCAGTCAACAATTTTAATAAGGTCAAAGAAGGTGATAACGTTACCTTGGAATGTATTGTGAACTCAAATCCAGCAATCACCTCGATCACCTGGTATCACAATGTAAGTACAAATAAAATTTTACTCGCTTCAAAAGCTAAGATATTTTTACACTTTTTCTAAACTTCAACATCAATTCCCATCCAAATAAGACCTCACCTTCACCCTTGCAACCAGGAAACTTCACCCAATTGCTTTATTACCCCGGCAACTCAACGACTTCGAACTAAATCATTCTCAACAACGACACAAATAACCATCGTTGTAGCAGCGAACAGAAACGAAAAGCATAAAAAAAATTTCCCAACGTATATCCGCACCATTCCGTACTCGAAAATGCAATACGGTAATTACCCTCTGTTCCGCGAACCCCTCTTTCCCCGCTAGACCTTTCTGTATCCATCTGGCCAAATCATGAGCGCAATTTACAACGCATTAAGACGTCCGACGAATAATTTACATTCGCGTTAAAATGGCTTTATTTGAAAAAAACACCAGAGTCAACAAAAATCACCGCTAATAGATAGGTAGCGAATGATATCATGCGAACTCGCACACGCGATTCTTTGACCACCGCCTTACGGTATGTACATTTGTACACCGCCACCTCGAACACGGTGGGCGGGGGATAAATTCGTAGAATTAATTTCTTCGTGTTTTTCCTATTTTTTTTCGCGTTTCGTTTCGGTTTATTTTTTTTCATCGCCCACTTAAAACCAACTGCGTGAAAAATGCATTCTATAACCAGATAAACTCTCCCTCTATTCGGCGTTTTTTTTATTTTTTATAATTCAGACGCGACAATAAAGAAATTACCCTCTCGATTAATAACCTCTCTTACTCTCTCGCGAGCCACAAATTCACCCCTCGCCTCTCCGGCCCCCAACACGCCACGTGTTTAATGATGAAAAATACCGAACGAGGGTTGAAAAGCCACCGAGAGAGATGTCCATATAATTCGCGAGGAAAAAAAAAACAACGAAAAAACACCAACATCGTAATTCTGCAAATTTATGAACGGTAAAATACGAAACTCGGAGGTAATTTTACATTTCAAAGAACATACTTCCCGGTATTATTGCATTATTGCTGTAATAAAATTCCTTTTGTTTTTGTTGTTGTTGGTTTTCTCAAAAGCACGACCGTGAGCTGCGATAAAAGATTACTTTCGACCTTTAAGACGGATTTTTCACTCTTTTTTTTTCGATATTTCTATTTCGTTATTTTATTTTTTCGAAGCGTCGAGGACAACCGATGGTCGAACACGCCCTGAATGATATTCGTTTATGAAAAGATCAAAAGCCGGGATAGCATTGATAGGTCGATTTTTTTCTGACCGATTTTCTTTCCACTTACGTACGCTCGTTTTAATCGTTTGTCGTTAGAAAGGGGTAATTTTCGATATTTTATCGCATTCTGCAAAATTAAAAAATTTTTCATAGGTAAATTTTAAGCTGGAATTCAAACGAAGATATGAAAAACCCATATTATGTATTCTTCGAACTAAAAAAA